>BPTQ01000003.1:46520174-46584249 GCA_019973895.1 Chrysanthemum seticuspe
TGAATTCTAAATAGGCTCCAATGATTCAGGAATGTTCGATGTATTCAATCAAACCAATCTTATGTAGCTAGGTTGTTCACCATAGTCTCGAACACACCTTTGAGACTAATTCTTCTTTGGGAATTTTGGATCAATTGTTGTTTGGGATTTCTACAGCTGACTTCGATGTGGTGGTGGTAGGTAGTGGAGTGAGTCTTATGGATAATAGTTCTTCCCTCTCATGCTAGATACCTCGTACTTCTACTCCGTCATGTAACGATAATGTCTGGTACGTGACACCTTACATTAACAGTTACCATTACTTCAACAACGACTAGGATAACTTCGAGGACCTGTTGGATTTGGAGGATTCCAACAGAACGGTCGTCGATGTTATTCCTTAGTTCTTTTCCGAGAGTTGTAGGATAAAAGACGATATGTACTACCAGTGGATGAGTTCAAAGTACTACGATTCCTACTAGTGATAGCGTTTATTTAATAGATTTTATCTTTTTAATTTCCTCTCATTTGCATTTTAGCCCTTTGCATTTGTTTGATATTTCTGTAGTCATAATAATCACATCATAATCCTTTTTCGTTCAAACTCCTCGATCACTATACGTAGATTGATCCATTGCATAGCTCGCTGGGACATAACGACCCGGGGAGACTCTATACTCCTCTGATCTTAATTGCATTAGTGTTTGAGCAGTTTTTAGTCTTTTAGACTTGACTGTTTAGCACCAATCAGTGTTTTAGCACATACCAGGATTTCCTTTAGTTCAAGCTTAGGTTCCTCAGTCATCCTGTTTGCCTGATATTTAGCAAACTTGCATTCCCTTGCAAAGTGTCCAATCTTTTGATAATTAAAGCATTCAATCTTGGACTTGTCAAAAGTGATACCCTGTTTGGGTTTGAAGTCGATGCCTCTTCCTGTTTTCTTCATGAACTTCTTGATCCTAGCAGTGATCATAGCAACTTGCCACCTTATATCAATTTCTTCAAGAGCATCCTCTTCAATTTGTGACAAATCCTCTTCATAAGTAACAGGTAAAGTGGCTTGGTGAGCAAATAATGAGCATACGACTTCATCATAATGGATGGTGTTTGTAGGTTCTGAGCTGGGGGTGGGATAGGTTACAGTACTTTGAGCAACAGTACTTTGAGTAGGGTAAGCAGTACTTTTAGTGGAAGTACTGCCTCTCTTTTTAGAAGACACAAAAGCTATACTGTGATACTTTGAACTTGTTTGGCCATTCATCTCATGCTCATACACCTTCAGATGGTTGTAGAGATCATCAAAGTCCATAGTGTCCAATCCAGGTTGTTGCAATCACATGCCATACAGATGGCAAACTCCTTAAGAACTTCAGATTGGCATCTTCAACAGATACCTCTGCCTTGTATAACTCTAGCATGTTGAGGAGATTTTGGAATCTATCATAGGCAGCATCAAGACCTTCTCTTTCACCAACAGTGAAAGTTTCAAACTGTTGCTTCAACAGATTTCTGTGCATCTTCTTGGAAGCAACATTACCTCCAAACCTTGTCTTGAGAGCAGCCCATAATTGTTTAGCATCCTTAGCATCATGAAACTTGAGTAGGTGACCATCATGTATAGCAGAAAATAGGATGTTGAGAGCCTTTTCTTGATTCCTTATTGTAGCTGCTGGCAAGACAACCTTAGGAGGTTTAGGTTGTCCAGGAGCTTCAATAGGATCAGCAACAACTTCATTACCATTGACAATTACATTCCACAGTGCATGGTCTGTAATAGCAATGTACTGCCTCATCTTCATGCTCCATAGATCGTACTCTCCCTTCTTGATAATAGGTATTCTGAGTGAGGTGATGGATGGTGGTGGTGTAGCTTCAGTCGACATCTTTAGGGTTTGTTGTTAACTAGGTTTTAAGGGTTTCTTCTTAATCAGAGTTTCCACACAAGCTCTGATACCACTTGTTGGATCGATGTATTCTAACCAAACTAACTTATGTAGCTTGTAAGGACTTAGTAACCTCGGATAAATCTTAAGTTGCTAACAAAGAAACACTGAACTAACTCTATTAAGTATGCGGAATTTACTTAACAAAGCTAAGAAGAATTAACTTTAACTTTAATGATTATATTAAAACTCTGAATCTGCTTGATACACAGATTCACTAACAATCCCTAACAGCTCTAATATCGAACTTAGTAAACTCTAATAATGCACGTACATCTAATGCCAATGTAGGGGTCCTTTTATAGGCTTAAGGATAACCCTAGTTGGTTTACAATTACAAACCTTGTACGTCAAGTAATACTAAACTAAACTTAGAACATTCTAGAATTACATTATAATCCTTAACGATTTTGCATAGCAGTCCTTTAAACATGCAGTACTTTGATAAACAAGCAGTACTCTTCTTTAGCAGTACTTTGACTTCTTCAGTACTTTGACTCTTCAGCACTTTGACTTTCTATATCCCAACAGTTCCGAAGATCCTAATCAGCATCTTAAGGATTTCCTTAAAATCGTCGATTCCATCGACCTTGATACTACTACTCGGGAGACCACGCGCTTGCGTCTCTTCCAATTCTCTCTACGGGACCAAGCTAGTAATTGGCTTGAGCGACTTCCCGCCGGCTCCATCTCAAGTTGGGATGATCTCACCACTCGCTTCCTTGCCCAATTTTTCCCACCGGGGAGAACTACTAAGCTTAGGAATGAAATCTTGATGTTCCAACAACGTCAAGGTGAATCTCTCTACGAAGCATGGACTCGATTCAAGGATTTACTCCATAGAGTCCCTCATCACGGCATTGATCCTTGGCTTCAAGTCCAAATCTTTTATGATCACGTCAGTCCCTCCCTCCGACAAACCATTGATTACGCCGCCGGTGGAAGGCTAAGTAACCTCAATGCTGAAGCATGTTGGGAAGTCATTGAAGACCTAGCTCAATATGAAGAGGAAGGATAGGAAATTCCAGTAGTCCAGGAAAACGGGTTAGATTCCCAAGCACAAACGTTTATGAGTATGGAGGCACAAGTGAATGAGTTAATGGAAGTAACCACCCATGCTTATAAGCATGTGAACGTGGTCAAGGAATTTTTGCACCCAAGAAAATCCCGGCAAGATGAATTCGAGGACATAATGTTGACATTTGTCAACAAGCAAGAAAAAGAAATAAAACGCCTCGAAGCTCAAGTGCGGAAAACTCACGACACTTTCTTAGGACTGGCTGACAACTTCATGCTGAAACTCTGTGAAGAAATCGCAAAGAACAATGTACCTAAAAAGATAGAAAAGGTATATGCGATACCGGAGCTCGTTGGAATGACTCCCAAACCCTCTCCAATTTCATTGAATAGGGCAACCCCCCTCAAGGAATCACATCCTTGTTTGAATTCTTGCCTCGACACTCCCTGTTGGTTTCCTAGGAACATATTTATTGGAAGGGTGCACGTGTCACTTCCCGACTTTCCAAATATACGGAAAAGTTCTTTCGGTTTCAAACAAGGATCAAAGAATCCTCATCCCCGATATTTCGGTGTTTCTAGAATCTCAATTGAAAGACAATTTGACATATGCGTTGCTTACCTTCGTGGAGATTGTGGGTGGATTGACAAAAGTAATCTTAAAATAAAGACCAAAATCTTTGTCAAAAATAGTAATCAGATTTTTTATCCGGGCCGATTAACAAAAACATTCTCTTTTGCAAAAACTTGGGCGTGACGTCGTCACACGTAAAGGGTGACGCCGTTACTAAGCCAGATCAGACGGATAAAAACACCAACCATCCCTTTCATTCTCTACCCTACACATTCTATCCGCCCCACATCACACTACTACGTTTTCTCCACACCAAATTCACCATTTTGCTGCGTCAATCTCCACAAGGTAAGTAATATACATTGATCTTTGTCTAGTCAATTGCTTTATTCCATGCTCAATTTTGATTTCCCCTTTCAATCTGAAAATCCCCAATTGATTTGATTAATGCTAAATGTCGCCTATGAATCTTGTTAATTAGGCTTAAGATTAGGCGAATTATAGTGTTATCATGTGGGTTTGATTATGCGAGAAGCCTAGACGGCTTAGGAACTAAAACCACCTAGCCAATGCACCATTCTTGCTGAAGCAGGGGTGTTTGGATCAAGGGTTATGGTTAAAAACCTGGAATTTTCCCTCGCAAATGTCGGATTTAAAATTTTCTTGGTGTGACGGCGTCAGGCTTTTGTTGCGACGTCGTCAGAACCTTCTGATGTCATCCCTAACAGCACGAATATTACTCATTTTTTCCCCATCTTTTTGATTTCCTGTTTCAGATGAGCAAGAGAACGAAGAGAACAAGGGGTCAGTCTTTGGATTACATCAATCAATTGCCGGACATTCCTAGCCCATCACAAGAATGGCAACAAACCAAACGGATCTTTAAGTGCTTCGCCAACTTCTTGAAGAAAAAGAATTAGAGATGGTGAGATGAAGAATGGAGGGAAGGATGAAGACGGGGAGTGATATTAAAGTAGATGGGGAAGTGAGGCAAGGTGATAGGACCTTAATTTGTGAAAACAATTTGAAACAATGGTTTGTAACATCTAAACAGTACTTATGTAGAGTAGGATGTAGTATGTAGGTGTAACCACCGGTAAATTTCACCTCGAATTAAATTAATATAATATTCTAATGAGAGAATACTTATCCATTTTCTACGTATAATTTTTTTTAGATTAAACGTTATCAGTTTACCTGATCACAACAACTAACTAATGTGACGTAACTCACATTCCCAATAAACGTCCTTATGTTTATTTCAAATAAACATCCTTATATGTCAAAGTTTTCAACTTTATTTCACCACGTTACGTTATTTTGTTAATGAACGATTATTTAACGTTCAAACAAAATGTTTTCCATATATAAGAGTTTTCACGAAACTCCTCAGGTTATTAAATTTACTATTAACTTCTATTTAATATCACTATAATTTTTTTTAGTTTAAATAACGTTTAAATACTCCGATAACCACGACCCAATTTTATAATCGAGTACATTAATAATTTTTAATATTTTTATAAGCTTTGTATTTTTACCTTACCCGATATCAAGTTTCATAACTTAAGGACCTAATGTTTGTAATTATCGGGATCAGACTACACCCCGTGACTCGAGATAATATTAAACTTTTTTTTATCCTACCTTTTTTTATCTCTTATCAAACCGACACTACTCATTTGTATATATCTGTTTCTTTCTTCTCAATTGTATCAAAAGAAGAAAAAAGATAAAAACTCTTCTCTCTTCCCTCCTCCATACCACCAGTAATCGACACCACCACCATACCACAGTCACCTCCACATCTCCTCACCACCACGAAGCCACTATCACCACTTCAAGCATCTCCTTCCACGTTCAAGTCAAGAAAGACGAGTAGATCAAGGAATCAGGGGTTCGATTTGAGTCATGTCGAACTTTTCTCCAATCATCACCACAACCACTTCACACCACCATCTTCATCTCCATATATCGTTTATCCCTGTGGTATGTCGAAACAAAATGACTTTTGTTAATTTCTATCAAATATAAATCGATTGTTAAAATGATTACTAGGTTTTCGTGGAATTAAACTTACTTTAAAAACAGTTTTTGAAATCTTTTTCATGTGATAAACCTGATCTAAGGGTGGTGTTTGTTTGTTATTGATTCGTGTCGGGTATTGAACCCGTTTGGGTTATGAGTCAGGACCAGAGAGGGTCACGACTGAGGTTGGTTTTGGTTTTGAGCTCATGTTCTTATTAGTTTATTGATGAGGGTGTTGTTTTGTTTGGATTCGGTTTTAAAAAGAAAGCGTAGGGTGTGTTTATCTGTTCTATTCTCGACTGGAAAAGAAACCACCAAAGGTGGTGTTTGTTTATCCTGAGTCACGATCACAGCCACACCAAACTGGTGTTAGGCTCATGGGTTTATCCCACCAAACCACAGCGAACCATCGGTGTGTTTGCTTGTCGGTTCAGTCTAACAAGAATACCACAAGGGTGTGCGTTATGTGTTGTTAAGTAGCTTAAGGTGTGTTTGAATTTGTTACAGCTAGAGTGCGCTTGATGTGTTTGTTTCTGCGTATCACAGCTCGTCAAGGGTGTGTTTGTTTCTGCAGTCCGAACCCTCAAAGGGGTGTTTGTTTGTTCGCTGTCACAGCCACCCATAAGGGTGAGCTTGGTTTAATCTGTTTAACCCACCACCAAGAGCCATAAGGATGGTTTTGGGTTTGGTATAAACACAAACCCGAGAGGGTGCTGATTTTGGCTCAGTTAACAACAACACTAGATAGGTGTTTGTTTGTGTGTGGTTTTCGGTACTAGCAGACCACACTCAAAAGAGTGTTGGATTTGCTCGGTTCATAAGAAATACACCCGAGGGGTGTTTGTATTTGTTTTATATGTAGTTGTGCTTTCGGATAATAAGCGAACCCGCAATGGGTGTTTATTTTCGGCTTATATTTTCAGCATATGGGTTTTTTTTAGTCGATCTGGAAGTATAAATTAAGGGCTGTTTCAGGTCAGCAGCTAAATCGAGTTGGTGTGCAGTATTTTTGGCTTATGGCCTACTGAGAAATCAAATTCTTAGATAGATATATGTCTTAGCTTCGTGTGGCGAATTGGATGGGTTATCAACTCCTCCGGATGAGGGAGTTATGGCTGTTTTACGGTTACTAGTCAAATCTGGAGTATCGTTTGGAAAACAAGCTAAACTCCAGGTTAATAATCTCAAATGTAAGATAGGAACGCTAATCTCAGTAGTGTACATCTAAATCTAACTTCTCCAAGTAGAATCACTTTAATAGCTATCACGGTTTGGGAAATACATTAAAATTAGTATTTCGTAGGAAAAGTTGGGACTGCTGCAGACCGGCAGTATAAATGGGTTAATTGCAGAAAACGTTTGGCCTAAGAAGGTCTATATTATTTGATGGGATTATGGAAATAAGTTTAAGGTACATGTGTTGAATTGGATAGGGTGATATCTCTTCCGGATGAATGAGATATGTCCATTTTATGGAAACATGTAAATTCTGGAGCTGCTGTTGGAAAACATGCTTTGCTCCAGATTTTTTTAAGTAGGCTTGGGTTTTAAAACATGGTTCAACACTAGACATTTTAAGCTTTCACCTCCAATTGGTTTCAACTTGATAGCTATTATATAATAGTATTTATGACCAAAACCGTAAGCGTTAGAATTTTAGCGAACTTTTTGGTTGGAGTTATAATTAGTAAAAACTCATTTCCCGTTCATTGGTAAATGATTTGATTGAATGGCCTAATGTTTTGGAAACTAGACTTAAGTATATTTCCAGGGGTGAAAACCCCATCCTTGTATCTTTTATAGGTTAAGAGATACGATGGTGTGAAGTTGACTAAAATTCAGCAACATGGTTTTTACGTCTATTCTTGAGAAATAAAAGTGTGATCAATTAAGTAAAAGTTAAATATGGTTAAGCAATACTTATTAGACTTACTTATAGGATTGGATAATACGGATTGAGACATGATGAATTGGACTTGTATCGTTTGGGCAAAACTAGATTTATCGGACTCGTAACGGATTATATATATTGGACAATACATATATTTGATATCAAACATTGGACTTGTATTGGACAAGCTTATTAGACTAATATTGGATTAATATTATTTGGACTTAAGATATCAGACTAAGAACTTTGGACACATTGAACTTGAATTGGATTTAAGTTATTATCGGGCTAGAGCCCAATTGACTTGCTTTTTTGACATGTTTTCTTGTCATTATCTGTTGGGAATAATCCGTTACCACGGATAGTTGTGGTTTACACTGCTTAGATTAACACTAGCAGTGGAAACGTGTTCCCACTGCCAGTACATTGTTACCACTGCTATCAGTTTATGTTTAGTTAACTGCGTCTGGATAAGTATAGATTAGATCTTGTGTATATTCTATTATGTTAGCTTTATACTTATCTTGTAAAGGACTCCTTGTTGTATAAAAGGAGGTCCTAGGTCATTGTCTTAGGGACTTGAAAATTTACCTACGTATTACTCACAAAGGCTTCAAGGTGTAACCCTAGTGATAAGCTAAGATCACTCGTATTATTCATCAATAATATTGGAGCTTAAGTTTTGTGTTTAATCTCTGTTTACTTACAATACATCATATAATCCATCTTCTAAGTATTACTAAGTAAATTCCGCGTGCTTAATAATATCATACAAAATATCATTGACACAAGGAGTGTGTCCAGATCCATCAAGTGGTATCAGAGCGAAGGTTCTGATATTTTGTTTTAGAAGATCCAAGGAATTAGCTTAACCTACTCACTCAATTCAATGGAGATGGAAAACAACCAATCAAACTCTTCTACACCAAGGCTACCTAAGCTCAAACTTAATGAGTTTGAGATGTGGAGGATACTGATAGAGCAATACTTTCTCATTCAGGACTATGCTCTATGGGAGATCATTCAAACTGGTGATTCCTTCAAGCCTGTGACTAGTACTGTGAAGGTTGGTGACACAGATGTTGTGAAAGTTTCTGTGTCTGAATCTAGTATTGAAAAGGCTTGCAAGAAGAATGATCTTAAAGCTAGAAGTTTGTTGCTGATGACTCTTCCTAGAGATCAGATCATTGCATTTAGCAAGTACACAACTGCAAAGGAACTGTTTGAAGAGATTTGCTCAGTGTTTGGTGGTAATGATGCTACAAAGAAGACATAAAAGACATTATTGAAGCAAAGCTATGAAAATTTCTCAGCTTCAAGCAATGACTCACTTGATAGCATCTTCACCAAACTCCAGAAGATTGTTACACAACTGACTGTGCTTGGCATTGAGGTAGAAAAGGAAGACCTCAATTTGAAGTTTCTAAGAAGTTTGCCTTCAGAGTTTCAAACCAATGTTACTGTCTGGGAAAACAAATCAGACATAGAAACAATGAAGCTCAATGACCTTTACAACAACTTCAAACTTATTGAGCAAAGGTTAAAGAAGGCAGGGAAACTTGGCACAAGCTCTAGTAGCTTGGCATTGTTGTCAACCTCTGTTGACAGTGATGACACTGAAGATGATAGTGATGATGAAGTTGCCATTGCTGGTTCTAAAGTTTCCACTGGTAATGAAAATGTTACCACTGCATGTTCAAAGAAGAAGGTTGTTAGTATTGGAGATCCTACCTTTTATGCTTTCATATCCACACAAGTTGATGGCTCTTTCTTAACTCATGAAGACGTAGAGCAAATTGATGAAGATGACTTGGAGGAGATGGATATTAAATGGCAAATAGCTCTTCTTAGCATGACGGCTAGGAAATTCTACAAGAAGACTGGTAAGCCTATTCACATCAATGGTGATGAAACTGCAGGCTTTGATAAGAAGAAAGTGGAGTGCTTTAACTGCCACAAGTTTGGACACTTTGCTAGAGAGTGCAGAAGACCAAAGACCAAGGACAACATGTCTACTTGGTACAAGCAAAAGAAGGGACCAACTGTGGAAGAACCAAAGGCAATGCTGGCTATTGATGGTGTGAGCTATGATTGGAGTTTCATGGCTGATGAACAAGAAGAAGAACATTCTGATGCTGCTCTTGTTGCTACTGAATTTGCTCTCATGGCTTTCTCTGACTCTGAGGTATAAAACTTTGATAGTTGTTCTAAAACATGTAGGGCTGCTAAAGAAGTTGAAAGGCTTAATGATCTATATTCTAATGAAAGACAAGAGTTATATACTGCTAATTATACTGTGTCTAATCTTAGAAGAGCTATGGCAGTGTTAGAAAAGTAAATAGAGCACTATCAGGAAAATAAGTCAAAATATAATGATGATATGATTCTTCTTAGAAGAGAGGTAGAACATACAACTGCTGTGAATGAAGCATACCAAAAAGAGTTTGAAAAACTTCAAAAGAAAATTGAAAATGTCAATTTAACTTTAGATACATGTTATCATCAGTCTAAGTCAATTGATAAAATTTGGAATGCTCAAATATATAATAAAGCTAAGTCTGGTATGGGTTATAATACTGTGCCTCCACCACTAAGGGGTGTTCATTCACCTCCAGGTATAGACTTAGCTCAAACAGGCTTAGAAGATTTTAAGGATCTTGAAAGAGAATATGGTCCTTTAAAGGACACAGTGGTGAAAAGTGAGGAAGAGATTAAGCTTGATAATGATGTTTTATAGAGTGCTAGTGACTCATCTGTTGTTGATGAGAATGTTAAAAAGAATGTAGAGGCTTCTATCCCAAAAGTTGTTAATACTGTTACAGAGGAACCTAGGAAACCAGTTTATAAACCTAGACCAACTGTAAGGTATGCTGAGATGTATAGGAACAAGCCTTCAGCTCCTAGGGGTAACTAGAGGAGTTGGAATCATGTCAAATCTCAACAACTAGGTAGTGATTTTGTAATGTACAATAAGGCATGCTATATCTGTGGTAGTTTTGATCATTTACATGCTTATTGTGACTATCATGTTGGGAGAAGGGAAGTCCACGGGAATAAAAGGGTGGAGTCTAATAGGTTTCAAAATAATGTACACCCTAATTCACATTGCAGAATGGTCCCAAGATCAGTTCAACTAAGAAGTGGCCTCAAAACTTTTGCCACTACAAAAACTGTTAACACTGCTCACCCTAAGTCACCTGTTAAAAGTGCAAACTACAAAACAACTTTTGCAAAATCTGTACAAACAGGGAAAAGAACCTTTCAAGCTAAAAAGGTTAAATATAACCAACAGTGGGTGCCTAAAAAGAAACCAGCAGTTACCACTGCTCATTCAAAAGTTACCACTGCAAGGTTTTTGAACAAGAAAAGGGGGGACATGGGCAATGCTGTAAAGGCCTCAGCACGTTGGGAATGGAAACCTAAAGGAAATACCTCTACAACCAATCCCAATGGTGTATCAATGACCTTTGATAGATTTAACTATATTGATACACGAGGCAGATCCAAGTCAATCATGGCTTGGGTCCCCAAAACAGGAACATCCAAGGACAAAAAGATCAGATCAAGGATATACAGATAGTGGGTGTTCAAGGCACATGACTGGAAACAAGTCCTATCTTTCAGATTTTGAGCATAATGATGGAATGTATGTCACAAAACTGCATACTAAGTGTGATGCAGGAACACTAAAGATAAAGGAAAACATGGATTATTATTATTATTTCACAAAACTGCACTCTAAGTGCAGCAGTTACATCCATGGAATACATACTACAAGCATCATTACATCAACTGAAAACAACTACCAACAACCTACCCCAAACACAAGCTTCTTAACCCATTCCCAACCTATCCACCATCTACCATCTATGGCTTATTTGGGAATCCCCACTTTGGCATCACCTTAGGAGCTCCACGCATGTCAATCCACTCATACACTCTAGGGCATGCTAATCCCATCACCACTATTCCAGTAGGTGGTGAGGATGATGAAGGACCTGCTGATGGTGGTGCTGATAGCAATGGAAGAGAAGGTGATGGTTGGAGCTTTTCTGGAGGAGCTATTGCTATAAGAGGGGGAACACTCAGGACTCTTCCAGAGGTCTCATCATCTGTATCTTCATATGGTGATACATAGGAGCTGATCTCTGAGCTATCTTCCTTGATTAAAGCATCCTGAAGCTCTGGTTGTAGTGATGAAGGACCAGCAGGAAAAGGATTTGAGAGAACAGTTGTGTGTTTTCTCTTCCTGAATACAACCTTCTCATACTCTTCTTTCTCAACTCTCCCAGGGTTCTTCAAAACAAAGTCATCCTAAGAACTATCTGATGAACTGCTAGAAGAAAGATTGATTGGACTGGAATGAATCATGGTGTTGTTGGAGAAATGTTGATCTTTGAGAGTGAAATTTTTGGAGTATGTGATTTGGGTGGTCTGTGTGTTAAATGGTTTGTTATATATATGCTAAGTTGGATTCAGTAAGTTAATGAGGGGAAGGTGTAAGTGGTTGAGAAGTAAATTGGAGTCCTGTGGCCTTGGAAAGTGTATCAGTGTTTATGAGTTGACTTTATTGAGTATAGCCACTGCTATGTTCATTCATGTATATACACTAACCATTGCCAAAACTCAACAGTGATTCCAGTGTTTGATTTATGCTTGTGAGTTGCAGATTTGAAGGATTCTTTGTTTACATTGAATGGTTACTCTTTGGTGAATCGATGCTCGAGGTTGTTTAGATTCTATCTAGTTGTCCACTGATATTTATACAGAAATTATTTTACAGTGGGAACTATAATGCAACCAGTGGTAACATGCTTACAGTGGAAAAAGGAAAACAAAGAAACTTCATTAATATAAAGTGATTCATTACAACCAAAGTGAAAGTACTTATTATCATCAAAATACAAAAACCTAGCACATCCTGCACTTAACTTCAGCTACTCCATTGGTCTCTTGCCTTTGCCCACATAGTCATGCTTGTTTCTTTGTGCCCTCTTCCTTTTGTTCTCAAAAGTAGATTGCATTCTTGGACATGGAAGTCCAAGAACTTGTGGAGTAGGCTTTGGTAGCATTGCAGACTTTTGGATGGATATCTGCTTTGGTAGCATTGGATGGATATCTGCTTCATATTGGAGATAGCTGTTTCCAGTGCTATTGAAAGATGTTTTGGCAGATCTTTGGCCATGGAATAAGTTTCATCATTCTTTTCATCATCATCTGATGAGCTGGTGTAGAACTCAAGAGATTTTTCAGGCTTAGCTGCAGGTACACGCTTAGCAGTTTCTTTGGTATACCTTTTGGATGAAGAGCCAGCCCCTGGTGGAAAGTATCCAAACCATCCTGATGTCTCTGAGGATGTCTCTGACTCGATTACATACTTTTCTTCTGAATCAGAAGAGATGTCGATGGTGTTGAAAGGATTGCTCATAACTATGTTTTTGGGGATATTGTGTTTGAATGTGAATTGATGAAGTTTACCTAAAGCCAAGCCTCCTTATATAGACAAAGTCGGTTGAAAGGGTTAATTAATGAGTATATTTACTTTTTCCTATTTTGGTAGGTTAAGGAGTAAATATAGATATTATTAGGTTGACTTTGGAAGATATTTTACTTGGATAATGGTTTGGTTAAAGGTACTGTTGGTTAATAACAAGTTGGTTATTTCAATTTGCATAACCAAGTTTTGATGGGAGTTGAATTTAAAAGGTGTATATCTGAGATACATAACAAATAGTTATTGATTCACCATGTCTTACACACATAAGAATCAACTAGTCCAGAGCAAACGACTACTGGTAAAGACTTGACAAATCCGTTTATGGTTGATAGTTTACCAAAAACTATATGGTTATCAACTCACCATATTCTTCATGATTAAGAGTTGGCTAGTCCATAGCAAACGGCTAATGGTAAAGACATATCAAATCCGTTGATAGCTGGTAGTTTGCTAAAAACTATGATAAGAGTAGTTTTGTTATCACATGATTTTATTTTACCACTGCTCTGTGAAATTTTTGTGAAAAATTACCACTGCTAGTTCACAGTTTCCACTGACAGTGTTGTTTTACCACTGTTGTTCTAGCCGTTACAACTGATTGTGTCAGTAACTAATTTTTTACTAGCCGTTGAAAGTAACCACTGATTGGATGGATAGTTGTGGTTTACACTGCTTAGATTAACACTAGCAGTGGTAACGTATTCCCACTGCCAGTACATTGTTACCACTGCTATCAGGTTATGTTTAGTTAAATGCGTCTTGATAAGTATAGAATAGATCTTGTGTATATTCTATTATGTTAGCTTTATACTTATCTTGTAAAGGACTCCTTGTTGTATAAAAGGAGGTCCTAGGTCATTGTCTTAGGGAATTGAAAATTTACCTACGTATTACTCACAAAGGCTTCAAGGTGTAACCCTAGTGATAAGCTAAGATCACTTGTATTATTCATCAATAATATTGGAGCTTAAGTTTTGTGTTTAATATGTGTTTACTTACAATACATCATATAATCCATCTTCTAAGTATTACTAATTAAATTCCGCGTGCTTAATAATATCATACAAAATATCATTGACACAAGGAGTGTGTCCAGATCCATCATTATCCTCTAGCCTAGAATTCACCCGTCAATACTTTTGTGACTAGTTTTCTTGAGACATCTTGTCTATTCTTTTATTTCATAATATATATGAGATATATATATTATTCTTTGGCGTGAGTTGTACTTCGTGTCTTTGATTTTCATACCACCACGAATGATGAAACTAAACATTTTACAAACGTTGATACGAAACTTCCACGAAAACTCAAACGTATTATCTTTTGAAAACTCATACAAATCGATTACTTTCTGCGTGTCACGTTTTGACACGAGCTCATATCTATTAGGTTGTGCCGATTCCTTATTGTCATGCTTTATTTGACACCGTTGCATTACTTATGTCACTACACTCTAAGGTGAGTTTCATGGCCCCACTTTTACTCTATTTTAACTGATTTATACTATTTTGGGGGAGATACATGCTCAACTACTTGCTTTTACTTACACAAGTACTTTAACTTATACGAATTACCGTAAATTCATGAATCCACTTTTATACATTTTTCTATCTCATGGGAAGATACATGCTACAAATATGAACACAAGTATTTTTATGTATGATATCCTGATTGTTATTGCCTAAGACACACTTTTGCCACTAAAAGTCCCTCATATCATGAACCATTAATCACTTGTGAGTGAACGCGAATATCGTGAATAGATCTATTGGCTGATGACGCCGCATTTGTGTTAGCCGGATAGGTAACCAAATGCACTATATTTGAAAACAAACAGGAGAATGGAAAGCTCCTGCTCGAGGGCACTGTTACAGACAACATCTTTATGATGTCTGTACTAACATCATTTTTATGATGTCCAACTGTTAAGGTTTGTGTTCATGAGACTTAGAGCAATAACACGGTACTGTAATCATGATACGGTACTGCAACCACTAAACTTATGGGTGCTAACAACATGGCCCACTGTTTTCTGTTATGGGCGTATACCAACGTAGCCCACTGTTTCTCAAACTTGAAACTTGTGTTCAACTGATTATTATACAAACTCTATGAATTCACTCAACTTTGACCCGGTTAGGGTAAACAAACGAACTACTTTTGTATTGACCCGGTTAGGGTAAACAAACGAACTACTTTTGTATTGACCCGGTTAGGGTAAACAAACGAACTACTTTTGTATTGACCCGGTTAGGGTAAACAAATGAACTAATTTTGTATTGAACCGGTTAGAGTAAACAAACGAACTACTTTTGTGATTGACCCGGTTAGGGCAAACAAACGAAATATGGGTGTATAACAACGAAACCCACTGCTTATTTTATCAATATTTGTATTTATTACAAATATTCACTCAAACTTGAAACTATTGAAATCAACTGTCTTACTCATATTATATTTTAGCAATGGGTTGTGAACACACAGGTTGCAAGTTTTGTATGGGCTGGATTTGCAACTGAGTGGATTTACAATGCCTTTGCTGCATGAACATTCTTTATAAACTTTTGACTTATTTACGACAAACTCTATGAACTCACCAACCTTTGTGTTGACACTTTTAGCATGTTTATCTCAGGTCCATAATGAACGAGGCTGGCAAGGAGAAGTACAGATACTCAAGAAGGCTATAAATTTTATTATCATTCGAAACCTTATTTAATAAACTACGAAACTACTGGGACCTCATTTTGTAAACTCTGATATTTGAATGATAAATCTTTTAAAACGACTCAATTAGAGTTCGTTTTCTATTGTTATAACTGTTGTGCCATGAAGTAACACCCAGTTTGAATTCCGCAGCGTATCACGAAATTGGGGGTGTTACAGCAGGTATTGCCATAACTTGGCATTGAACAATCTTAACTTAGGAACGAATAGGATGAGATTTTACGACATCTTGAAATCATTCAAGTAGTCGTCGTCGCTCATCTTTAGCTACCTTTAGTTCCCCCCCACACTTGCTATGCGTTATACTTGATGTGTTCTTGCATTTAGTTTTTGTAGAAATAACTAGGAGAAGTATTTGCTAAGAGTGCAAGAATTTCACATTTGTTGTAAGCCTTCTGATCTGCAGTAGCCGGATCCCAGTTTTATAACTAGTCGGATCCCTCCCAAGAGGGAACCGTGGGATCCGGGAAGACAGTTATCTAATACAGATCACCATACATCTAAGTTATCCCCCCAATCACATCATGATGGCTAAACATGATTCTTTAACACTACTTAAGGCTTCCTTAAGCATAGTAGGTCGCACATTCACCCATAGGCAACTTAGGATCAAATTCAAAGTGTCTTTGATTTATCAAACTCACTAATATCCACCATACTTCCGCTCCAACGCTCACACATTACTCCTCACACCTCAAAACATTTAGTTTGATATTTCTATCAATTTTAGCAAATTGATTTTAGTCACTCTTACCTTAAAATAGGCCTAAAACTAGCTTTTTATTTTTCTTTATTTTTTAGGATTTTCTCAAATTTTTCTTGAGTCATCTTCTGATTTCTAAGACTAAGTTTCATCATTTTCCCATTTCAAATCAAATGGTATCCTTCTCAAGCACTTAGTTAGACTTTCTAAAGTCCATTTTCCTACCCAAAACCATCATTAACCATCCTCACTTCTTATGGTTGAGCATTTAAGATATCCACCACTCAAGACATCAAAGGAAAGTCAAATCCTCAAGATTCATAAGTACTAGACCTTACAAAAAGGATAATCATTTCATCACATATCTGTCTGACAGACGGATCCCTGGTTTATAACCAGACGGATCCCTGGTGAAAGGGATCCGTGGGATCCGTGTCTACAGAAAGACTTTAATCAGCTTTTCTCTTCAAATTTAAGCCACCTTTGGTAATCTAAACACTTTTAGTTACCATTTAATGTCTTCCTAGAGCAGAACAATACCTTAGTTGACCTTAGTGCATGCTTAATCCCCTTAGTGGTCATGAATTTAATTTCTTAATTCAAATTCATCCTTTATAAACCAAACACTCTTGAGATTAAGTCATCACTTCTACCTAGTCCTCAAAAATCAGTAGTTAGAAGCTCATATTGCATCCTCACCATCACCATGACTAAAGCACTTAGCAACAACTCTTCAACCAAAGGTTCATCCAAAAGGAATGGTTATATGATTCATGAGATTTCATCCACCGAATCATCTCCCGTAAGAGATAATAATGCTAGAAATCCACCTCAACAAACCCATTCAACAATTGCTAAGAAAACCGCAAGAATTAGCATTAAACCTTTTGGGCTAGAAAAGGGTTCATCTAGCTCTAAACCAAACATAGCTAGTTCTAGCAAAGCATCTAAGCCTTCATTCATAGAGCATAGACTACACTCTTTTACCGAGCCTCTTTCTCACCCAAATCTCTACTCATTAGAGCATTCACCACCAAGAACTTCCCATTCACCAACTTTCTCGTTAAATAGGGAACCACCTTCAACACCAACTAGTCCATCTTTGGAAATAAGGAACCACCAAGGACTTGCTCATATAGAGGAATTTCCATTACCACCACCTTCATTTTTAGTAGAACCTCATCCTACATTTCTCAATGAAACCCCACCAACATTTGTAGAGCCTCCTCAAAACATCCAATCTCCTCCGGTTCCTAATCAAGACAATAATTGCTCTAATTGTCTAATCACCCAAGGACTTGTTCAAGAAGTACGAAATGAGTTGCATTTCATGTTTAATCATCTTCTTGAAAGATTGGACCAAATCAACAAGTCTACTCATCCTTAGACTCAAGCACGTTGTTGCTTCTTAAGTTTTGGTCACTTATTAATATTAGTAGAATATGTATTACGTGGTTAAATCATTCTCTTAGTTTTAGAGATTTGTTGATTATCTCTTATGTTTTATTGAATGATAGTTTATTTGCCATATTGCTTTAAGTATATGTTTGTTGCTTGAATACATATCTCTCCTTGATGATAACATTATTTGTTACATCACCATTGCTGAAATTTGTTAACAGATAGACAGATCCTTGAACTTTGCCTAGACGGATCCCTCCAAGGAAGGAACCGTGGGATCCATGCAACAGAAGACCAATTTTCTACTAACTTGAGTCTTATTTGCGGGAAATTATGTGCTATATACTTGTTTTCTAACCTTTGTTTTGTAGATTTTCAAATTACACATGAAGACTTTGACACCCTAAGCTAGGGGGAGCTTTGTGTCAAACCATACATTGCAAATCCATTTGCAATATAATCCTCATATGGATTACATTTCGTTACATCCCCTTGCAAAAGTTGCAATCATCAATGATGAGCGTTATCGTCACTAAGACGAAACCACTTGCAAACATAGTTTCAAAGCATTAGCTTAATAGTTTTTATTTACTTGACACCCTCACAAAGGGATGGACTCGTCAAGGGGGAGTTAAGACAAGAACTTTTCCCGTCACTTGCTTTCTAGATTTTTCCTCTTTTACATGTTTTTCTTAAAACATTGTGTTAGTTTCTTTTCGACGCTCTTTTTGTTTGGACAAAAAGGGGGAGAAGAGAGTAAAAACTCCAATTCGAACTTTTACGAATTTTAGTTTTTTTCTTAAAATAATTTTATGTTTTGTCATCAACAAAAAGGGGGAGATTGTTACTACAAATAAGCCGTAAAAACGTTTATTTATATTTTACGATCTTCTAATGTTTTGTCGATAACAAACGTAATATCATTTTAACGAAACAAATAAAATACGTAAATGGTTTGGGCCAATAGTTTTCTAACACACTTACGTTTTCACATAAAACACTAAAACAAGTATAAGTGATTTTATGATTTAATAATACATATGTACAACAACTAGTGTTTACATATTGGGTAAATATATACATAACTAGTATGTATTATAATGGGTAATACAATTGGCTAGAAACTTAAGTATTTAACCCATTAACCAAATACATTGAATATAGTTGGGTACAACCCATGGAGCTTGACCCATAACCCATTGCATGACATCATGCTTATATCATATATGGATATTATCCATGACCCATGGTTTTCATCCATGGCCCATAGTTTTAATCCATGTACCATGGACTAGATGCATTGCATCTTAAAGATACATTGTATCTACTTGATATCCATGATCCATAACCCATGACCCATGACCCAAAACCCATGGGCAAAAGGGAGCATCCCACGGATCCCCAGTAATACAGTGGACGGATCCCTCAAGTGAGGGATCCGTGGAACAGTAGTTGTTTTTCTTCTATAAATAGTGAGCCATTTCTTCCTTTTGGTTTGCCACTCCCACACATACTTTCCCCAAGTATTGTAACTCTCTAACCACTGATCCTAAGGGATCTTTCTATGTATTTTGTCTTTTGTTTTTGTGTGATTCTCTAGGTTCCTCTTAAAGGCGAGATCACCACTTCTTGAAGTCGAGCAAGATCAAGTCCATGAGTTGCCATACTTCGTCATCATCAAGACTACTGAGGTTCTCTTGTTGATAGTTCTTTCTTTCTCTATAGAAGTGTTGTGTCGAACGCATTGGTGAAGGATGCCGAAAGAGTCAAGACGAAAGCATTAGTAAAAGGTGCTTAACGTCCGTGTCAAAAGCATTAGTGAAGAATGCTAAAGGAGTCAAGACGAAGGCATTAGTGAAAGGTGCCAAGCGATCGTGTCAAGGGAATTAGTGAAGGATACCAAGGTCGTATAATCGATAAGGTGCATCGTTATACAAATAGTGATTGTTTGTTTCCAAGGATATTGATATCCTTGATGGTGTTGTAATAAGGAGTGGGTCTCCTTTAGGGATAGGTGTCGTGTAGTGTTGGGTAGTAGTTCCTCCATTTTAATGGAACTCGGTACTTAGCCTAGTACCGAATAAAGGGTAGGCGACGTTGTGGTAGGAGTGGTTCTCCTTTGTGAAAGAACCCGGTGGTTAGCCTAGTACCGGAAAAAGAGTAGGCGACGTTGTGAAGGCTTCTCCGCCATAAGGAGTTGGTGTCGTGTAGTGATTACGAACTCTCGAGTAGGTGACTCGGGGAGTGGAGTAGGGCAAGGAAGTTGTCCTTGTAGCTGAACCACTATAAATAATCGTGTCGTGGTTATGTGCTTCTTACTCTTTATCTTTCATTACACATTTATATATCTATCTATCAATGTCCAACATACACATCTAAATAGATTGACATAAGTCGATCTAAATATTTTAAAACGAAGTTTTAATTGGTAAAACTATTCAACCCCCCCTCTAGTTTTCCACACATACAATGGGTAAAGACCCGTCCTTCTTCCACGGTGTTACTTAAACTATTAGTAAACTAACTAATATAACGTTATGTATACGAGCTGTAATATGCTAAGCTATTGTTGGGGTGACCGACACTTCTACATGGGTTTTCTAAATCCTAACAATCTCCCCCTAATGGAGGTCACCCCATGAATTACATTGAAAATCCTAGCATTTTATCTATAATCTTTAATGCTCGAGCTCATAGACTTTGAGGCTTCTTTAACTTTAACTTTGCACATCAATAGTGATTCTTTAGCTTAAGTGTTTCTTTGATTTGTGATCACGAGCTTTCTTTGAGATCATCTGCAACATACAATCTCCAAATTATCCATTGTTGCATTGCCATTATGTGATGTTGTGACCTTATGGAGCGACATGCTCACATTTGTTGGATCATGACATCTTTTCATGAGAGTAGCGGAAGCTTCGTTGTATGTCTTTTATAGTCATGATTCTTCTTTAGATATCATTATGTGCTTGCGAGCATGTGGTTATGGGTGTTCCTGCAAACAACAGTTAGCAATAAAGCGCACGAAGGTATATTTAATCACTTTCGTTCAATGGGGTTGCAAGAACCACGGTTCCCCGTTGATCAGTACAAGTACTGCCTGTGATCAGGTAGAATTCCTAAGAATCTCCTTGACAGGGTTTCGCAGCTAATCAAGCCGTTCTTAAACCGGAACGTCTCAAAGAAGACAGCACGGAGTGAGTGAACTAGCGAATTGAGATTCACTGATTGATGAAAAAATGATTTGAAAAACAATCGTGTATTGCTTAATAGAAAGAGTTTTGCAATACAATGAAGGTTTTACGGTAAACATCAATTTTCAATCATAAATACCATTTTATTTTTTGAAAACTTAATACACAGTCGATGTGCTAGAGAAAAGAGCTATGGAGCACCACGACCGGTTTTTCAAAGGAATCTGTCAATCCATTTCCTGGACCAAGGTTGATTCAAGAGTGAATCGCCCCATCGTTTCTATCCAGTTGTCACAAGTTTGATCTTTTGAGAAGATCTCACATATCACCCACCAAGAGCTTGTTTGATGTTGGCTCTAGAAGGATTTCCATCTTCATCGTGAATATTTAACATATCACTCTGATGTTCTGGCAATACCGCAAGGATAATGCGTAGGACTCTTAATATATTCTTACTTTTCACATTTTGTGAAACATCAAGTCTTCATTAATTTTGTGTCCTAATGGGATTTATTGATGATCTCTTGGCTCTAGACTTAATAGTGCATATTTGATTTCCTATGTCGGAGACTAGGGAGAGGGTCTCCTTCTTCAATATCAACATTCTCTAAGAGAAAGTCGATAGATTATGTAGGTTCCCCGTAAGAATGAAACAAGTCCTTTTAAGAGGAACTTGAGTAGCTTAGGAAGTTTAGTGCAGTGCGTCACTGGGTCCATGACGTCTTGTCTTTAATGCTAGTGTTACCTTAGTAACAACCAGTAGCATATGAATTGAACCTGGTTTTTGCCCTAAGATTGAATTAATGGAGGGCTATTTCTTTTCACCCTTTTCACATTCAATTCTTTTTCATTCTTCAACCCCTTCAATGCTTACCAAGACTTCATTACTAGAACCTTGTTGGGTTTATTCCAGTTCTAGCTCAATCTCAGTTGGCACTCTTCCCTTATTCTCACTTTTCTCCTTTTTTCATCATACCTAAGGACGTCTACACTAACTAGTAGATTGTCCCTGGGTAGATCCCTCCGGCTCTGGTAGGATCGTGGGAACAAGCACCTAACCTAACCATCCTTATAACTCCAATGCATAAAATAAATTGGTCGGTCTTTTGGTGTTGTTCTTTCCGCCTCGAAACCACTTGAAAACCATTTAAAAATCAATCAAGGTACACATGATATAAAATCAAAGCATTTTGTACCTTAATTGTTTTTGATCTTTTTATAAAAGCTCCCCCTCAACATGTGCATTAGGTATTATAAATCATTTTAGCACATGGAGGCAAGAGGACTTTGAAATCTTAGATTGAGAATGAAAGATCCAATTCTTGATAACATTTTCTAAAATGATCATCATCACTTCCCCGATCAAAACTAGTATTTCAAATACTTTGGATAAAACTTTTGGGAAGGATGTGGTTTTCTTTTGATTGCTCCCCCTTAATATATGCATTGAGAATTTTTGAAGATTGGTTAGCACATAAGGGAGGAGTCTTTTGAAGCAGTTTTCACGATCACAGTAGCCAAGGAAACCATTTAAAATTCAATCAAGGTACTTCTGATAAAACGATGATGCTTTAGTACCTTGATAGTTGTAAGATGATTTTAGAAATGCTCCCCCTCAATGTGTGCCTCGATATACAAAATTTTTAGCACATATGGGGAGAGTTGCCTATTCATTGAGACTTGAAGATCACATTTTATCAGATTGCATATTTATATCACATTTTCTGCCCTGATCAAAAATTTCAAATCCTTTGAGATTTTGGATCTCAAGTGATTTAAATATGTAGAAAACTTTTGGAGAAAAATGTAGCCTGTTTTATTTAATCTGAAAAGAAACACTACAGTGCTCCCCCTCAAGTTATAGAGGGAGACTACAAGCCATAATCCTATCACTACTATCTACTTTATAGATATTATTGTTCATATTACAAACACCACATCACAAATAAGAGTTCAAAAATAGTAACCACCATAAGAAGATATCATCATTCGGTTCTCTGTAGTAGCTTGTAATGTCCTTCACGAACTCTTCCTCCCATAAAACTTTCTAGGCTTTGGAAGATTTCCTAATCTTGAGCCTTCTTCCGATAGCAGCAATGAACTCCTCACTCCTTTTGACATCATGCACAGACTAAAATCTTATATTAACCCCCGGTCTCATCTTGAGCTTAACTCCTTAACTCTAGAATCCAACTCTTCTTCAATTAGCCTTAGAGTACCATTACTGAACTTGTACAGCTCACACAGCCTCATTAGCATCCTTGATCTATATTTGTCTGTGAAGACAACTGCTCTTGGAATATCAATTACTGAGTAGTCGTGCCTGTATTCAAATCCTGTGGCTTCCCATCATGGCTTGGTGAGATTGACTTGAATCTGATAGCTTTCCATGCCGAGCTGAAAGTCACCCACTCTTTGTCGAATCACTAAACCTCTTATCAATAGGTTGACAGTTGGCGTAAGAGACTTCTTTTCACAAACTGGCAGGTGATCGAGGTGGCCTTGTAGGTTCAATAGATATAGATCTTTAAAATCATTTGGGTACATATGTTTGAAGTCGTTCTCCTATATCACATGGTCTTTCTGATCAGCTCTTCTGAGGACAATCTTCTTCAGATAATCGTATCCATACATTGGGAAGATCTCCACACTGACGACACTTAGAATACGCAGTTTTGAACGAACATCTATGCTCCTCTTCCCTGCACCATGTCTTTCAATGTAGAATCTTTTCTTTTTGAACCACCAGTGTGAGATTCCGTAAGAAGCAGCAATGTCGTACTCATATTCTTTTTCTGTCCAAAATTGATCTTGGACCATCTGCTCTAAACCTGCATCTGGATAGTGGGCAGCCTTCATCTTTGAAATTGAAAGTGCAGGTCTGCTTCCCTGAGTTCTAACACACAAGTAGTCCAAATCTCTGTTGAAGAAGAAATCAGCTTGGATTGTAATTTGACCATGTTCACCACTGAGAGGAAGTGGTTTGTTGACGTTGAATTGGAGCACATTATCTTCAACTTGATCTATCAACAATTTGTAGCACTCCTCCATTTGATATTGTAGATGAGCATCATCTGGATGAAACACTTTTATAATTTCATACGCTGGGCCCTCCAGATCCTTTGGCGTAATCTTTGAGATTCCTTGCTGCTCACAATACCATTTCATAAAGCTTCCCATGTCTCCTGTAATGTGTAGCAATGATTCCTCTGGAGGTGCTTCATGGTTGGCTACGATGGTGTTTGCCCAGTTGTTGTTAGGAATAATCATATCAGACTCAGGAATAGTCCATGAAGGCTCTGGAGTTTCTGGTCTTTCCTTTGGCCACCAGCCTTGAGTCATTTCTTTTGTTGGTGCCGTCCAAGATGACTTTGTACGTTTCTCCCCCATATATACATTCCACCAGTCTTCGTCATGAGACACCTTGGGGATGTGTTTGGTGGAAGCATCATCATCCTCAGAATCTAACTGTTGAGCTACGTATGATTCTTCATTCATGACTTGCTCTTCTGGAATAGAGGAGAAGGAAGGTGTAAACCTGGAATCAACTGTGGTCCAAGCAGCATAGGTCGAGGTTTTCGTAGTCTTATGTGAACCTTGACCTGCTATGGAACCAGGTTGATTGGATGGCTTAGGGGAACGTGTCGGTGGATTAGACTTTGGACTATCTGCAGCACCAGATGATCCACCTACACCAGAGGAACCAGAACCACCATTTGGAGGAGGAGGGGGTGGTGGTTTAGGAGTTCCTGATTTTGACTCAAGCATCACGACTCTTCTTTTCTTCTTTCCTTCTCTTTCACGAATGTCTATTAAGTGCTGCATAAGGTTATCACGATCTTTCACGGTAGCTGCTGGTTAACCCAATTATAGGTGAAAGTTACCCAATTATAGGTGAAAGTTCATCTTTCACGGTAGCTGCTGGTTAGCTAGGTTGCTTTGTTTCTTGGTTAAGTTCTTATGGCTTGTCATAAGTTCTAGTTTTTTGTTATTTTAAGCAGCTTAGTTGTCTACCTTGTTATGTATGCTTTATCGCCTATGTAACGGGCTGAGATATGGGACTTTACCCATATCCTTTGTACTTAAATGTTTTTTGGAGTAATACATTTACTGGGTCGTTTTGACCTTTTACCCAAAAAAAAAGGTTATCACGATCTAGCGAGTTCTGAAGAGCTTCATATAATTGCATGTGGACTTCGTGCTCTTTGTGCTCATCAGTTTCAAACATTCTATTGTAAAGAATTGACTTCATTTCTGAAGTAGGTAAGTCTTTAAACCTCTTATGTAACAGAGCTTTCATAGCCCATTCAACTGCATCCTTGACCTCTGCTTCAATTGCATTTATTAGTTCAGTGTCAAAGTTGAACTGCTCCAGCTTTGATAGTCGTCGATTGAGATGCTTGACTGATTCCGACAGATGGTGCTTCTCGAGGGCCTTGATTCACTTTAAGGCCTCGTCAAGTTGTTGTTCAGTAGTTTTGCTGGGAGGTGGTGATGGTGGTGGTGTAACTGGGTCATTAACAGTAATGACAGTTGGAGAGATGATGGTTGTTGTTGCATCTGAAGTCACGGGTGGTGGAAGTGCGGTTGACAAGGATGGTACTAGTGGTGGAAGTGCGGTTGCAGAAGCTGTTGCTAATTCAGTAAGTGTTGGTGCAAACATGGGAGGAATGGTGGATGTATCCTGCTGGATAGTAACAGAAAACATGGATTCGACCTCCTATTTTTCATCATTCTCTTTATCCGACTCAACATCAGAAGGTCTATCTTTGAAGAATTGGTCACCATATGTAATATCTGTTTCAAGGTTCTTCTGAAAGGATAGGGATCTTGTTGAGACGTTCATTTCATCAAGACACACTTTTTCTTTAGATCTTTGCTTCAGAGTTTCTTGAAGATTTGGATGTGTTTCTTGTAACAGTTTATTTCCTCCTAACTCTGTGCTTTGAACTCCAGCATCTATAAGCTTATTCTCTGACTCAGGTACAGTTCCCGTACCGTCTTTGTCTGCATCTTTGCCTGTAATTCCGGTTCCTTCATATTAACATCTCCACCCTCATATCCGTGACTTTCGGACTGGCTATCACTAGAGTCGAGAATGTCCTCCTGAGTAGCAGAGTGCTCCCCTTCTGCTCCACTTGGCTATTGTGCAGACGATGATTCAACATTTCATCTCTTGAGCTCATATTGAGTAGTAGTCTTTGGAGTTGGAGTGGATATAGTTAACATTTGTGCAGCTTGCTCCACTTCTTCACCTACCTTCCCTTTTCATTTTCCTTCAGTAACAGGAGTGGTGTGACGAGGCACTAATTCAGGTTCATTTATTGTAACACCCTTCCTAGGCTGTCTCTCAGACACCTCTAGACTCTGCAAGCTGGCTTCAATACCCTGTTGGAGTGCTGCATCATCATCTTCATCCCTTAGTGTCATCTCAGTCTCGGGCTCCTTGGACCCTTTACCTCTCCCTGTTTCACCCTTTTTCTTCTTCTGTTTTTGTGAGGGTGAATCAACAGATTTGGATCTTTCTTGTCTTTTCTTTGGGAGATTGGCATAAGATGATTTTGAGGATGTTTTGGTTGACTTAATTGGTGTGGGATTGGGTGTCTCATCAATAGTAGAGCTTGATGCCTTTTTGAGGTACCTTTTGTAGTAGTCGGCTTTGAGAATTTTATCAGTAATAAGAGCCTCAGGAATCGGCTTTCCAAAGATCTCGGCATTTGTACCTTTAGCCACAAACTTTAAATTTCCGAGAAGATTTTCATCGCTGGCTTCATGAAGAGCTGAATCACTTCTTGGATTAAACTGATGTATTGCCTGCAGATGCTTGATAATGAGCTTTGAGAACCTGATGCTGGGGATCACCCTTTTGTCTTTGGATTTCTTTCCCTTAATGTTCTTTAGAGCATTTTGTTTGTCGGTAATGAAGGTTTCCATTGATAAGATGAACTCTTCCCAGATGCGTTCCACATAATCAATGTTTGCTCCGTTCACCATTCCCCACATAATTTGTAGAATCGAGGCCCTTACTCTCTCATAGCCAGATGTCTTACCCATTAGGAAAAGATTGAGAATTGTAATGATTGCCCTCCAGGGTTGAAACATCTCGTTTGTGATGATTCCAGATATCTTTGTGACCTCACCTGGATAGCCCAATTCAGTGACAAAGTCTAACAATTCATCAGCGGATGGTGGAGAGATGAATGGATTAGCAGGATCTCTTGGTGTGATTTGAAGAGCTTCCCTGAGAGTGTCTGCTGAGATGTCATACCACTTGTCTTCAAGTTGACAAGTGTATACAGCAGTGATCTTGTCCCATTGGACTGTGTTCCAGAACTGTTATAGGTAGATAGACGGAATTTTTCATCGTAACGTCAGAGCACCAAAGAAATTGGTGCTCTTTAGTATATCAATAACAGTTATGTAGATGGGATTCGGTTGGTTTCTATCCACGTCTACAAAGCAGTTGCTTCTAGCAATAGTAACCCAATCCTCATAAGGGAGAATTTGTTCATCTGTAAGTGTGCTGGATGGAACATCAGTAGCTTGGTTGCCAGGAGTAGTGATGTCAGCCATTTTATTTCTGTAATACACACATTCACAACGAAAGATATTTGGAAATTCGTTATGTTAGATGAGAAATACAGAATGACCACATAATATATATGATGACACAAATCAAGGCATCAAGATTCTAAGACAAGGTCAAAGCATGGCATGCACACAACAGGAAACATGGTATCTATAAGACAAAGACACATTGAACATCATCACAACATGTACAACACACTATATTGACAGTCAATGATGATCAAGTCAAGTTTGCTAGGTCATAGAAAATGAGTAAGCAACACTCATGACATATGATATACAATATACTGAATAGATTGAGTGAAATGAACTGGTCACATAACACACAACCTACTTAGCATATGACAACCTCATAGGGACAAGACACCTAGAAAACAATACATATCAGCAAGAACTACTTAAGACAAAATGCACCAGATCAAACCGCATAAAATCAAACCTTACTGGGTCAAACCGCTTATGGTCAAACCGCATAGGGTCAAATCGCTCTAGAACAAGTCGCATGAGGTCAAAATGCATAGGTCAAACCGCATAGATCAAACCACATAGGTCAAGACACATATGACAAACCGCATTATAAAAACCGCATAGGTCAAAACGCATAGGTCAAAACGCATGGGTCAAACCGCATAGATCAAACCGCATAGGTCAAGACACATAGGTCAAGACGCATAGGTCAAACCGCATAGATCAAACCGCATAGAACAAGACGCATTTGACAAAACGCATGATAACAAACCACATAGGTCAAACCACTTTCATGCATATGAGACAAATCGGTTTCAAGAATATTAGACTTGACAAATCGCTTTCAAGCATTATTCCTATTATCAAAACGCATGCATGCAGTTTTTAATCAAAACGCACTCAGGCACATATTAGGACAAACCGCATCCAAGCATACAACATCAAATCGCTTATAAGAACTATCTAATATCCCAGAAACGCTTCTAAGAGTGTCATTGCCAATCCCTAAACATCAAGTACTCAACAAGGACAGAAACTAACAACACCTATAATCAATCACTTAAATCAATCACTCAACTCGATATCAATCAAAAGCATACCAAAATATCAATCAATAACTCAAATCGAGGGGCATCAAATTCAATCAAATTCAAAGGGGAAAGTCCTGAAATGACTACACCTATAGATTCAAATCATCAAATCCCTCAGAAAAATCCCTAAACCCATTACACTACATGAGAAAATGACAAACCTAAATGTGGGAATCGAATGATAATGTCACAGAGATGCTGCACAGATAACTAATAGTTAGAAATGTGATTAAAAGTATGAGATTGATTGATTAAACCAGTCATTTGATTAACAACATACCACGACTGAGCCTCGTTAGATCAAATCACTTTGATGAATGTGGAGATATATAAAAGGGATAGCTTGACTGAAGTTGTGTGACGTTTGACCAAGACAAATCGCTTCCCTTTTATACCAAAAACACTCAAGTTTCAAACTTTGACACAATTGGTCCTTGTGGATATCAAATCGCATGAAAAGTAATTGATTTATCAAACCGCATACAAAAATATTAATTTAGACAAATACTCACACTTAAAACACATAACTATCATTATTTGGCAGATTCGACTCCTTAATTGACATGAAACATCTATTAAGACCTTTTATTTTCCTAAAAGTGCATATTTCTTATGATCAATACATACTATAGCTTCACAAACCATTCCAAGCAACACATTTACTCAGGAAGCATGATGACATAAATTGCACGAATATCTAGGAACCAATTAGCATATAGCAATCGATAACCTATATATAGAACATAATTATCACAAGAAACCATATAGGGTACAAGAGAGAATACCGGGATTAGATACAATTAGCTGTAACAATTTGATAGAAAGTCATAACAATAGATCATTAATTCTCCCCCTCAATCAATGACACGACATAGAATAATCATGAGTAGTCATTGATTGAATTTGAACCATTTATGCACCCAAAATTCTTAAAGGACCTAAATGTAGAAGAACAGTAAGCATGTTTTAAAACAAGATTGAACTTCTGTTCAAACTTCATCTAAAGACCCGTGTCATTATTGAATGACATTTCTAGGACCGTATATGTTATCGATACCAGAAGACATGCCTTTGAATCTATTTTTGAATTTTTTTGATTTTTCAAATTTTTATGGGTTTTTAAAAGATTTTGAACTAAATTGGAAATAAATTATTTTGAGATGAATGAATTAAGTAGATAAAGATTTTATTTTTTTTAAACAAAATGAAAGAAAACTGTATAGAGTGTGTCAAGATAGGAATTACTCTCAAGTGTTGAGGTACGAGTCCTGAGCTGAAGTGATCAGGAATCATAGTACGTGCTTATCAATTCTGACATGCTGAAGCTCCTGAATGAGGAGGCTTCATTTCTGTTGGAATACATGTCATGAGTTTTATGATTGAATTGAGCATTGTACCTGCAAAGGAATGAGGAGTACATGCACTAATAACACATGAAGATGTGCAATTGAGTGGGTTAGTAGCAATAGTATCCAGACCTCTGAATAACTCACAGTCAGCCTTAGTGTTGCCATTGGTGGTCCGTATTCTGATGGGAATCCATTTAAATCCAACATTCTTAAAAATCCTACCAGTCGGTACCCACTTAAGGCAAGAGCTAGGAGTGTTAGATTTCTTAGGCACAGTGGAAGATGTAACCTCTTTCCTATTCCTAATTTCTAAATCTTTGTTGTTAAATTATTTCTTAGGAGAGGGGTTAACATTTTGAGACTTCTTTAGTGCACTAGATGATCTTCTTACATTCCTAGTATTAAGAGTTAGAGCTTTAACCTGAGCATTATCTTTCATTTTATCGGAATTAGGTAGTGAAGTGACTGGATTTGACAAAACTTTGTTCTCATCCACTTGGGAGGAAAGCCTTGACTTTGAAGGTTTAGATCTTTCTGATATAAATGCAATAGGCTGCCTAACTACAGACCGCTCTATTGTGAGATGAGAAACTGGCTTCCCCAAGGTTGATGGTTTTGTAAACTTAGTATTCACACTTTTCCCTATGGTTTTTCTAGGCTCATTTTTTAAGGCAACTATCGCAAAACTCCTATCCTGAAGTTGAGCTTTGAGATCATCAATATTTGCTAACAAAGATTTTATTTGTTCTATTAACTTAGTTCTATCTGCTTTGGCAGGGACACTTTGTTCTATTTGAAGCTTTCTCAGAGACTCATTTTCCTTTAATAATTTGGGCACACACAATGCTAATTCATCATTCCTAGTTTTAATGGCATCAATGACCTCTAAATCAAGATTATTCGTAACCAAATTACTTTCCTTATGCATGTCAGAAATGTGCTTCTTCAAATTGCAGATGGTCGAGTTTTTGTCCTGAAGCTGAGCTTTTAAATCGTTGATTTCAAAAAATTCACGAAATTCGGGAATTTCCGGATTTTTGCATGGTTTTACAGTTTGGAAACTTTCTTCTTTTCTTTGTATTGCAATTTCAAGTGAAATGCAATGTTTTTCAAGTATTGAGAATTTGTTTGAAAGTTCATCAAAAATTTTCTTATCAACCACATAATTTGTCATGAGATATTTTATCTTCGACTCAGCCTCAGTTACAGAACATTTATCAACATTACGTTCTGTAATGTAATCAATTTGGACAAGAGTATTTTCAGATGCATCATTTATGACAGTTACCAATAATTCAGCACCTGACGCATGTTCATTCACCATTCTGCATTCTGCATCCACCTTTTGTGTGACAAGAGTTTCTGAGCATCTTGTTGCATCACTCTTTGTTGTTTCTGACATTCTGACTTCAACAATACCCGATACTTCAACTGATACATTCCCCGACTCATCACAACTATCTCTCGACTGCACCCGACATTCATTCACGTTTTCATTTTTCTGTGTAGCTTCCTCAATGTACTTCTCCACATTATCCATGAGTTAGATAAATGTCTCAATGAACATGTTGATTTCCATTCCAGTGTGTTTTTTGAAAGACATTTTAGTCATGTGATGATCATAATCTGATGTGTATTCCCTACCAATGAATGGTTGAAATTGTTTGTGGATCACCTGAAGTGCAGCACTAGAACTATTTTCTTGAACATTTTCTTTGTCAAGTTGTTGTTCCAATTGTTCTAGGTTCAATAGTAATGTTCCTGTGAACTTTGATAATTCTTGACGGAAAAGATCAATAAATGTTCGTTCCATTCTCTTAGGTAGAAGTAACATGAGGTGTGAATGAAGTTGTTGGTAAGGTTTAATGCAACTTTCCTTTTCCATGGCATTATGTAACCTAGAATGATGCAATTTTCTCTCTTCAGACTCTGAACATGAAGATCTCATACCCTCATTAATTGATTCAATCATATTTAATTGTTTAGTGTAGCAAACATTTTCATTGTTGTCCACAACATCATACAATTTAAGTACATCTGAAATCACTGGATCAGGAGTGTAAGACATGATGTTTTTGTGAATTTGAACGTGTTATGATAACAGTTGGATTGATTCAATGATTAGTGATTATATGTTAAAAGGGTTATTGGTATGATTGGATTAGGTAATTGACATTGAGTTATGATTTGATTATGTTTAAATCAGATGACAAGTCTCAATTCTTGACAAATTGCAGATCAATAAATCCTCAAAAATGACAAACCGCAGGAACAACAAATCGCTTAACACAAACCACTTCTGTCAAAACTCTTCTATCAAACCGCTTCTGATAAACCTTTTCTGACAAACCGCTTTTGACAAACCTCTTCTGACAAACCGCTTCTTTCAAATCGCTTCAATCAAACCGCTTTACTCAACTCGCTTAAATCAAATCGCTTAACTCAAACCACTTAGTACTTTTGTCCTTTCTCCTAACAAAGCGCTTATATCAAATCGCTTCCAAGAATTCACTACGAGACACAAACCGCTTCAATGAAAAAGTACACTTATTCACATAAAATCACCTAAAAATCACCCTTTTGAACGTTTTTGCTTGGTTTCTTTTGCACAACTTGATCTTAGAAGGTTATATATATCTTAAAAACACTTACTTTAACATCAAAAACATGAAAATCAAAGGAAGTCACTTATGAGTCCAAAAACCTTCCAAAACCAAACTTTTGATCTAAACCACCAAGATGAACGTACATACAACCAAGCTAATCAAACCATGTGCTCTGATACCTGGTTATCATGACACTATAAGAAATCAATATATGGGGCGTGTGAAGTTCTAGAGAGAGAAATAAAGATGGGATGTTCTAGAGATATAAAATCAAAAGAAAAGGGTATATTACCAAATAAACATCTAACCCTCTCCCTTGTGGGGAGAGGGCTATTTATACAAATGCCTACGCCCTCCCTCGGGCTGTGGATCAGGCATACAATAGGTAAAGACCCATCCTTCTTCCACGGTGTTACTTATACTATTAGTAAACTAACTAATATAACGTTATGTCTACGAGCTGTAATATACTAAGCTATTGTTGGGGTGACCGACACTTCTACATGGATTTTCTAAATCCTAACACGACCTCTAAATGAGATGTTTTGAAAAGTTACCATTTAATAAATAGAATCAGAGTTACAAACATAAGATCCCAAAGTATAATACATAATTTTTACTAAATGTTTCAAATGGCAAATAATAAAAACGCAAGTCTTCAAAATATGTCGTGCGACTCTATGCTTCAAACTCTAGCTATCGCCTAATGACTTGAGATAAACATGCTAAATAGTGTCAACACAATGGTTGGTGAGTTTATAGAGTTTTTTTAACATGTAAAGCCTTTAAAGAATGTTCCCGAAGCAAAGGCATTGTAAATCCATTCAGTTCCAAGTTTCGCCCATACAAAACTTGCAACCTATATGTTTACAACCCACTACTAACATATAGTATGAGTAAGACATATGTGTATACGAGTACCTAAATAAAATCATACGATAGAGCCTTATGCACAAACCACACATACTGGGAGTTACTTCCCAAATACTACTGGGAGCCACTTCCCAAAGATAACTGGGAGCCACTTCCCAAAGATTATTGTCAATACATCCTAACCACTAGCAAGCACGCAATAATAATTACATAGCAATAGCCGCATAGTAGGGCATATATTGAAATCAGAATGCGCATACTTACCAAATATGAAAACAATGCATCATAGCATAAAGCATTTAGAATAATGATTCGGTACATAAGTTATTGAAAGAAAACAAAGCGATCTAGCCCATTGGAAAGTATTTGAAAGTATCTCCCCCCAAAGAGTTTAAAACGAGTATTAAAGAGTAAGAGTGGAGCTATGACTCACGGTAATCCTTAAAAGTTTAGAGTACTTGTGAAAGTAAATGAAAATAATTGAGCATGTATCTCCCTAAAAGATTAAAGTAATTTAAACGAGAAAAAGTGAGGCTATGAAACTCACGGTAATCGTTAAAAGTTTAGAGTACTTGTGAAAGTAAATGAAAATAGTTGAGCATGTATCTCCCCAAAAATTAATTCAAAATGTATTAAAGTAGGGGCTATGAAACTCACCGTGAACTAATGATATCAAAACGTATAATGGAATCGATGGATAAGTCGGGGAGTCTCTACGTACAACCTAGAAATATGATATCGTGAATTAGGTTTCTAGAATAATGATAAGCTAATATAATGAATCTATACAAGTTGTTTATGTTAATCATAATGTAGTACATGGTAAGTCATTGTGATCATGTAAGTTGTTTCAAAGAAACAGTTTTAGTTTATATATCTCGTACAACCGTTCGGGCCATCATAATCCAGAGGTCATGTAGTAAATGTTTGAGGAGCTAGGACACTTTAAATCATAAATCCAGCAACTCGTCGACCCGTTTACTCAGATGAAACCCCTCACATGAAGCTTCCTAGTTTTGTAGTGTTCAATATGGAAAATATGAAGTTTATAATAGTTATAAGGATCTATAAGTTTATGAGAATAGTTTCACATGTGAAAAACACTATCCCGAAGGTCGAATAAAATTAGGAAAGTTTATTTGAATGAAGGTTGTTTATTTTAGTAAGTAACTAGTCTCGAAAACAATATGGTTTCTAATTACTTGACTTGTGAAAAACCAATTCTTGACGCCGAAAGCTGTCTTACCATTTAAAGCAGAAAGCTGCCTTTATTTAGTGTTTTCAGACTGAGGTTCCTATATGATGGACGCAAAACATCATTCCGAACAACTTTCTTGCCTTATCTTTTTGATGAATCGGACCAGAAATGCTACTAAAAATTCTCAGATCTCGGGAGTAAGCTATTTGGCAGTTTTTAGGTTCAAAGTTTCGCTAACTTATTTTTATCATAACTTTTGACTCGTTTGTCCGTTTCAGGTGATTCAAATTTCTATGTTTTCATTTTAACCTTGTATATAAATAATTTACCAAGTCTATATGTACCTATTTTGGTCGACTTTTATTACACAATTAGCCTAGTTACACTAGTTTGCACAAGTAAGTTTTTAACTTAGGTTTTCTTTATAAGTTTTGGACATGTACCCATATGATCAACATACTAAGCATGCGTATAGACCTATAAGTAGAGAAACAATAGTATGTGATAAGTAAAAGATTTGGCTTACAACTTTTGGCTTTCATAAGAAAAGATAACTAGGACAAGGACTATGACTATCTCTACTCCTTCTACCCCTCTTGTGATCTTGTAAGACTTGTGATGGAACCTTGGTGACTTGAGTGAATCTAAACTCAAGATGATCACCAAAGATCGTAGTGATTTGTTTGTAGTTGGCCTTGGACTTTGTTGTGTTACCTATTGTTTGAATCTTCTTGAAATACTTGAAGTTCAGAGCAAAATGAGAAATGTGTTTGTTTGTGTTTATGTTGGCATCTAAATGGAAGCCAAGAGGGGGCTTTTATAGCAAAATAAGGAGATGCTAGGAAGCTGTTAGGATGAAGACTAATCTTACTTGCTAGCAAAGATAAGTGTATGTGTCAAAAACTTAAGTACTAAGTAAATACACATGTATAAAATTCATATGTAAGTTTCATATCATCTTATTTAGGTGACTTATTAAAAACGCCTCATGTGGCATTTGTGATAAGGTTGGGAAGTTTTGGATACTTATCTTGACTTTACGGAGTGAGTTTTGGTCCCGGTAATTGCTAATTGTAAGTCGTAAAGTCACGAAACTTATAAACTTGTTAAAAATTATTTAATATACTCTATATTAGTATATTTAATTGAGTGATAAGTTTATCATATACTTAAACGACATTAAAACCTAGAATCGTTGGTTTAAATATGCGTAAACGTAAAACGTACAAAAGCTGATTTTTATGGTCAAAGGAGGAGGGAAATGTGTTGACTTTTCCAAAATATAAAATTATCTAAACGTCTTAGAAAATGTGGTGCATGTATAGGTCAAGTATGCATATATGTAGAAATGCTTAAAACGTAAGTTTAGTCTCGTAATTCACAGGGTCTACTTGGTAACATTTTAAATAAAATTTTAAAATTCCTGATATTGATTTTAAGTAAACTAAAAATTATTTTAATGCGATAAAAATATTTAGAGTCAATTTTCGTTATGCGTGGGACATCCTAATGATCATATTAAAAGTACATAATTGTACGCGATAAAATGTTTAAATATTAACGTAAAATTTTTGAGTTGTTACAAGTACAGTTATAATGGCCATTTAACCACAAGATGTGGTTAGATTTGAGCAGCCAATTGATGGAAAATGTAGCACAAGGTACGTATATGGTGTTCTATCGTACGTATACATTGGCATCCATGTAACTAGGACATCTAAATTTAGTTACTGGTACTGGATAAATTTGAGAAGTCATAAAAGTTGACATATATTTTTTATGTGGAACTCTTTAAAAAATGAATATTCTAATTGATTGAATGTATGTAGAACCCCAAGTGCACATATTTGCAGTTCAGTACAATCAAAACCAATATAGTCTGCATTTTTAGTTGGTGTGCATGTGTGGAACACCAACAAGTCTACCATTGCAACTTAGACATGTTTCTTTGCATAGATAGATGATGGCCATAACTCTAATAAAGATGATGGCCATAATTCTAATAAAAATTTTAGGATGGTCTACAATGCCGGAAGTTTAAAAAGGCACAAAGTGAAAGGGCAGTACTTATACCAACAAGCTTAAGTAACTCAAGAATGACAAAAATAAGGATTGGCTAACTAAGAAAAGCAATTTACTTTCATTCGCAAATGTTGTCATCCTAGTAGTTCAGAATTCACAAGATTGAGGATTAACTAACAAAGTAAAAGAAAAAAGAACAAGTTTACTTTGTTGTACACAAACAAAAAGAAGGTAACCAGAAAAGTTTTAAGTAAAACTTTTTATTTAATATATAATCGTAAATGAGGTAGCAATATTCTCAAAGCTAAAAGAAATGGACCAAAATGGGTGATCATCAAGAATGCAATAAAAGTTAGTCATTAGTAACTGGTGGCACCAATAATAATGCATGCTTTCAATAAATCAGATTTATGCCCAAACAAAAACTTAGACATTCTATCGAACACATGGAATGCATTGTTAAAAAGTCATATAATAAATTGTAATAAATTATTTTAGTTAAGATTAAACATACAAAAATCAATCCCATTAGCATACACAACTAATTATGTCAACTAATCTAACAAAAAATTCGTAAGATAAAAAAATCTAATAACCAAATTCTTCGATTCATGGTTTGAAAAATCTGGATTTGAAACTAAACAACAACATTAGTGGTTATTGGAGAAGAGATAATTACTTTTGTTGGTGAGGTAGAGAATTAAACATGGAAGTTTGCTAGAGAGGATGATCGCATTATGTGGTCTAGAGAGGATAAGGTTTATATGTTTTATGGTAAATGTGTGATAAGCACGTGAGTATAATATTGATACATCTTTTCTTAGTTGGGTAGCTAAGAAAAACACGGAGAATTAAATGGGAAGACTTATTTTCCTTACAAAATGAAAGGATTTCAAAATACAAAGGATCAAGTTCACAAGACTCCAAAATCTCCGCCTATTTTTTTCTCTAGCGTATTCTAAACAAGGGAAAAGACCAGCTTTCCATTTCTTTTGTCTAAATTCCTTTTATCAAACACATTAGGGTTTTTAATTAGGTTTTCTCTCGTCGGTGTTTTTATTTGAAACCACACATACAACAATATATTCTCATCGTTGTTTTTCTCTCAAACCACAAAGAACGATATAGTTATCTTATTTTAGATTCCAAGGATTTTTATTTGGTGATTCGTGTTTTATGTGTTACGTAGTTGCTAGATCTGCTTTATATATGATATTTTATTGCTATGTGTTATGTAATTGTTAGATATGTTGTGTATATGATATTTTTTTATTAGATTTATGATGTATGAGTGCAGTTTGTGTTAATCTCAGTTGTTACATATCAGCTTTATTTTGTAAGCCTTAGTTTGTGTTAATCTCAGTTGTTACAGATCTGCTGGTGTGTCACTCATATTTGGCGTAGATACGCCCGCGGAAAATGAGTGGCATATTAGGTGGTGTAAGTAATGTTTCATATGTATTTTCTTTGCTCTAAATCAGCTTAAGTTTACGCCACCTATTTTATTATTACCAATAAGTATTGCCTTCAAAAACTTTGGGCCTATCTCAGTGAGCATTTTTTTTGGTATATTCGGTTTTAAAATTGTATACAGCCTTACCGACAACTTCATGAACCTAAAAACTCGATTAAGCAAATACGCGATCAGTCATAGTAAGATGCATCATATCGACCACCTTAAAACGGTAGTTTTTTTTTGTCGTTGGCAGTGTATTGTGGCATTTAATGTTCAGCTTGGACAAATGATATATACTCTAAATTGAATCACCTTTAAGTACTAAATGTTTTTTGTGGTTGTTTTGTGCTGAACACTGAGCGTCACAAACCAAGACGTTGATTGTCTGTACTTTAATTGTTGCAGTTAATGTAGCATCCGGTAATTTTTCAAGAGCCTATTTTAATACTAAGTTATATTTATCATTATTTGTTTTTCATTTCAAACTTTCCCGAGCCAATTTGAACTTGAAAACATAGCGGTCCTGGAACAACCGCCATTTGATCAGGTTAGCCAACGACGACCTTTGACCCATCATTTGACATCTAAACTTTCGAGGTTGGTAAATCTTAAAAGTTCTATACCATGCAATTTGAAATCTAACCAAAGTTTTTAATACCTAAAGCTATGTGTATTATTGCATAATGTTAGCCTAAATCCTAATTAAATGTAAGTCTACACCATTGCATGTTAGTCATGCCATTTTCTCTATATCCATTTAATATATATCCAAGGTTAACTCCTTAATATTAGCCTATCACTGATACGTTTCTATTTACCAGATCTGTGGAAAACTAGAAGGGGGGAGGGGTTGAATAGTTTTTCCGATTTTACGTTAGTTTCAAAAACTTTAGATTCGTTAATATGTGAGATCTTATGAATGTAGAGAAAGTATAGATCTAATGATAAAGCAAGTAAATAAAGTAAAGCGAAGGGAAAGAAAAGACACAACCGATGTATAGTGGTTCAGCTACAAGGACACCTTCCTTGCCCTACTCCACTCCCCGAGTCACCTACTTGACGGAGAAGCCTTCACAATGTTGCTTACACTTTTTCCGGTACAAAGCTAGATACCGAGTCCGTAACACGGTGGACCAAACCAACACGACTATTACACAACAAATATGTGAAATATCAAATACAAGATCTTCGCTACAGAAATCTTTCGGAGTGACAAATCAATCAAGGACCCCTTCCTTGGATGACTTGTAGAATGCTAGTGATCTCGCCTTTAGAGAATGACCTATATGAGGATCACAATAGAAAGAAAGAAGAACAACTCTCTAGATCAAGTGATCTATATGTTAGAAGATAATGAGAGTGTTTGAGAGATTTAGTAAGAAGAAGGGTGAGTTAGAATGAAGAAACGGCTCTCTATTTATAGGTAAAATTCTTCACTGTTCCCCGGATCCCATGGATCCCTTCCACTTGGGATCCGTCTAGTGTAATCCTAGGGATTCGTGGAACGCTCCTCTTTGCCCATGGGTTTTTTGGTTATGGGTCATGGGTTATGGGTTGGTCCATGGGTTTTCTTTAGATTCAATGTATCTAAATATACATTGCATCTAGCCAACTTGGGTATGGGTTATGATCCATGGGTTATGGTCCATGGGTTAAGGTTTTTACCCATCTTAATAAACTATTACAACAAATGCTTAATTATTACATTTTTGTATTTAAATGGCTATATGTAAATGCTTTACAAAAATAACATGTATCCTTACAATTATACTTAAGATAACATTATATTTGTTATCAACAAAACACAAAGAGATCGCAAAATATTAATAAACGTTTTTACTGTTTATTTGTATTAACAATCTCCCCCTTTTTGTTGATGACAAAACATAATGTTATGATGAGTAAAACGTAAGAATAGATGTGAGTTTTGAAAGCCCATAAGTTTTACTTCTTCTCCCCCTTTTTGTCGAAACAAAAAGTTAACCCTTGAAAGAAATAAACATAACAGCGCGGAAAAAGTAGTCCAAGTATTTCTTACTCCCCCTTGACGGTAGCTCCCCCTAGCTTGGGGCGTCAAGTGAAGAAAAATGAAAATCCTACAAAAAGAAAGGTTAGTAACATGCTTAAATAATCTTGTGATTGCCGAGAATCAAGATTGGGAGCCAAGGTATGTAAACAAAGACTTGTAATAAAACAACAAATTGTAGTGGTATTTATGCCACTTACAAGCATGTAAAAATAAGAACAAGACTTGTTCTTGAAAATGACATCAAAAGAAAAAAATACTAAAAGTAGAAAATAGTAGTAGTGATTCCTTCCATGCTTGCATAAGGTTATGGATGGAGGTTTTGATGAGTGATGGTATTGATGCGATCAAGGATGAGGTTGAGTATGAAACGCATTTCTTCCCTAACCTCTATTGCGATTTCCCTAGTGGATTGGAAATGTTCACAATGTAAATGATGTGGGTAATGAGTGCGGAAGTTTTCCGGGTTGTTTTGATTTGAGTTATGCGGAAGTTGTGGTGGAAAAATAGGAAAATATGGATCAACATCCGGAATATTTGTGAATAGTGGTGGAAAAGAACCTAGATGTTCTTGTAATGTGATGGGAGCTAACGGTGGTGATGTTTCAAGATCTTGAAAAATAGTATTTGGAGATGTGGGGGGTGTTGAAAAGACTATTTCTTTTTGTTTAGGTTGTGTGGATCTTGTTGGAGTCTTAAGGAGTTCCAAAAGAGTGACTTTAGGTGGTGATGAAGTTGGTGTACTTGTTGGTGATGAGGGAGGTGCTAATATGGAAGCATCTTGTGGTGAGTTATTTGTTGAGGATGAACCATTTGAGTTTGGTTGTGCTAAACAACAAGATCGGATACTAATCCGTGCGGATATCCTAGAGTTTGATTGTGGTATTTTGGATGGTGGTAGTACAAAGGTTTGGGTATCATGAAGATGATTGTTTGTACTAGGTGATTCATCTAAAGGGTTTGTGGAGGACACGGTGTATTGTGTTTGTGAGGATGAGATGGATTATGCAAGCATTTTGGGAGTTCTATATATAGAAAAACAAAGCATTGTAATGAGTGCTTGACTCAAAATGTGGATTAAAATCTAATGATTAGATATGAATTTAAGGCATGTTATCATGAGAACACAAGCATTAAAGAACATACTCCAAAAAATAAAACAAATGTGGATTTTTCATCTAAAGTGAGAAGAATAGAAGGTAAAAACAGCTTCTGTCTCACGGATCCCACGGATCCTTCCCTTGAGGGATCCGTCCAGCATGAAGGCTGGGATCCGTGGGTCTGGTGATTCAGGCAGCACAAAATTTTCCTTTTGGAAACATTTTTGCCTATTGTGTGCCTATATGCAAACTATTTGGAGTTGCGGTTTTCTCGACCTCTAAAAGGAAAAAGAAAAATAAACTAGAAGTAGAAAACGCATCCTATTAAAATAACCCGAAAACACATATTTAGTACACAAGTACGTAATTGAGTGTTATCAATGCTCCTAATTCATTGTTGCTTAAATGAATGTACCCGAAAACACATATTAGTTATGTGTCCCCTTTAGCATTCAAAAGACATGAGATGCAATGAAAACGGGTTTTTACTTTGTATTAATAATGAAAAAGCGATTTGTCCTAGACGTGAGAAATTGCTTTTGTGAAATTGATACGGGAAGGTATCATTCTTTTAGAAAACATTTTGAAAAGAGTTTTTCTTTGAAAATGTGTATGTGTTTGAGAATAAAAAATAAGAAAGCTATAAGTTGAAAACTTATCTTGGGTTTTGAAAATTCCCGTATTGTTTGTGAGTTGTGCGTGAAATAGAGATCCTAGACTCAGAAAGAAGAAGGCTAGTGTTTACATACCTTGTAGAGTCAAATAATTTACGACGTTTGTTCCATTAGACCAAGACCAAGACGAAGTAGATTGAATTGTTCCCGCTTCAACGGTTTGGTGAGGACGTCGGCTATGTTGTCTTCGGATGCTACCTTCTCAATAGAGATGTTCCCACTTTGAACATTGTCTCTTAAGAAGTGATGTCGAATCTCTATATGCTTTGTGCGAGAATGCAATACCGGATTCTTGCTTAAGTCGATGGCACCTTTGTTGTCACATAGGATGGCTATGTCGCTTAGATGAATGTCGTAGTCGACTAACGCTTGTTTCATCCATAGTGCTTGTTGGCATGCTTTGTCGGCGGAGACGTACTCGGCTTCGGTTGTTGATATAGCTAGTGCCGTTTGTTTCTTAGAAAACCAAGATGTTAAACAACATCCCATGAAAGTACACACCCCACTTGTACTTTTTCTATCAACGTAATCACCTGCATGGTCAGAATCAGCATATACAATTGTTTCTACTCCCGTGCCCTTAGGATACCATAGTCCTAATTGTGTTGTACCCTTAATGTATCTAAATATCCTTTTTACGGCTTCTAGGTGTGATGTTTTAGGGTCTTCTTGCAATCTAGCACATAAGCAAACACTAAACATGATATCCGGCCTACTTTCCGTGAGGTATAGAAGACTACCTATCATGCCACGATATTTAGTATTATCTACGGATTCGCCATCTTCATCTTTTGTGAGTTTGGTGTCGGATGACATTGGTGTCCTAATTGGTTTTGACTCTTCTAAACCGAATTTCTTTAACATCTCCTTTATGTATTTAGATTGATTAAAGAAGATACCATCTTCTACTTGTTTAATTTGTAGACCAAGAAAGAAACTAAGTTCTCCCATCATACTCATCTCGAACTCGTCATGCATGATTTTAGAGAAATCATCACACATGTCTTGACAAGTGGATCCGAATATAATATCATCTACATATATTTGCACTATGATTATATGTGACTCTCTTTTCTTAGTAAAAAGTGTGTTGTCAACTAACCCCATGGTATAGTTGTGTTTAATTAAAAATGACTTGAGTCTATCATACCAAGCTTTTGGAGCTTGTTTAAGACCGTAAAGGGCTTTCTTTAATCTATACACATGTTTGGGTTTTTCAAAATCGATGAATCCCGGAGGTTGAGCTACATATACTTCTTCATTAATGAGACCATTTAGAAAAGCGCTTTTGACATCCACTTGATAAAGCTTTAGATCATTAGCACAAGCATACGCAAGAAGTATTCTTATGTCTAATCTAGCCACGGGGGCGTAGGTCTCATCAAAGTCTATTCCCTCTTGTTGGTTAAACCCTTGAGCAACGAGTCTAGCCTTGTTCCTAGACACTACTCCGTTTGCATCTAATTTGTTTTTATAAACCCATTTGGTTCCTATTATGGTTTGATTACTAGGTGGAGGGACAATTGTCGAAACATCATTAGAAACAAATTGATTTAGTTCTTCTTGCATAGCCATTACCCAACTCTCATCTTTTATGGCTTCTTGTGTATTCTTAGGTTCTAAGGTTGAAACAAAACAAAACAAGCTACTTTGGTTTTGAACTTGAGACCTTAATGTTCGTTCGTTTAGTTTTCCTATGACTTTATCTACGGGGTGATCTTTGGACTCTTTAATGTTTATTATTTCATCACTTAGAGGTTCTTCCTCTTCACTTATCTTTTTCTTTATTACTATAGCTTCACTTTCTCTAATCTCATCATCGACAAGAGGTGGAGAGGGTTTGGGTGGACTTTCATCAAATTTTATATTTAATGATTCTTCTACCTTCATTGTTCTTTGTTTAATATGACGTAAGCTTTGCTATTTGGCGAGTAACCTAAAAAGATACCTTCGGTTGATTTAGGATCAAATTTTGTAAGGTAATCTTTAGTGTTAAGAATAAAACATTTACTACCAAAGACTCTAAAGTGATTTAACGTAGGCTTTTTGCCTCGAAGTAACTCATATGGAGTTTTTCCTAAGATTGGTCTAATTAAGACTCGATTGAGTATGTACGTTGAAGTATCAACGGCATTACACCAAAACTTTTGAGGTATGGATTGTTCATTAAGCATGGTTCGACTCATTTCTTGTAGGGTTCTATTCTTTCTTTCTACTACCCCATTCGATTGTGGAGTGCGTGGAGCCAAGAAGTTGTGAGTAATACCATTAGCGTCACAAAAAGCTCCGAATTGCACTTCATTATCGAATTCCCTACCATGATCCGTCCTAATAGACACTATGGGACTTCCTAGTTGTCTTTGGATCTTTTTGCTTAATATTTCAAAATAATTAAAGGTTTCCATTTTGTTCTTTAAAAATTTTGTCCATGTATACCTAGAATAGTCATCCACTATGACCAAAGTATAGTAGTTGCCTTCATAACTTTGGATAGCGGATGGACCAAATAGATCCATATGTAGTAATTCTAGACACCTAGTTGTTGACACCATGTTTTTAGCTTTATGACTAGAATGAGCTTGTTTTCCTACATTACAAGCATCACAAAAGTGATGTTTATTTTTTAACTTAGGTAGATCTCTTACTAGATCTTTGGATGATAGCGATTGAAGAAGTCGCATATTGGCATGACCCAATCTTCAATGCCATAAGGTCGAAGTATCATCCATAGAGGTAAGACAAAGTTTGTCTTTAGGTTCATTACTAATTTTAATGATATAGACTCCATGTTTCCTAATTCCTCTTCCTATGGTTATGCCATTTTTTAGTATCTTACTACCGGTTTTGGTAAAAAGTACATTGCACTTTTTATCACATATTTGTCCTATACTTAAGAGATTAAAGTTTAGGTTTTCTACGTGACACACATCGTTAATGGTTAGAATTTTTTTAGAAATCTTACCTTTACCGATGATTCTACTTTTGCTATTTCCAAACACCACATTACCTCCATTTACGGATTCATATGTGGAGAATATACCCCTATTGCCGGTCATGTGCCTCGTGCACCCGCTATCCTTGACCCATTCATCGGGGTCTAGATCGACCTTTAAGCACACCTAAAACAATAATAAACTCAAAAGTTTGGTCCCCATTGGTTCGTGGGTCCATTAGTGTTAAACATTCCATTCATGTTAGACATGTATGGATAAGATGAATATGCATTCCATGGAGCAAAGTTTTGAAAAGGAAAACTGTTTTGCATATTTGGGTTCCATCCCATTTGATGGTTACTTTTTGGATAAACGTTATTTGGTCTCCTAAATGAATTAGGTTTTGAAAAAGATGAAGCTTTGTTTCTTGCAAAAGTAGGATTATATTTTGGAGGTGGTTGTCTAGTGGTGACGTGAGTTGGTTTCTTCCTATTAATGATAGCAAAATCAGTTCTAGATGAAGATGCTACATTATTACTACTGTTTGCTACAACAGATCCACGGATCCCTGTCTGTACACTAGCCGGTTCCCTTTTTAGGGGATCCGTGGGATCTGCCACAACAGTGGCTGGTTTTTCTAGCGCCTTAACAAATTTTGTTTCTTTACTTTCACTAGTTGATGGATCCAGTTGTTGAATACCTAAGCCTTTTAGGTTGTTACCGGTTTTAACACCATCTAGTATTGTATCTAAGGTGTTCGTACTCATTCTAGCAATTTTAGAATCTAGATGATCAACTAGTGTTTGAAGTTGAACGCAAAGTTCACATTCACCACTTGCTATTTTACCCTTTTCTAAACATTTTTGTTTTGCTTTTAATTCTGTGACTTCTTTATCTAAACATTGGTTTTGACTCTTTAAAAGCTTATTTTTGTTAATTAGTTTTAAGCTAATGTTGCATAGTTTGTCATATTCATTATGCAAAGAGTCGTCATCAAGTGATGAACTACTATAGTATTCGTGACATACCTCGTCATTTTCCATGAGACAAATTTCTTCGTCTTCCTCGTCGCTCATTCCCCACCTACCGCTCACGAACACTTTATGATCATCCCGTTTGGGACACTTACTAATAAAGTGGTTTGGGTCCCCACATTTAAAGCAAGTACGATCATCCTTTGGCTTCTCGTCCTCTTTGCTTTTTCGAAAGCCTTTCTTATCATCATATGGTTTTTTGACGTATCTTCCATTTCTTCTAAAGAACTTTTTAAAGTCCCTTACCGCCATAGCGTACTCCTCGTCGTCACTACTTGAAGAGGAGTTCTCTTCATCGCTTGAAGCCTTTTTGGCTTTAAGGGCAAGAGATTTTTGTTTCTCTTTAACCTTTGAGGCTTCGGAGTCTTTGGCAAGGACAAGCTCATAGACTTTTAAGTTGCCTATGAGTTCATCGAGGGTGAGGATTGTCAAATCTTTTGACTCTTCGATCGCCGTCACCTTGGATCTCCACTTCGATGGAAGTGCTCTTAGATATCTCCTAACATGGTTACGGCTAGAAAAAGATTCATCAAGTGCTTGTAACGATATAATAATAGTATTAAAGTTAGCAAAAGAATGATCTATAGTTTCCTCATCCGATATTGAAAATTGTTCATATTGTTGAACAAATAGATCAATTTTATTATTCTTAACTTGTTGGTTGCCTTGATGAGTTACAACTAAAGAAGTCCAAATTTCTTTAGAGGTTTTAAGCAAAGAAATTCTTTCGAATTCCTTTTTCGGTAAAGCATTATATAAAACCATTTTTGCTTCACTATTTTTAGAAAGCTTTTTCTTCATTTCATCATTTAGTTTATCATGAGGTATGTTAACTAAATTCCCTTTATCGTCTTTTGAGGTAGCCTCAAAGTCGCCTTCAACAATAATGTACCAAAGATCAATATCTTTAGATTTCACATATGTTTCGAATCTATTTTTCCAATATATAAAACCATTAGTTTCAAGTAGTGGTGGTCGTTGCATAGATTGCCCTTCCTTATAATTTTCAGAACCCATAGTGATCGAAAAGTTTTTAAAATACAATTTTACTTTAAAACTTTTATAAACTTAGCTCTTGATGCCAATTGTGGAAAACTAGAAGGGGGGGGGGTTGAATAGTTTTTCCGATTTTACGTTAGTTTTAAAAACTTTAGATTCGTTAATATGTGAGATCTTATGAATGTAGCGAAAGTATAGATCTAATGATAAAGCAAGTAAATAAAGTAAAGCGAAGGGAAAGAAAAGACACAACCGATGTATAGTGGTTCGGCTACAAGGACACCTTCCTTGCCCTACTCCACTCCTCGAGTCACCTACTCGAGAGTTCAAGCACTATGTCAACAAACTACTTCACTTGGCGGAGAAGCCTTCACAACGTTGCTTACACTTTTTCCGATACAAAGCTAGATACCAAGTCCGTAACACGGTGGACCAAACCAACACGACTATTACACAACAAATATGTGAAATATCAAATACAAGATCTTCGCTATAGAAATCTTTCGGAGTGACAAATCAATCAAGGACCCCTTGCTTGGATGACTTGTAGAATGCTCGTGATCTTGCCTTTAGAGAAGGACCTATATGAGGATCACAATAGAAAGAAAGAAGAACAACTCTGTAGATCAAGTTATCTATATGTTAGAAGAGAATGAGAGTGTTTGAGAGATTTAGTAAGAAGAGGGGTGAGTTAGAATGAAGAAATGGCTCTCTTCCACTTGGGATCCGTCTAGTGTAATCCTAGGGATCCGTGGAATGCTCCTCTTTTCCCATGGGTTTTTTGGTTATGGGTCATGGGTTATGGGTTGGTCCATGGGTTTTCTTTAGATTCAATGTATCTAAATATACATTGCATCTAGCCAACTTGGGTATGGGTTATGATCCATGGGTTATGGTCCATGGGTTAAGGTTTTTACCCATCCTAATAAACTATTACAACAAATGCTTAATTATTACATTTTTGTATTTAAATGGCTATATGTAAATGCTTTACAAAAATAACATGTATCCTTATAATTATACTTAAGCTAACATTATATTTGTTATCAACAAAACACAAAGAGATCGCAAAATATTAATAAACGTTTTTACGGTTTATTTGTATTAACAAGATCAATCACTTTTAAAAGCGTATCAATCACATTCCAGCTTTCCAAACTTAGGAGCACGCTCCTATTAAAACCCCTATATGACCCGGACTTAATTGTTCCTTCCTCCTTCGTTTGACTCAAAAGCTCACAAATTCTTCTATATTGATCTTGCAAAGGCGAATAGGTGCTAGGGTTTTGTGGATGTGATGTGTAGAAGTGTTATGGTTCGAAAGCGTCAGGTTCTTCTCTACCTGGCTTGTTACAGCAAGGTAAGGTAATCACCAATACCTTGCTCTTTTTATCCATTCGACAAAACATGGCCTGATTACTTCTTCCTCTTATGATACAAGAAGGTTGAAGGCTCGTAGCAGTTTCATTGGTTGGGTTTTGGGTTGGCTCGTGGTGTAAGAAAAACAAGGGTGTATTCGTATCCCGATTCGTGTACCCTCTCCTCATGTTCTTGCCTCATTAAAAACTGCTCCTAAGGTATTCCTATCGACTAGTGTTTTCATAATCCGAACCATGTAACACATATACATATAAGACATATACACTAACCTAACCTATATATAAATATGATACGAATGGAATGAAGTAAATATTTTGAACCATTTTAAAAAGAAGCGAACCATAAATGATCTATGAACCCTATGTTGACTCTTGTGCGTGTGTATTGTCATTCGAACATGTTCATGTGTACGTGTTTACCTGGTCATTGAGACTCCAATATGACCTCTCGTTATCCATCTTAAAACTGAGTTCAAAACCTGGAAATCATGGACTGAATATCATTGAAGAAATAATGATTTTAGGTGATGTCTCGTTTTGCTTTGGCTCGTTAAGATCTGATTGGTGTGGGTACTGTTTTGTAAAATTGTGTGAGTACATGAATTCTTATTAGTATTTTGCCAGCGATCTATACACATATACATACTGAGAATGGGTAATAAGTCGTGTGAGTATGCATATGCATTTGAGTATTGTGTCTGTGCATGAAAACTATAAGCACATATGTAACTAGATGTAGTAAAATGACCATACAAATATTGTGTTATTAAATCAATATTTTGGTAAGGACGTATGATTCACATTATCGAAACTATAGAAATTATTATAAAGTGTATGCATGGTTTGGAGTAGTGTCGTGCTTTGTGTGTGAGCATAAATATCATGCATATATGTGTGAAATGGAGTTTGTGTCGAGTGGATTGGGTCAAGTATGCATGGTATTGTGGGGTGAGTTTGAAGTCGATCACGGAATTAATGTGTGTGTTTTGAAAGGGGGTCATGGGAGTCGAGTCATGTGTTAGTCGTAATACATGTTTCTAAGTCGTTATGGTAAGTTTCTTGAGTCGCGAGCAAGAGTGAAGGTATAACGAGCATGTATATGGTCATGGTTTGTGAAACACGTTATAAGTATATCTAAGATCAGTGTATAAAATACATTTGAGTTATATATATATATATATATATATATATATATATATATATATATATATATATATATAATATTATTTACACATTAAACCTTAACCTTTAAGAAATTGTCGCATGCAAACCCTATACTTTTATGAATTGACATATTACACCCTAAACTATAATATTGATAATATTAAATCTTGAAGTTATTTGAACCCTAAGCTATGATAACTTGTCACAATAAACCTTAAACTATGGTAAGTTACATATTAAACCTTAAACTTTGATAATTGTCGTATTTAACCCTAGACCTTACTAATATGTTATCAAAGACCCTAAACTTTGATATTAGTTATGTTAAACCCTTAAATCTATTTGATTGTCATTTATAACCCTAAAGTAACGAAGTACTAATTCAAGACACTTACTAAATATGAAAAGTTACTTAATTTGGAAAGTTACTAAAAATGGAAAGAAACCCTAATTACGAGATATGAATAACAATGAACCTTAAATCTATGAAATAGCTTACTAAATATTAAACGAACATTATTTGTGTAGATCTGCGAAGGAAGGAGTAACCTTTTATTCCTTGTGTATTTCCGATGATTTGCTTTACGGTATACGGTTGTGCCGATGTCGTACCGTTGTGCTTGTACTTTTTGGATATCGTTGTGCTTTTCTTTCGATACTGTTGTGTATGCTTCTTGATGCCAGTTGTGACAGTTGTGATTCTTGCATTGCTTCATCTGAGGTGAGTTTTCGTGGCCCCTTTTTATATATTTTCTTGGGGGGAAATGATACTCAAAGTTATTTCAAGTTTTTAATGCCGTGGTTAAATGTTTGTTCTATTTTGGACAAGCTTGTGTGTGTATGTAATTGCGTTAGGGGCACTAGTTGTTTCTGATTATTCTATGTGGTTCTTGTGTCATGGATTTAATCCACTTGACGTGAGAGTACTCATGTTTTAGCTCCTGCTGGTAGGCATACGTGTAGTACATATGTGTTATGGGTGGCAACATGACTAGCGAATATGGGTGGCAACCTGACAAGCCAATGATTATGGGTGGTTACCTGACTAGCCAAGTATTTGATTGTGATACAACTGCTTGCCCTACGCTTTACTATTATTTGCACACTTGTCCTACTTGTATGTCAATGTACAGCAAAACCGATTTCCTACTTTATTACAAACCTATGAACTCACCAACCTCGTTTTGAAATTTTTAGCATGTATTTTCAGGTTTAACGTAACAACTTACTTTGGAGGCTTTTGGCATGGCATGGTATGGTCAAAGGATACACTGACCTATTTGGGACCGCTTTATTAACATGGGCCTGTATTTCCACACTATTTCAAACGATGTAAACACAATACTTTTGATATTGAAGTTTCATATGATAAACCTATTATTTTATACTTTGCGTTGTGATACCAATTGAGTAGCACCCCATGACCCGAATCCTTCTGCTGTACCAAATTTGGGGGTGTTACAGTTGGTATCAGAGCCAAGGTTATAGGGAACTGGGTAATTTTCAAAACCTAGACTATAACCACTTTTTTGAAAACTTAACCCTATGACCGACACGTGCCTGCCTGCCAAAGCTGATGCCTCACTTGAAAATTTGAATCTGTTACAATTTTTGAGATGTACGTCTTACTATTTGATGACTTATTCCAACTTATCTTTGTTATTTACTATGAGTATCTTCGACATACTTATGCTTACGTATCATACCTGTTGTAGAGTTGCGCCTTTTTCCCTGCAAAATCTCATAACTCGTCCTCGAGTATGGGCATTCGTTTTGGTCTTTTGAAAATGGATTTTTGGGAAGTGGAGGACATGGTGCTAGAGTAACTAAGTTGAGTATATAAAAATTCATTGAACCTCGGGTAAATATAGACTGATCACCTATATTCAGCCAGGGATAGTGGGACATAAATTGATCACCTATGTCCTAATCAGAGGTGAATTTTGTGATACTTGTAGTAGTTATAATTGTATTATGTCTGGTTGGTTTTTGGTTGACTTTGGGGAATGGTAAAGTTTTTGGTGTGTGTATGCGAGCATTGAATTTTATAAAAAAATTACGCTACACACGACGCACTGGCATCACAATTCTTGTTTATCGCGATATTTTTCCTTTTGTATGGAACGCTTTTTGTCACCGTCTAGTCATGATATGACTTCGGATTACTTTTGGAATCGTTTAATCTCGTTTTGCAATGGGTCGAGCTAGACCCGATTGGTCACCAGCTTGCATTCGGTCATCTGAGGTTATTGGAATATTTGGAATCGATCTTGGCTACGTTTGAATTTGGATTGTTAGATTCTACGATTTTGGGTCTTGTTGAGATTTTGGATTCGCTTATTCCCGTAAATTCTGTTTTTGGAAATGCTACAGACGCATGTACCCCAAGCCTTATCTTCGATCGATGTTGTTCCATCGATGCCGCTCCCTCGATGTTGTATCTTACGCTCTATCGATGCGTATGATTTTAGCGTAACCGTTTGAACCCGTCGACTTTCACTCGTATTTGGAATTTGATTTGATATCGAGTGATGTCTTTTGGAATTACAACTATGGATTCAAATGTTGTGCTCTTCTTCATTAAAATTAAGTGCACTACTGAGTCAATTGATTGATTGCTAGTAGTAATTAATACCCTTTTTTTCAGAGTCGTACTCTGGACTCGCTAAACTCTCCTTTCGACACAAAGATTTTATGATCGACAGAAACCTTAAGACTTTAAGGAGTAACTTGAACCGCGATCCTTGGGGCTGATGCTTAATCCTTCATTTATCTCCTGAGAATATCGTTATCTTTTCTACCTCCTGATGAGGTATTGAGTCGTACCGCTATTTCCTTGCGAGTTTTTTTTATTTTCGATAGACCATTTTGTGGCCATCCTACAAATTGTTTTACTAATCAGTCATGAAATCAAAAATTTTGACCAAATTGCTATTTTATAAACAATGAATTTATTTTCCTACTACTGTAAACTATTTTAGAAACACTTTTATAAACTATTTACTCATTTGGAAAGTATTCTATGGTACTACCTCATAAACTGGACAACTAATATTTTCTTAAATAACTAAACCAAACTTTATGAGTGAATCCTACATCCCTACTTGAAACTATAGCTAACCATCTACCAAGTCTCAATACAATCTCATCATTGCTCATCATTGTACAAATTACCCTATTAGTTCCATGTGATAAGATTCCCTTATTGGTTGCATGTATCATCACCTCTTCTAAGACACTACGCTATCAAATGACTTGAATTGAATCGCAAGGACGCGATTCCTTTTAAGGAGGGTAGACTGTAGCATCTGGTAACTTTTCAAGAGCCTATTTTAATACTAAATTATATTTATCATTATTTGTTTTTCATTTCAAACTTTCTCGAGCCAATTTGAACTTGAAAACATAGCACTCCTGGCACAACCACCGTTTGATCAGGTTAGCCAACGACGACCTTTGACCCGTCATTTGACATCTAAACTTTCGAGGTTGGTAAATCTTAAAAGTTCTATACCATGAGATTTGAAATCTAACCTAAGTTGTTAATACCTAAAGCTATGTGTATTATTGCATAATGTTAGCCTAAATCCTAATTAAATGTAAGTCTACACCATAGCATGTTAGTTATGCGTTTTTCTCTATATCCATTTAATATATATCCAAGGTTAACTACGTAATATTAGACTATCACTGATACGTTTCTACTTACCAGATCAATCACTTTTAAAAGCATATCAATCACATTCCAGCTTTCCAAACTTAGGAGCACACTCCTCTTTAAACCCCCTATATGACCCGAACTTAATTTTTCCTTCCTCCTTCATTTGACTTAAATCAAAAGCTCACAAATGCTTCTATGTTGATCTCGCAAAGGCGAATAGGTCCTAGGATTTTATGGCTGTGGTGTGTATCAAGTGTTAGGGTTCGAAAGCTTCATGTTCTTCTCAACTTGGCTTATTACAGCAAGGTAAGGTAATCACCAATACCTTGCTCTTTTTATCCATTCGACAAAACATGGTCTAATTACTTCTTCCTCTTATGATACTAGAAGGTTTAAGGCTCGTAGCAGTTTCATTGGTTGGGTTTTGGGTTGGCTCGTGGTGTAAGAAAAACAAGGGTGTGTTCGTATCCCGATTCGTGTGCCCTCCCTTCATGTTCTTGCCTCATTAAAAACTGCTCCTAAGGTATTCCTTTTGACAGTTTTTTCATAATCTGAACCATGTAACACATGTACGCATAAGACATAAAACACTAACCTAAACTACATATAAATATGATACAAATGGAATGAAGTAAATATTTTGAATCATTTTTAAAAGAAGTGAACCATATATATAAATGATTATGAACCTTATGTCGACTATGGTGCTTGTGTGTTGTCATTCGAACATGTTCATGTGTACGTGTTTACCTGGACATCGAGACGCCAATATGACCTCTCGTTATCCATTTTAAAACTGAGTTCAAAACCTTGAAATCATGGACTGAATATCATTGAAGAAATTATGATTCTAGGTGAGGTCTCATTTTTCTTTCGCTCGTTAAGATCCGATTGGTGTGGGTAGTGTTTTGTAAAATTGTGTGAGTACATGAATTCTTATTAGTATATTTCATGTGATCTATACACATATACATATGCATTCGAGTATTGTGTCTTGTCATGCAAACTATATGTGGAAAACTAGAAGGGAGGGTTGAATAGTTTTGCCAATTTTAAGTTTAGTTTCAAAAACTTTAGATTTGATCTTATGTGAATTCGTATGGATGGATAGAAAGTATAAAGCAATAAGTAAAGTAGATAATGAAAGCAAGTAAAGTAAAGGATAGAGAGTAGTGACACAAGTGATTTATAGTGGTTCAGCTACAAGGACACCTTCATTGCCCTACTCCACTCCCTGAGTTCCCCACTCGAGAGGTCAAGCACTATGTCAACAAGCTCCTTCAACACGGCGGAGGAGCCTCACAACGTCGCTTACCCTTTATCCGGTACAAAGCTAAATACCGAGTCCTTAACACGGCGGACCAAACCAACACAACTATAACACAACTACTATGTGAAATATGAAATACAAGATCTTGCTACAGAAATCTGGCAGAGGAACAAATCAATCAAGGACCCCTTGCTTGGATGACTTTGTAGTATCTTGTGATCTCGCCTTTGAGAAGGACCTATATGAGAATCACAACAAAAGAAAGAAGAACTACTAGATAGATCAAGAGATCTGAGATTAGAAGAGAGAAGTAATATATGAGAGAGTTTGTAAGAAGAGGGGTGAATAACAATGAAGAAATGACTCACTATTTATAGGCAAAAAACTCTACTGTAGCCCGGTTCCTACGGATCCCTCACTTGGGGGATCCGTCCAGTGCAATCTAAGGGATTCGGCAATCTGGGTTGTACCAGTCTGGGTTTTGGGTTGCAAACCGGGTCATGGGTCATGGGTATAAGCCTTGGGTACCCAACAAGGTACAATGTATCTAGACATTGGGTCATGGGTCTTGGGTTATGGGTTATGGATTTGCTCCATGAGTATGGGTCATGGGTCTTGGATAATATCCATCCTATTTACAACACATGAATTAATACAACATTTTATGTAAATGACCAAATATATTTATACTTTACAAAAATAACATGTATTCTTTATAATTTTACTTATGATAACTTTATATTTGTTATCAACAAAACACAAAGAGATCGCTAAATATGAATAAACGTTTTTACGGTTTATTTGTATTAACAATCTCCCCTTTTTTGTTGATGACAAAATATAATGTTATGATGAGTAAAACTTAGGATTAGATGTATGTTTTGAAAGCATATGTAAGTTTTGATTCTTCTCCCCTTTTTTGTCGAAACAAAAAGTGAACCTAACGAAGAAATAAATTGTGGAATAAAATAGTATAATCCACGAAGCACTAGCTCCCCCTTGACGGTAGCTACCCCTAGAATTGGGCGTTAAGTGAGAAAATATAATACCTACAAAGAAAATGTTAGTAGTAACATGTAATATAATCTTGTATTGGACGAGAAACAAGATGGAGAGCCAAGGTATGTAAACAAAGCCTTGGAATAACGTATCAAAGTGTAGTGGTATATATGCCACATATTAAATGTAAAACTAAGAACAAGGTTTGTTCTTGAAAATGACTCAAAGAAAAAAAATATATAAACTAGTAATAGCATTCCTTTCATGCTTTCATATGGTTAGATATAGAAGTTTTGGTGAGTGATGATGTTGATGGATGTGGTTAAGTATGAACCGCATCTCGTCCCTTATTTCCATTGCAAATTCCCAAATGGATTGACAATATTCGCAATGTAGGTGGTGAGGGTAATGTTGGTGGATGGTTTCCGAGTAAGTTTGATTTGTGGAAGGCAGAATATGTGGTGGAAATGTTGGAAAATATGGATCAATTTCCATAATGTTGGTGAGTGGTGGAGGATAAGAACCTAGATGTTCTTGTAAGATAATGGGAGCTCAAGGTGGTGAAGTTGCAAGATCTTTGAAAAGTGTGTTTGGAGATGTTGGTGGTGTTAAAAAGACTAGTTCTTTTAGGTTTAAGTTGGAAGGTAGTTAGGTAGATTTGGATGGTTGAGATGGTGTGGGTGGTGGACTAGACACGGGTAGTGGAATTGTTTTCAGAGTCTTAAGGAGTTCCGATAGGGTGATTTTAGGTAGAGACTCGGTAGGTGAGGGTGGTGATGAGCTTCTAGGAGATGATGGAGGTGCTATAATGGAATCATTTGGTGGTGAATAAGTAGTTGGTGATGGACTTTTTGATAATGGTTTAGCTAAGCAACAAGCCCAGATGCTAATCCATGTGGTTCTTCTAGATTTGGGTGGTGGCACTACAGAAGGTGGTAGGATGAAGTTTTGGATTTCTTGAAAAAGATTGTTTTCACTATGTGGTTCATCAATGTTGGAAGAGCTTTTGGATGACATGATGATGATTGTTTGTGAGGTTGAGAGTAATGGATATGCAAGCATTTTGGAACCTTATTTATAGAGAAAATAATGCATTGTAATGAATGCTAAAACCAAAATGTGGACTAAAATCTAATGATTAGATATGAATTTAAGGTAAGTGATCACGAGAAACACAAGCATTAAGTAACATACTTATTAGTGAAAGAGCTAAAATGATGAAAATATGAAGGTTTATAGCCAAAGTGAGAAAAATAGAAGAGAATTTTTGTTTATGCCCCACGGTTCCCATGGATTTGATCCTTTAGGGATCCGTCCAGCGTAAAAGCTGGGATCCGTGGTAGTGGTGAACTTAGGCAGCTCAAAATTTTCCTTTTGGAAACAATGGTGCCTAGCGTGTGCCTATATGCAAACCATTTAGAGTTGCGGTTATCTCGACTCCTAAGAAAAGAAGGAAAAATGAACAAAGAAGTGAAAAAGCATATATATGTAATTATGTGAGATAACCCGAGTGCTCCTTAATTTATTTTTTCTTGATGAATGTACCCAAAAATACTTATTAGTTATGTATTCCCTTTAGCATTCAAAAGACATGAGATGCAATGAAAACGGTTTTTTATCTTGTATTAAGAATGAAAAGGTTTGTCCTAGACGTGAGAATAGATTTAGGAAAATGATACGGGGTGAAGTATCCTTTTAGAAAGCATTTCCAAAAGTTTCTTGTACAAAAAGAAAGTTTATATTTAGTTTTGAAAATCCCCATATTGTTTGTGAGTTGTGTGTGAAATGGAGATCCTAGACTCAGAAAAGAAGGTAAGGCTAACGTTTACATACCTTGTAGAATGAGAAATATATTACGACGTTTGTTCCATGAGACCAAGACCAAGACGAAACAAGTTGAATTTGTGGAAAACTAGAAGGGGGGTTGAATAATTTTGCCGATTTTAAGTTAGTTTCAAAAACTTTAGATTCGATAATATGTGAGATCGTATGGATGTTGAGAAAGTATAGATCTAATGATAAAGCAAGTAAATAAAGTAAAGCAAAGGGATAGAAATGACACAACCGATTTATAGTGGTTCGGCTACAAGGACACCGTCCTTGCCCTACTCCACTCCCCGAGTCACCTATCGAGAGTTCAAGCACTATGTCAACAAACTCCTTCAACTTGGCAGAGAAGCCTTCACAACGTTGCTTATACCTTTTTCCAGTACAAAGCTAAATACCGAGTCCGTAACACGGTGGACCAAACCAACACGACTATTACACAACAAATATGTAAAATATCAAATACAAGATCTTTGCTACAGAAATCTTGCGGAGGAACAAATCAATCAAGGACCCCTTGCTTGGATGACTTGTAGAATGCTCGTGATCTCGCCTTAGAGAAGGACCTATATGAGAATCACTAAAGAAAGAAAGAAGGAAGTACTCTCTAGATCAAGTGATCTTTTGTTAGAAGAGAATGAGAGTATATGAGAGAATTAGTAAGAAGAGGGCTGAGTTAGAATGGAGAAATGGCTCTCTATTTATAGGAAATTTCTTTCACTGTTCCCCGAATCCCACGGATCCCTCCCACAAGGGATCCGTCTAGTGTAAACCTAGGGATCCGTGGGACGCTCCTTTTTGCCCATGGGTTTTTTGTTTATGGGTCATGGGTTATGGGTTGGTCCATGGGTATTCCTTTAGATTCAACGTATCTAATAAATACATTGTATCTAGTCAAATGAGTATGGGTCAATGGGTTATGGATATGATCCATGGCTTGTGGTTTTTACCCATCCTAATAAACTATTACAACAAATGATTAATTACAAAATTTTTGTATTTAAATGGCTATATGTAAATGCTTTACAAAAATAACATGTATCCTTATAATTGTACTTAGGATAACATTATATTTGTTATCAACAAAACACAAAGAGATCGCAAAATATTAATAAACATTTTTACGGTTTATTTGTATTAACAATCTCCCCCTTTTTGTTGATGACAAAACATAATGTTATGATGAGTAAAACTTAAGAATAGATGTATGTTTTGAAAGCCCCTAAGTTTTACTTCTTCTCCCCCTTTTTGTCGAAACAAAAAGTTAATCCTTCGAAGAAATAAAAGTGTCAAAAAATTAGTCCACGTATCGCTTACTCCCCCTTGACGGTAGCTCCCCCTAGTTTGGGGCGTCAAGTGAAGAAAAAAAAAAATCCTACAAAGAGAAAGGTTAGTAACATGCTTAAAGAATGTTGTAATTGATGAGAATCAAGATTGAGAGCCAAGGTATGTAAACAAGGCCTTGTAATAAAACAACAAAGTGTAGTGGTATTTATGCCACCTACAAGCATGTAAAAATAAGAACAATACTTGTTCTTGAAAATGACTCAAAAGAATAAGTACTAAAAATAGTAATAATGATTCCTTCCATGCTTGCATAAGGTTATGGATAGAGGTTTGGATGAGTAATGGTATTGATGCGATTAAGGATGAGGTTGAGTATGAATCGCATTTCTTCCCTAACTTCTATTGCAATTTCCCTAGTAGATTGGCAATGTTCACAATGTAAGTGATGTGGGTAATGAGTACGAAAGTCTTCCGGGTTGTTTTGATTTGTGAGTTGCGGAAGTTGTGGTGGAAAAATAGGAAAATACGGATCAAAATCCAGAATGATTGGAAGTGGTGGTGGAAAAGAACCTAGATGTTTTTGTAGTTTAATGGGAGCTAAGGTTGGTGATGTTTCAAGATCATTGAATATTGTGTTTAGAGAAGTTGGATGTGTCAAAAAGGCTATTTCTTTTTGTTTTGGTTGTTGAGATCTTGTTGGAGTCGTAAGGAGTTCCAAAAGAGTGATTTTTGGTGATGAGTGATTTGGTGATGAAGTTGGTGTACTCGTTGGTGATGAAGGAGGTGCTATAAAGGAAGCATCTTGTGGTGAGTTATTTGATGGTGATGAGCCATTTGATAATGGTTTTGGTAAGCACCAAGATCGGATGCTAATCCATGCGGATATCCTAGAGTTTGATTGTGGTATTTTGGAAGGTGGAAGTACAAAAGTTTGGGTTTCATGAAGAGGATTGTTTGTACTAGGTGATTCATCTAAGTTGTAAGAGCTTGTGAATGACATGGTGTTGTTTGTTTGTGAAGATGAGATGAATAGCAAACAATGTTGGGAATCCTTACTTATAGAAAAAAAATGTGAATTGCAATGAATGCTTGACCCAAAATATGGATTAAAATCTAATGATTAGATATGAATTTAAGGCATGTGATCATGAGAAAACAGGCATTAAATCACATACTCCAAAAGAAAATGAGAAAAACAATAGAAGTTAAACAAGCTTCTGTCTCACGGATCCCACAGATCCTTCCCTTGAGGGATCCGTCCAGCATGAAAGCTGGGATCCGTGGGTCTGGTGATTCAGGCAGCACAAAATTTTCCTTTTGGAAACATTTTTGCCTAGTGTGTGCCTATATGCAAACTATTTGGAGTTGCGGTTATCTCGACTCCTAAGAAGAAAAGAAAAATAAACTAGAAGTGAAAAAGCATACTATTATGTGAGATAACCCGAAAACACATATTGTTGAGAACAAACAAAGACCTTGATAGATCTTGAGCTCGTGGATCGTTATATATGCCTATGTAATCACAAGCACTATAAAAGACAATCTCTACTACTAATGTTTATCAGCGGAATATAAACACAAGTAACAAATAACTAAGAACTTCTTGATCCTCTATGGATCTTTATATTAACTAAAACTGAGTTTTTTCTAATCGGTACATAAACCTTTCTAATGTGTTCCTTTTATAGATAAGGAACCCTAAAACAATATCACTAAACCGTTTTCCAAGAAACGTATAACCATAAAACTAATAAAGATATACACAATCACTTCCTAATAAAGCTCATGTATATCCACACTAAATAAACTAAACACGGAATAAACACTTCCGCAGAAACAAACTAATCACTATTATACTTCAGTAGAATAAGTCTTCGGCAGAATCTACTTCCCTTCAGCAGAATCACTTCGGCATTAAGTTCAGCAGAATCCAGACTTTTACATAATTCCCAACAATCCTCCCCTAAACTGGAATTTGACTTGTTAAGTTCCAGTTTCTTGATAGATCTGACAGCACCAGAGGATTGTATACAAGCAACAGCAACAGCAACAGCAAAGAAGCCAAAGAAGAACATCTCTATGATGAAGAAACTCTGAAACGCCATATCTTTGCAGCAACACAGGACAAGAGGTACATCAAAACAGATTAGTTTCATACTATTCTCATCACATCCAGGTGTGTTAACTCCTGTGAGAGGTGAATCATTGAAAATAAATGGATTTGATGTCTCTTTACCAATAGCCATCACTACTGGAGTAGCCATATGTTTCAGTTCGTAAACTATGGTACACTGATAACCATCTGATTTATTAGCAAACCAGCAACCATATAAACGGATTTGAAATGTCTTTACCTGTAGCCGTTTGCTCAGGACTAGTCAATTCGTAGAATTGGTGAATTGATTACCAAATATGGAATGCCACTGCCTTTACCACACACCATATATATGTGGGCTAGCCAATTCTTGGATTCCAAATAGGAATGAACCATGGTGAATTGAAAACCATACAACACTCAGCAATAAAGCATAGGTGGTTGCATACCTTATGATTTTTAGCAAATCATTACAGCTATCAACAGATTTGATGTGTCTTTACCAAAGCTGTACCCTTTGGACTAGCTAACTCTTTGACATACACAAAGTATATCAGGTGAGTCAATAACCAAAAATATACAACAAACCTGCAAGAAAAGTTAGATAAAACCCCAAAAAAATTTTTTTTTTTTTTTTTTTTTTTTTTTTTTTTTTTTTTTTTACTAAAAGAAACAAAACAAATATTACAAACAAGATGAACATTAAAGTGACATAAGCTGATTTTTAATCAAACCAACACATTGAGTAGCATGCAGTTCATCATTGCCAACAGAATTAGGAGGCACCTGCAACTTGTGTTTTAGCAACCTTTCCATAAAGATATCAGATAAAGGATAAAGCTTATCTGATAGCATACACAAAATCATCCCACATGTAGTCTGAACTACATGAACACAAGGCAGAGGATAAAACCTCCAACTCTCAATCTCCCACTTATGAGAATTCTTCCAAATAGAATATCCTTTACCATTTGAAGAATTAGAATCAAATAGAACCTGAAGATCTCCCAACAGATATAAACCAGAACCAGTTGCTGGATGAGACTTATAATACTGAATAACATGATCATAAAGCATTTTCAAATCATGTCTATTCACTAAATGAAGAATATCCTTCAAGAAGTTGAACTCAATTTCAGTATTATCCAGCCTATAAATAGTGTTAAACTTTCCAGCTTTCCAATCAACCAAGACCACATGAGTTCCTTCAGGAAAATCATCAACAGTTCCAGTGTTAATAAAGGTAGACTCATCAGCCTGGAGATCTAAATCAGTATTCCTGAAAGCATGTTTCTTAGCCAATCTGTCAGAACTTCTTGGAACCAAACTCTGCTTTTCCATACCATCAATGTGGTCAGTACCAATCTGTAAATCAGTCTCCTGAATCAGAGAATCATTAAGGTCCACACTGGACAACATTTCAGAAGAAATCAAAGAAGATTCAGCAGAAACAACCAGTTCAGAAGAAGGAGTAGCATCAGAATGTGTTTCAGAAGGAACAACTGAAGATACCACCGAAGGCAAAACAGTATCAAAATTATCCACAATTTCAACTGTTCTCTGTCTCTTGGCTGTAGGAACATCAGACATTGAAGCACTAGTTGCCAATGAAGAAGAAGAAGTAGTACCTTGTGAAGAAAACTTCATAACCAGATTATACTGTCGAATCAAAGCATCATCAGACAAAGTCAGAATTTGCTTCATGGACATACCAGAATTATACATAGCAGCATTCTTCACAACTCTTCTCATATAATTTCTCTTCTGAGCAACTGTCATAGGTTTTTCTCTTTTAGCTTTATTTCTTTGATCAATAAGAGCTCTTCTCTTAGCAGCAGATTCTATCTTTCTTTGATTACCCAGTGCCTTCATTTTCTCCACAAAATCATCATCATTAAAAGAATCTCCTAGGATAAGTTTTGCAAGAGAAGGATCAGAAGCACCTTGAGAAATATAACCATCCCATTGATCATCAGTAATCGTAGGAAAGAATTCATCAAGCTCTAATTTCCTTTCAGGAGTCAAATCAGAAGCATACTGATCTTGAAGAAATTTAGCCACAACACGACTCTTTTGGATATTCTCATAATCAGCAAATAATCCAGCCTGAGCTTGATATTGTTCTTCAGTTACTCTTCCTGATTTTAGCATATCAGCAATCACAGGGTCCTGTACTTTCTCAGAAGATATCTCAGCAGAACCAATTTTAGCAGAACCAATGTGAGCTTCAGAAGAAACAATCAAACCCACATCAGAGGAAATAGGTTGAGACAACTCCTCAACGGGTGTAGAGAAAACTTCAGGAGAAGCATTCAATTTATACATTCTCCCTGCAAGAAAAACCTCTTCATTATCTGCTGAAGGTAAAACATTTGAATGTTCTGGTATAGATGAAGGTTGACCATAATCAGAAGCAACCTCCTCAAATATAACATCAGCAGATGCATCAACCATATGTGGCTCCTTTGAAGTGTCAGCAGACACCTTATGCAAATATTGTCTTCGTCTTTTGCTAGTATAAAGAATAGGTTCCTTGCAAGACTCCTTTCTTCGTGAAGATTTAGCAATAGAAGAAGAAACACCAGATGTAAGTGCCACATCAGCCAATATATCAAGAGATTCATTAAGATTCTCTTCAGCCTCCTCCTCAGAAGAAACCACACTTTTCTTTTTATCCTTCTGACTTAGTAAATCCTCCAAGTGCTCAACTTTATTCTCCAATCCCACAATCTTATCACCAAGAACAGACTTAGTTTCTGCAAGTTCTTTCTTAAGACCAGTCACCTCACCTGTAAGCTTATTCACCAGAGCATATAATGAGGTAAGTGTGATAGGTTCTTCATCAGCATCATGTGATTGTTCAGTTGGAATTGGAACTTCAGTAGACTGTTCAGGAGCAACATTAACCTGATCAATATTAGAACATCCTTCACCAAATGGAGTCCTAACAGGACTTGGTGTAGGCAATCTATCTGTATTAACCTGAACTTCATCAATTTGATCCTGAACTTCTTCAATAGGAACTTGGATAAATGCTGGACTAGAAAAAGGTCTTGGTGAAGGTATAGATGTTTCAGCAACAACAGAAGGACCCTCATCACCATCTACTGAAAGATTTCCATCAGTAGGATTGGAAGAAGGTACAACAACATTAAGCTCATTCTCAGCCTCATTCTCCTAAACGAATAGAGTCTCAAACTGAATATTAAAGAGATTCATATAGAAACTATTATACCATCTTTTGTATTGATCCTTTTTCCCATTCAAAAACTACATGGGATCCAAGAATGTCTACTATAACTTACAAAGATGTGTTTGGGTCCGAAAAGTAGGGTATTCACAAGACTGAGGATTTAATAAACGATGTTACTCCTGATTTAAACTTCCTTGTGTAATAGGAAACAATCAACGGTACGATGGAGTCCTCTTACTCCGACTCTTACTCGAATTACAACAACATGGAAGAAGGTTAGGATGACTACCTTTAGAAAGTCATCTACCACTACTCCCAGGAAGACAA
>BPTQ01000003.1:46590959-46603935 GCA_019973895.1 Chrysanthemum seticuspe
CCAGTGCCTTCTTAATCCTCTTCCCTCGCCTCCTATTCTCACTTAAAATCCAGAACTTTTAGATTCATTTTTACGTGTGATGTATCAGGAAATCCGATACGCAATTGGTTCAAAGGTATTAACATTTTCGTAAAAGAAAAAGGAAAGATAAAGTTTGATTAATTAATTTTATATTTTGAGAAAATATATAATTAAAACCGATAAGGGGTATTAGATATGATCCGGACGACGGCGGTGGTTGCCGAAGAAGAGGGTGGCTGGCGAGGGTAGAGAGAAGAGAGATGGAGTGTGTGTAATATTAATTTAGCAATACACATATATCTTTCCATAATAAGTAACTTTAAAAATCTGAATTTTAAGCCTTTTAATTTTAGAAGGCCTAAATGCATTATAAGGTAGTATAGATTATGGGGAATAGCCAAAATTAATATATAAAAGAGTTTTATATTTTAATTAATTAGTTTGAAATAGAAAGGAAAAAGAAAATGCTTTTACAATTATGGAAACTTGGTTAACGCATAGCCTAAAGGACTATGTAGTGTGCATTTTTACTTAGATTTTCAAGACCTAAAATTCACTCTTATCCTCCGCTCCCTTCTCCTAATTCTTCCGTGACCAAAGGACCACAAAACAAAAGGATCTTGTTTTTGTATTATTTGATTAAGGGTTAATCCTTCCTTGTTGTTATAAGTTGTCTTGCAAACGCGGTAATCATTAAAAGTGCGAGGTTGAGCATTCTTATAGTGATTGGAACACTTGATTCATAGTGTTGTTCGTTCGGGTGTTTGGAAGGATCGGATACATAGGTTAGGGCTCGAGAATCCGATCCACGATCATAAGATCAAAGTAAGCATCCTTATTTACATTTTACGCATCTAATAATTATGTAGTAATTAACCAATGGGGTGGCCCAGTGGTAAGGGCTTAGCCTCTTAGGATGAAAGTGCCTAGAGGTCTTGTGTTCAAACCCTGGGGAGAAAATTAATCCCCCATTGGCCACGGAGGTTCAACTGCGCCAACTCTAGGCTATCCAAAAGGGTAGTCGCCTTGGGATTAGTCAACTTGCAATGTCGAGTCGGAAACCAAGTTATAGCAAAACAAAATTATGTAGTAATTATTTGTTTGTGTTTGTATTTTAGCTGAATTTTTAAGGGGTAAAATATGATTGATAATTGTTGTATGATGATTAATTAACATTACTCGTAAAGATCTGATATTGTTAAGATTTATACATGTTTCCTGTATCTATAAATTGTTTATACGCTTCCGCTAATCTTTGATCTTGATTAAATGTTATAAACATGTTAATTGATGTTAAAAAGGCAACAAAATAAAATTTTAAAGTACACATAGTGACAACGAAATCCCATTATATAGGACAACCTAATCATATAAACTATTGGGAAGTCACTGTGGGGGTGTTATCTAATGCTATAACTTCTTAGCGATTCCTATAACAAATGTGACTTATTGTGAGGTTAAACATATGGTTCAATGATTCAAGATGAAATCACAAAGTATATGTCTTTAATTATCCAAGATGAAATCACATGTGCGTGAGAGAAGTAGGGTCGCTTCAAAAAGAATTGTAAGAGCGTAAATCCTAAGAGCTCTTGCAAGACCAAGCTAATGTTCAGGACTATAATGAACATGACTTGGCAATCTCAGGGAGAGTCTTGTGTGTAGTGTAATTTCGTCTACACAAACAACAACTTAGCTCAAAGACAATGTGTATAATGTCAATTAGAAGACTAAGTGTATTTCAAAAGGGAAGATCTAAAGGGTCATACCTACCTATCATTTGCAGGATTAAACTATTGGAATCTCATTATAAATTTTGTGTATTACGATCGATCTCCATTCATGTGAGGGATTGTTGAAAAATTTGGTTGGCAAAAGCAACTTTTGATCAACTTTGGACATAATTATCTATATGTATGTGTCACATATATAAGTAATAGTTTGCAGGTTCGTGTTCTTCTTGAAGAGAGTTTCATACGGAGCCTTTATGTGTCCAAAATAGAGTTTATGTGATTGAGATATCGCGTATTAAAGTTAGGCATTTAGTACTATGCTTAAAGATAAATTTTAGTTTGTTTTCTATCCCACATCGGTTGGAGGGGTAAACTTAGAGGGAGTTGATTGTGTATAAATAAATGTCTTAATTCTATGGGTTTTAAGCAAATCAAATCAATATATTGATTTCCAACATAAGAAATACGCATTTGAAAAGGTGAAATCTTAGACAATTTTGTTAAGTCCGACAGTACATATTGTTTTAATGGTTGCACCTAACATCGTATAAAGAAGATGCAAGAGAAACTTTATTTGAAAACATACCCATTTTTAGTTATATATGTTGGTTTTATGGACAATAAATTAATAGACGTGTGTTAGGATCGAACTTGAGACCACGGGATTGCACACTTTACGTATGAGAATTAAAGTTAATAATTAAATATAAATGTTATATTTATTTATTAATTAAACGAAATAATTATGACGAACGTTAAGTAATTAGTGTAATAGACTAACGGTCGTTAAATGTAATTGGAAAAGGACTAAGTTGTAAATAATGGGAATGTTCCAGAATCCCTTGTGGGATACACATTCGATCGGCCACAAGGAAAAAGGAAACAAATCCTTTTACAACTCAAACTTGTTCACCAAGTTTGCTTGAGTATATATAGAAAACCAAGGGTGTTTGTAAATTATCTCTTGTATTCATTAAGCTAAACCTAAAAGTGTTTTGTGTGTGTTTGCTCTCAAAACCGGTCGACACCCTTACAAAGGGATCGATCCTCAACCTTTTTCCACAACAAGTAATTTGGTTTGATAAAACTAGCATTACTTTAATTTGTTTTAGTACGTGTGTACAAGAACGTGGTAATAACACATTATTGTTATTATTCTTGGATTGAATTACAAAATGGTAAGGGGTAATTCAAATAATCCTAATTAAATCAAATTAGGGTTCTTCCATTGCTAGTTTGTGGATTTGATTCTTGTTCGGCTAGAATCAAGAAAAGGTACGCATATTCTTGTTTATGTTAATTAATTATTCGTTAATCTTTCCTATACGCTTCCGCATATGTACTTGATGTTTATTGTTTATATTTATGATTGTCATGTTATATAATTCCAACAGTGGTATCAGAGACAGGTTTTTAATGAGTAATTAATTACATAAACGCGTAATAAAACAAATAATTGTATGTTGTTTGATATGTTAATCTAGGGTTTATGTTTATTTTTTGTTTGGTCGATTTTTTTAGTTAATTGGGGCGTACCCCTATTTTTTTTGGTCGACACATACATAAAATTTTTAGGGTTTTGAAAATTGTTTGCTAACCTTATTAAAACCTAGAATTAATATATTAGTTACGTGATTAATTCATGAATAATTTGTTATGTGTCATGGAATTTTTTATATGCGATCTTGTGACTATTTGTATAATTGTTATGATATATCCATGACTATACATGCATGTTAGTCATGGATAAGTTAATTTGATATTGTTTAATTGTTAAGAATATTTATTTACGATAAATCTTGAATTGGGGAAGACTCCAATTATATATATTAATGAATCAATTATGTGCAATTTGGTATATTATTAATTATGGGTTTACGCAATCGATTCTTCGATGTATGTGGCTCACTCTCAATTGAGAGAGTGAAAGCCCTAATTAATATATACATTAATTTAACCTAGATATTGATTGTTAATTGGGTTTTATCGAATAAGTTGCATGTGGCTACTTGTTTACACGTATAAATTGTTTATTATGTTCGCATTGTTTTTTAGTAGTTTATTTTTTATTTGTTACTTGTTTGTTTATTATGTATGACAGTTTTAAGCAAAGGGTAATTTTAAATAGAAAAATAATACGAACTAAACAAAGGTGAAATTTGATTTATTTTGGAAGAGTTAAGTTTTCAATAGTTTAATTGATTGGTGATTTTGGTACAAATGGTCTGAGCGGCTCACCCAATAGAATGAACTATAAAGGGGTTAATTAAGAAGTGCGCACAGTCACACTGAAAGGATGTCTAAGGTTATGCTTTGCGCTTACCTGGTCCTCTGCCCCTTGTAAGTTCGAATGGAGCTACTTAGTAAGCCATAAAATGTGCAAACTCATCTTAAGGGCGAATTAGTTTTAATTCCATGCGCCATTTCGGTGGTAATTACCTGAAACACTAAGTGTTTACACTTATGCAAAAGTACGGTATAATGGACGATAATTAACACTAAATTCTTTGATTGGTGAACCCAATACCTCAATCAAAACGTTGATAATTTGATCTTTATGAATTGGTAATAAAAAGTTTTTTTTTTATTAAATTTATGCTACAAGATGAATGCATGACATCTTTGTACATATTTGATTTGACCACATAAAATCAAAACTAGTACCCTTATAAATTAAGATATATGCCATCTAATTAAAAGGAACACTTGAAGTTGCAATTTATGTCATGAGAGTACTTGGCTAGATTGTGATGGAGAGGTAAATCTCTATGTAAACTGAGACCTTACATGGACATATTTGCAGTTCTTTAAGTTAGACACTTAAGTTGAGTAGGAAGTGAGACTTGGACTCAATGGCATAAGATGGGATGAAACATGTTTATATTTGCAATAGCGTTGGAAAATATAAATCCCATAATGATCTAGGAGTTGGAAATTGTTCGCCAATTAATGTTCGACAGATTACCTTATTATATGCAATCGTTGCTAGCAGATCAACTGATGTAATGAACCTATGATAATTTGGATCCTAGTTTTAGAGAAAATTCTATGGTTATATGTTTATATTACCTTGGGTATTTTATTTTCTTGAAAAGTTTAATTATCGAAAATACTAAAATTGAATTTTGCTAATTCTTTAAATGTATTAATGCAACATTAAATCGTAAACGTAGGTTATTCCTGTATTGGTAAATTGATCTACACCTGTAAGGGTTTTTGGTAGAGTCAACTTTGCTAAAAGAATGAACCTAGTCCTCTTTTCATAAGAAAGAGTGAGATCCAATCATATTTCTTTTCATGAATGAAGAAAGGTATGATAGGACAATTAGAATTGTCTAAATTCTAAATACATAACTGTTGAAAACAAACAAAGACCTTGATAGATCTTGAGCTCGTGGATCGTTATATATGCCTATGTAATCACAAGCACTATAAAAGACAATCTCTACTACTAATGTTTATCAGCGGAATATAAACACAAGTAACAAATAACTAAGAACTTCTTGATCCTCTATGGATCTTTTTATTAACTAAAACTGAGTTTTCCAAATCGGTACATAAACCTTTCTAATGTGTTCCTTTTATAGATAAGGAACCCTAAACAATATAGCTAAACCGTTTTCCAAGAAACGTATAATCATAAAACTAATAAAGATATACACAATCACTTCCTAATAAAGCTCATGTATATCCACACTAAATAAACTAAACACGGAATAAACACTTCCGCAGAAACAAACTAATCACTATTATACTTCAGTAGAATAAGTCTTCGGCAGAATCCACTTCACTTCAGTAGAAACACTTCGGCATTAATTTCATCAGAATCCAGACTTTTACATAATTCCCAACAATAACTCGTAAGCAAATTAAATAGTTACGAAAATTGCATATTTTCTGAGTTATTAAATTAGAAGCTAGACTAATTACATAATTGGTAAAAGACAAACTAGCATATTTTATCTAGTTGTTTTTGTTTTGACCATTTAAAAGTACTACTTACAATTGTTGGAATAGTAGAACTATTAAGAAAGAAATTACATGCCCAAAATTTCAAGTTAATAGCATTGATGGATAGTTCATCATCTACATAGTAGAACACACTCTTTTTTTTTAAGTACATAAGTAATTGTTATGTATGGACTTTCTCAAATGTGTAGGGAAGTAAATAGAACACTATTTTCTTTTACTGGTTAAAGAAACACTTTCAATGTTGTCAAATCCAGTGGGAGTGTTGTGTTCTTATTACTGAATAAGGAATTAATGTAATGATCTCTTATTCAGTGAGAGTTACAAGCTTTGTCATCTTGGTAGTAACCCAGATTATCTCTTACGATAATTACTTTCCACTTGTAGACACTTATATTTTCAAGGATAGTCATGTACGTTTCCTTATTAGACAATGAAGTGGGTCTACATCTACTAGTTATGCTAATATCAATGACACAATCATATTAGTCACATAAACAAACATATGTCGTGTTGTTTATCTGCTACATGATGTTGTTCCATGCACAAGTGGGAGAAATCTATATTGTGTGCAAGGTACAACATATATATGCATATGATTTAACGGATTCTCTTGACTGCAAGGTAAGAGACTAATGTTCTAATATAACTTGTACATATCTAATTCAAGAAACACTTGGTGTTGGAATTTACGCCATGTGAGAACTTGGCGAGATTGCAACAACAAAGTAAATCTCTATGTGAAGTCAGACCTTGCATGGACATATTTGCAGTTTCTAGAATTAGACAAGTATTTAGAACATGTGTCAAAATGATATATAAGACTACTTCAAATTAGATATTTATGTATTATTAGAATGACATAAATGAAGTAATCTAATACTACTTCAATTGGTTTATTTATGTATTTTGGAATGACATAAATTAAAAATAATGTAGTCCTACATTATTGTGAAGTAAATAAATTAACTTGAAATTACTATTGAAACCAAAAGTTGTGTTCATAATTAATTTAGTTAAATATGTTTATGATTCATTGTAAAGACATAAACATAAAGTCTTTTAAGACTTATAATAAAGTAAGACGTTAACTTGTTGTGTTTTTTAATTAAGACATATACAAGAAGTCATTGAGTTCAATGATTTATAACGTATAATGGGATTATAACTGTTTATGTTTTCTTGATGAGACATGGATATGAAGTGACTTGGTTAAAAAGTACTTGTGTTATAAAGCATGCAATTGGCTTGAAAAGTCTATTATACCATTAAGTTGACTTAGTTGGTAAATAGGTAAGCCAAAAGGAATATGTTTATCTTATATATTGTTAGATTGTCATACAATATTAATTCTAATGAATACCACAAGTTGATGGTATTTTCAGTTAGGAGAATCAAATTCTATTTGATTTGTTTGATTCAATATAACCATAACTTCTTTCTTAAAAAGTAACAAGGTTATAAATTGAGTATGGATTGAATATACTCAATATGACTCCAACCTAGAAGATTAATAAAACATCATTTTATTATGGAATGTGATGAATCACATTAAGTTTTAATATTGAAGATTCTGATTTTGTTAAACTATTTATGAATAGGTTATTAACAAACTTAAGTCAGGAATTATCAATGTGTATTTGTAATGTCCCAAAAGAGAACAATGTAGTTTTGCTCTAGTTGCTAAGTATATATAGATAGTCTATATATTACAAAAGGCAAGTGTGAGTTTTTTTTATCTTGAAAGATAAAATTACAAGATACATAATCTTCTAAAACACACTAGTAAATATCATGATGAGGCTAGATATGAAATGTTAACCTCATGATGATGGAATTTTCATTCATAGATCTGCAAGGATATCTCAGGTATTTGACTTATATGCTGAGAAGAACATGAGTTACAGGATTATAGTAAACCTGATAATCATTATGATGGATTACCAAATATTGAATTGGGTAAATTACTCATACTATGAATATTAAAGATGCTGTCCATAAAGATAATCAATTTTGGAAATTTGATTTATCTTAATAGTTAGACTAGAGAATGGAAATGAGTTTCTTCAAAGAGATAAAAAAACCCTAGTGGTTTGAATTTGTAACATATTGGATTTCACATACACATCAAACCATAATCATAAATAGGCGTATAAGAGGTTTTAGAGAGAGAAAGTTAGAGGTTTAGGGAACTTTAGTGAGAGAAAGAAAAATCTTATTATGAGCTCCAACTCTCTACCTTGGAAGGTAGAGAGTATTTATAGTCATTACATAAATCGCCACCTATCGGGCTCTGGATCAGGCATACAGTGGGTAAAGACCCGTCCGTCCTCCACGGTGTTACTTAACTAAATACTACTTAACAGTAAATAACTACGACTACGAGCTTTCTAACGGATACATATACTTGAGGTGACCGACACGTTAATACCTGGATTTTTTAAATCCTAACAATCTCCCCCTAAGGGAGGTCACCTCAAACACACATTACAATTACATAGAATACAAACAGATATTACATTGAAATTGTTCTTGGATTCTTGTTCATGTTCTTTGTTCTGTAGCTCGTAGTCTTTGATACTTTATTATTGCATGTTTGAATAATCTGAGTGGAGGTCTTTAACTGATCCACGTGATACAGAGTTTTGAGCCAGCTTTGAGATCATCAGCCACAGTAAATCTCTGACTCATCCATTGTGGTGTTGTGACATTTGGACCGACATGCTCACATTTTGGATCATGATATATTCTTATCAGAGTAGCGGAAGCTTTTCGTTGATTCATGATATTGGCAGCAGAATAGCAGAAGCATGGAGTGATAATATCAGAGTCATTGATGCACTAATCATGATTTCTTTGGAAATGAATGTGTTGTGTGAGCATGCGGCTATGGATTGACCGCTCCATTCTGATCAGCTGCAAACGTAGAGTGTTCCTGCATAAAACAGTTAGCAATAAAGCACACAAGAGTGTCTTTGATCACTTTTGTTGAATTGAGGTACACGGCCCACGGTTCCCCGTTGATCAGTACAAGTACTGCCTGTGATCAGGTATAATTCTGAAGAATTTCTCTGACAGGGTTTCGCAGCTGTTCTAGCCATTCTCAAACCGGAACATCTCAAAGAAGACAACACGGAGTGAGTGAACCAGCGAATTGAGATTCACCGATTGATGAAAAGAGATTTGAAAAACAATCGTGTACTGCTCAATAGAAATTGTTTTTGCAATACAACGAAGGTTTTAATGAAAATCAATTATCAATCATAAACACCTTTTGATTTGAAATATTTGTACACAGTCGATGTGCTAGAGAAAGGAGTTTTTAAGCACAACGACCGGTTTTTCAAAGGTATCCGTCAATCCATATCCTGAACCAGGATTGATTCAAAAGATTGAATCGCCCCATTGTTTCTGTTCAGTTGTCACATGGTCGATCTATTGAAAAGATCTCACATGCCACCTACCAGGAGCTTGTTTGATGTTGGCTCCAGAAGGCTTTCCATCTTCATTGTGAATATTTTACATATCACTCGGATATTCTGGCAATACCACAAGGATAATGCGTAGGACTCATAAGATATAATCTCTCTTTCCACATTGTGTGAAACAGAGAGTCTTCATTGAAAGTGTCCTAAAAAGATTTATTGATGATCTCGTAGCTCTAGACTCAATTGTGCATATTTGGTTCCTATGCCGGAGACTAGGGAGAGGGTCTCCTACTTCAATATCAGCAATCTCTAAGAGAAAGTCGATAGATTATGTCGGTTCCCCGTGAAAATGAAACAAGTCCTTTTAAGAGGAACTTGAGTGATTTGGAAAGTTGAAGTGCAGTGCGTCACTGGGTCCATGACGTCTTGTCTTCAATACCGATGTTACCTTGGTAACCATCAGTAGCATATGAATTGAACCCGGTTTCTGCCCTAAGGTTGAATAAATGGAGGGCTATTTCTTTTCACCTTTTTTTTTACATTCAATTCTTTTTCATTCTTCAACCCCTTCAGTGCTTACCGAAACTTCATAACTAGAACCTTGTTGGGTTTATTCCAGTACTAGCTCAGTTTCAGTCCGCACTCTTCCTATATTCTCATTTTTCTCCCTTTTTTTTTCAACATTCCTAAGGACTCTACACTATCTAGTGGATTGTCCCTGGGAAGATCCCTCCGGTTCTGGCGGATCGTTGGACCTCAACCTAACCTTATCTTCCTTATATCACCATGCATAAAGTAAAGTTGGTCGGTCTTTTGAAATAGTTCTTCCGCCTTGAAACCAATTGAAAACCATTTGAAAAATCAATCAAGATACTTTGTGATATAAAATCAAAGTATTTTGTATCTTAATTGTTTTGATATTTTTAGAAATGCTCCCCCTCAACATATGCATAAAATTCAAAAATTGTTTAGCACATGGAGGCAAGAGATCTTTGAAATCGTTAGATTAAGAATGAAAGGTCCAATCTTTTGATTAACATTTTCTAAAATGATCATCATTACTTCCCCATCAATTTGAGTAGATTAAGCATTTTGAGGAAGGATGAGGTTTTCAAATGTTTGCTCCCCCTCAATATGTGCCTCGAAGTTTGAAAGAGTTTTGCACATATTAGAGGGAACCTGCACTTAGAGACAATTCAATCACGTTTCAATAATTTAAGGTTTAAAGTAGATGCTCCCCCTCAACATGTGCATGGAAAATTTGAAATCGTTTGTCACATGCGGGGAGGAAAACTTACTAAACACTTATGAACCCATTTATCGAACTATCAGTTTAAATCCAATTTAAATCACAAATTCTCCCCCGATCACAATTATCAAATAATTTGATATTTGTGATCTCTGTAGATTTAAATTGATTTTGAAAGCTTTTAAGGAGAATTGTGACCTGATTATGAAAAAAAAATTAACTGATAAGGATCGGATTTTGAGACTTTAAACTCCATAGATTAAACATGCATGATTATCTTTTGAAAACAATTGTATGACAAATAACCTTTTGATTTAATTGAAATCATTCTCCCCCTCAATCAATGACATAAGTTATTGATTGAGAGATAGATATTTTAGCAAAAGTTAAGTTCAGATGATTTACAAAAATAGAGTACGAGTTATTTTTCAAAGCAATTAGTTTTCATTAGATTGAAAGCGATTGTTTATAGAATCAGAGCATGAGATTTGAGAAAGCAAGATAAAGTATGGCTCTGTTCTTTCATTGAAAAGCGGGTTACTGCTTGAAATGACAATAAACCATTTTTTTCTCTTTCTCCCAATTTTTTTTTTATTTTTATTTTTTTTTTATTTTTTTTAAAGAAAATTCGAACAACATCTAAAGTCCCGTGTCATTCTTTGAATGACAGCATCAAGATCATAGATATTTATCGAATCGAGAAAAACATGACAAAATGACAATATTTTTTGAAGATTTTTCGAATTTTTCAAATTTTTATGGATTTTGAAAGTTTTATATTTTTCTATTTGATTTTAGAAGGTTTTATAATTTTGTATTTTGTTTTTCGAATAAATATTTACAAGAGATAGATGAAGAAAACCTTTTACTCCTCTTCTTTCTCTTGAAGACGTTTGAGTGTTTCCGGTTGTAGGCTCTTAAGACCAAGTCGTGGAAGTATAAACTCAAAACGTTCTCTAGGAAGAGCTTTGGTGAAGATGTCTGCTAACTGGTATTCTGACTTCACAAAATAAAGTTCCACCACACCGTTTTTCACTTGCTCCCGGATGAAATGATGTCGAATGTCGATGTGCTTTGCTCTTGAGTGTTGGACGTTGTTGCAAGAGAGAGCAATAGCACTTTTATTATCACAGTACAGAGGGATTTTGTTGAATTCAAAGCCATAGTCAGATAATTGGGATCTCATCCATAGGATTTGAGCACAAAAAGATGACATGGCTATGTATTCAGCCTCTGTAGAGGAAATAGAAGTACTTATTTGTTTCTTTGAAGACCAGCTCACAAGCTTATCACCCAAAAACTGAGCACCTCCTGATGTACTTCGACGTGTATCTTGACATCCTGCATGATCAGCATCTGCATAGGCTGTTAGTGACATACCGGTGTCCTTCAGGTACCATAGTCCCATATTGATGGTTCCTTGGAGATACCGAAAGACCCATTTAACCGCTTTAAGGTGCTTTTTAGTAGGCTTAGACTGATATCTAGCACACATGCACACAGCGAACAAGATGTCTGGTCTGCTAGCTGTGAGGTACATCAGGGATCCAATCATACTACGATATTTCGTTTGATCTACCATGATCCCTGAGTGGTCCTCATCCAGCTTGGTTCGTTCAATCATGGGAGTGTCAACGATGTCACATGAAACATATCCAAATTTCTTTAAGATCTCATTTGCATATTTAGATTGATTTATAAAAATGCCTCCGGGACTTTGTGAAATTTGTAATCCCAAGAAAAATGACATTTGTCCCATCATTGACATTTGAAATTTGGAACCCATTTCATTTGAAAAACGGTCACACTCATTGGGGTCAGTCGAGGCAAAGATGATATCATCAACATAAATTTGAACGTGAATTAAATGTTTGCCTGACTTTCTGGTGAACAATGTAGGATCAACTGCTCCTTTGCTGAATCCAGTAGATTGAAGAAACTTTGATAGCGTATCATACCATGCTCTAGGAGCTTGCTTCAAACCATAAAGGGCCTTTTTCAAGCGATAAACATGAGTAGGATGCTCTGGATTCACAAAACCCTCTGGTTGGCTGACATAAACCACTTCTTTCAGATCTCCATTAAGAAAGGCTGTTTTCACATCCATCTGATAGACAACCATGTTCTTGCTAGCAGCATTAGCCAAGAAGATTCTAATAGCCTCGATACGAGCCTTCCATAACTGACACTCCTTAGAAAACGAGTTCAACGAGCATAGCTCCGATAATCTTAGAAGAACCGATTACGACGATCGTTCTTGTACCAACAGATAGTCTACCTACACTTTTGTCGGAAAGAATTACCTCTAGACTTTCTTCACCAAATACAGTCGGTTGGTCTCCCAAAACACTTAGGTCTCGTAGGATGAGTACAAATAGCGAACTTTTTCCGGGAAATACCAAACTTCGTTCGAGGATCTCGTACCATACTATGCGATAGTTTCAAAGAAGTTAGATGACCTAAGTCGTTTCCTCGTCAACTAGGATGTAACAAGTGGTCTTTCAGTCCGTTTGTAAATTAAGTGCAAGTTTAAATACAACTACTATAGTAGAAACGGAGCTGACTGGGGTTACTCA
>BPTQ01000003.1:46616224-46991368 GCA_019973895.1 Chrysanthemum seticuspe
TTTTCCAAGAAACGTATAACCATAAAACTAATAAAGATATACACAATCACTTCCTAATAAAGCTCATGTATATCCACACTAAATAAACTAAACACGGAATAAACACTTCCGCAGAAACAAACTAATCACTATTATACTTCAGTAGAATAAGTCTTCGGCAGAATCTACTTCCCTTCAGCAGAATCACTTCGGCATTAAGTTCAGAAGAATCCAGACTTTTACATAATTCCCAACACATATTTAGTACTTGAGTACGTAAGTCAGTGCTACCAATGTTCCTAATTCATTGTGGCTTAAATGAATGTACACGAAAACACATATTAGTTATGTATCACCTTTAGCATTCAAAAGACATGAGATGCAATGAAAACAGGTTTTTACTTTGTATTAATAATGAAAAAGTGATTTATCCTAATCGTGAGAAATTTGCTTTTGTGAATTTGATACGGGAAGAAGTATCATTTTTAGAAAACATTCAAAAGAAGTTTCCATTTGTGAATAAAAATCGTTTTATTCCTTGAAAGAAAAAAAATATGAGTTATAAGTGAAAAACTTATCTTGGGTTTTGAAAATTCCTGTATTGTTTGTGAATTGTGTGTGAAATAGAGATCCTAGACTCAGAAAGAAGAAGGCTAGTGTTTACATACCTTGTAGAGTAAAAATAAATAAATTACGGCATTTGTTCCATGAGACCAAGACCAAGACGAAGTAGGTTGAATTGTTTCCATTTCAACGGTTTGGTGAGGACGTCGGCTATGTTGTCTTCGGATGCTACCTTATCAATAGAGATGTTCCCCTTTTGAACATTGTCTCTTAAGAAGTGATGACGAATCTCTATATGCTTTGTGCGAGAATGTAATACCGGATTCTTGCTTAAATCTATGGCACCCTTGTTGTCACATAGAATTGCTATGTCACTTAGATGAATGTCGTAGTCGACTAACACTTGTTTCATCCATAGTGCTTGTTGGCATGCTTTGCCGGCGGAGACGTATTCAGCTTCGGTTGTTGATATTGCTAATGCCGTTTGTTTCTTTGAAAACCAAGATGTTAAACAACATCTCATAAAAGTACATACCCCACTTGTACTTTTTCGTTCAACATAATTACCTGCATGGTCAGAATCTGCATATACAATTGTTTCTACTCCCGTGCCCTTAGGATACCATAATCCTAATTGTGTTGTACCCTTAATATATCTAAATATTCTTTTTACGGCTTCTAGGTGTGATGTTTTAGGGTCTTCTTGAAACCTAGCACATAAGCAAACACTAAACATGATATCCGGCCTACTTGCCGTGAGGTAGAGAAGAATACCTATCATGCCACGATATTTAGTATTACCGACGGATTCGCCGTCTTCATCTTTTGTGAGTTTGGTGTTGGATGACATTGGTGTCCTAATTGGTTTCGACTCTTCTAGACCGAATTTCTTTAACATCTCCTTATGTATTTAGATTGATTAAAGAATATACCATCTTCTACTTGTTTGATTCGTAGACCAAGAAAGAAACTGAGTTCTCCCATCATACTCATCTCGAACTTGTCATGCATGATTTTAGAGAAATCATCACACATATCTTGACAAGTGGATCCGAATATAATATCATCTACATATATTTGAACTATGATTATATGTGACTCTCTTTTCTTAGTAAAAAGTGTATTGTCAACTAACCCCATGGTATAGTTGTGTTTAATTAAAAATTACTTGAGTCTATCATACCAAGCTTTTGGAGCTTGTTTAAGACCGTAAAGGGCTTTCTTTAACTTGTACACATGTTTAGGTTTTTCGAAATCGATGAAGCCCGGAGGTTGAGCTACATAGACGTCTTCATTAATAAAACCATTTAGAAAAGCACTCTTAACATCCATTTGAAAAAGCTTAAGATCGTGAGCACAAGCATAAGCAAGAAGTATTCTTATAGACTCTAATCTAGCCACGGGAGCATAGGTCTCATCAAAGTCTATGCCTTCTTGTTGATTATACCCTTGGGGAACAAGTCTAGCTTTATTTCTAGACACTACACCGTTTGCATCTAACTTGTTTTTATATACCCATTTAGTTCCGATTATGGTTTGGTTATTAGGTGGAGGGACAAGTGTCCAAACATTGTTAGAAACAAAATGATTTAACTCTTCTTGCATAGCCATTACCCAAGTTTCATCTTTTATGGCTTCTTGCGTATTTTTAGGTTCTATGGTTGAGACAAAATAAAATAAACTACTTTTGTTTTGGACTTGAGATCTTAAGGTTCTTTCATTTAACTTTCCTATAACTTTTTCTACGAGATGATGTTTAGACTCTTAAATATTGATGATTTCATTGTTTAATGGTTCATCTTCTTTACTTATATTTTCCTTGATTTCTATGGCTCCACTCTCGATTAACGCGTTATCGACAAGAGGTAGGGTAGGTTTGGGTGGACTTTCATCAAATCTTACATTTAAGGATTCTTCAACCTTCATGGTTTCTTTATTTAGTATAACATAAGCTTTACTATTAGGAGAGTAACCTAAGAAGATACCTTCGGTTGATTTAGGATCAAATTTGATTAAGTAATGTTTAGTGTTAAGTAAGAAACATTTACTACCAAAGATTCTAAAGTGTTCTAGCGTAGGATTTTTTCCTTGAAGTAACTCTTATGAAGTTTCCCCTAAGAATGGTCTAATTAGGACACGGTTAAGTATATAGGTTGATGTGTCGATGGCATTGCACCAAAATTTTTAAGGAATAGATTACTCATTAATCATGGTGCGACTCATTTCTTGTAGGGTTCTATTTTTCCTCTCAACTACCCCATTTGATTGTGGAGTGCGAGGAGCCGAGAAATGGTGAGTAATACCATTAGCATCACAAAAACCTCCAAATTGCACTTCATTATCAAATTCCCTACCATGATCCATTCTAATTGACACGATAGGACTTCCTAGTTGTCTTTGGATTTTCTTACTCAATATTTCAAAGTGATCGAACGTTTCAGTTTTATTCTTTAGAAATTTAGTCCATGTGTACCTAGAGTAATCATCCACTATAACCAAAGTATAGAAGTTACCTCCATAACTTTGAATAGCGGATGGACCAAATAAATCTATATGAAGTAGTTCTAGACACTTAGTAGTAGAAACCAAATTTTTAGCTTTATGACTAGCATGGACTTGCTTTCCTACGTTACAAGCATCACAAAAATGATGTTCGTATTTTAATTTGGGTAGGCTACTTCTTTAGATGATAGCGATCGAAGAAGTCGCATATTGACGTGACCCAATCTTCGATGCCATGAAGTCGAAGTATCATCCATAGAGGTAAGACAAAGTTTGTCTTTTGGTTCATTTCCGATTTTAATGACATAGACTCCATAATTTCTAATGTCTCTTCCTATAGTAATACCGTTTTTCAATATTTTACTACCGGTTTTACTAAAAAGTACGTTGCACTTTTTATCACATATTTGTCCTATACTTAGAAGATTGAAGTTTAGGTTTTCTACGTGACAAACATCGTTAATGGTTAAGGATTTGTGAGAAATTGTACCTTTACCGATGATTTTCTCTTGCTATTACCAAACACCACTCCTCCATTGAAGGATTCGTATGTAGAAAACAAGTCTTTGTTACCGGTCATGTGCCTCGTGCACCAGCTATCCTTGATCCATTCATCCGGATCTAGGTCGACCTTTAAGCACACCTAAGAAAACAATTAACTCAAAAGTTTGGTCCCCATTTGCTCATGGGTCCATTAGTGTTATATATTTCATTCATGTTAGGCATATATGAAAAAGGTGAGAAAGCATTCCACGGTGTAAAGTTTTGAAATGAAAAACCGTTTTATACATTAGGATTCCATCCCATTTGATGGTGGTTACTACTCGGATAAACATTATTTGGTCTTCTTATAAATGTTTTTGGTTTAGAAAACGATGGACCTTTGTTTTTCATAAAACTTTGATTTTGTTTTGGTGGAGGTGGTTGTTTGACATTTCTAACAATAACATGGGTTGGTTTCTTCTTATTAACAATAACAAAGTTGGTTCTAGATGATGTAGTTGCATTATTTCTATTGTTTGCTGGTACAGACCCACAGATCCCTAGATTTGCACTAGACGGTTCCTTTTTCAATGGATCCGTGGGATCCGTGACTACATTAGCTTATTTTTCAATTACTTTAACGAATTGTGTTTCTTTAATCTCGCTAGTTGATGCATTAAGTTCCTGAATACCTAAACCCTTTTGATTATTTCCCGTTTTAACACTATCAAGTATTATATCAAGAGTATTAGTACTCATTCTAGCAATCTTGGAATCAAGATTATCAACTAAGGTTTGAAGTTGAACACAAAGCTCACATTCACCATCTGCTTTCTTCCCCTTTTCTAAACGTTTTAATTTATCTTTTAACTCAATGACTTTGTTTTCTAAACGTTCTTTTTTGTTTTTCAAAATCTTATTTTTGTTAATTACTTTTAGACTAATTTTGCAAAGTTTATCATATTCACGATGATTGATGATTCATCATCTAATGATGAGCTACTATAATAAAGAGATTCAGGACATACCTCGTTTGAGTCATTTGCCATGAGACAAATTTATTCGTTCTCTTCCTCACTCATACCCCACGAACACTTACGAACGCCTTTAGTTCGTCACGTTTGGGACACTCACTAATGAAGTGATTAGGGTCCCCACATTTAAAACATGTGCGTTCGTCCCTTGCTTTCTTTTCATCTTTTCTTTTCTGGAAACCCTTCTTGTCGTCATATGATTGCTTGACGTATTTTCCTTTTCTTTTAAAGAACTTCTTGAAATCCCTTACCGCCATGGCATACTCTTCATCATCACTTTCCGAAGAAGAGGTTTTTTCATCTCTTGAGACCTTCTTGACTTTTAAGGCAAGAGATTTGTGTTTCTCTTTTTTTTCTTTTGAGGCTTCGGAGTCTTTAGCGAGGACAAGCTCATAGACCTTTTAGATTGCCTATGAGTTCATCGAGAGTGAGGATTGACAAGTCTTTGGATTCGTCGGTGGCCGTCACCTTTGATCTCCACTTAGATGGAAGCGCCCTTAGATATCTCCTGACATAATTACGACTAGAAAAAGACTCATCAAGTCCTTGTAATGAAGTAATGATAGTATTAAAGTTCGCAAAAGAATTATCTATACTATCCTCATCCGATATTGAAAATTGTTCATATTGTTGAACAAATAAATCTATTTTGTTATTTTTAACTTGTTGATTTCCTTGATGAGTTATAACTAAAGAATTCCAAATTTCTTTAGAGGTTTTAAACATAGAAATTATTTCAAATTCCTTTTTGGGTAAAGCATTATATAAAACTATCTTGCTTCACTATTTTTGGAAAGCTTTTTCTTTTGATCGTCGGTGAGGCGATCATGAGGGATGTTTATTTCGTTGCCGGTTTATCATCTTTGGTAGTGGCTTGAAAGTCACCTTCACCAATGATGTACCAAAGGTCAATATATTTTGACTTCACATAAGTTTCAAATCATTTTTTCCAATAAATAAAACCATTTGTTTCAAGTAGTGGTGGTCGTTGCATGGATTGCCCTTCTTTATAATTTTCAAAACTCGTTGTGATTGAAAAGTTTTAAAAATACAATTTACTTTAAAACTTATGTTAACCTTGCTCTTGATGCCAATTGTGGAAAACTAGAAAGGGGGGTTGAATAGTTTTGCCGAATTTAAGTTTAGTTTCAAAAACTTTAGATTCGATCTTATGTGAATTTGTATGGATGGATAGAAAGTATAAAGCAATAAGTAAAGTAGATAATGAAAGCAAGTAAAATAAAGGATAGAGAGTAGTGACACAAGTGATTTATAGTGGTTCGCTACAAGGACACTTTCCTTGCCCTACTCGACTCCCCGAGTTCCCCACTCGAGAGTTCAAGCACTATGTCAACAAGCTCCTTCAACACGGCGGAGGAGCCTCACAACGTCGCTTACACTTTATCCGGTACAAAGCTAAATACCGAGTCCTTAACACGGCGGACCAAACCAACACAACTATAACACATGTGAAATATGAAATACAAGATCTTGCTACAGAAATCTTGCAGAGGAACAAATCAATCAAGGACCCCTTGCTTAGATGACTTGTAGTATCTTGTGATCTCGCCTTTGAGAAGGACCTATATGAGAATCACAACAAAAGAAAGAATAACTACTAGATAGATCAAGAGATCTGAGATTAGAAGAGAGAAATAATATATGAGAGATTTTGTAAGAAGAGGGGTGAGTAACAATGAAGAAATGGCTCACTATTTATAGGCAAAAAACTCTACTGTAGCCCGGTTCCTATGGATCCCTCACTTGGGGGATCCGTCCAGTGCAATCTAAGGGATCCGACAATCTGGGTTGTACCATTCCGGGTTTTGGGTTGTAAACCGGGTCATGGGTCATGGGTATGAGCCTTGGGTACCCAACAAGGTACAATGTATGTAGAAATTGGGTCATGGGTTATGGGTTATGGATTTGCTCCATGGGTATGGTTCATGGGTCTTGGATAATATCCATCCTATTAAACTATTACAACACATGAATATACAACATTTTATGTAAATGACCAAATATACATATACTTTACAAAAATAACATGTATTCTTTATAATTTTACTTATGATAACTTTATATTTGTTATCAACAAAACAAAAAGAGATCGCTAAATATGAATAAATGTTTTTACGGTTTATTTGTATTAACACTATAAGCACATATGTAACTAGATGTAGTAAAATGACCTTACAAATATTGGGTTATTAAATCAGTATTTTGGTAAGGACGTACGCATTATAGAAACTATAGAAATTATTATAAAGTGTATGCATGGTTTAGAGTAGTGTCGTGCCTTGTGTGTGAGCATAAATATCACACATATATGTGTCAAATGGAGTTTGCGTGTGTGAATGAGTGGATTGGATCGAGTATGCATGGTCTTGTGGGGTGAGTTTGAAGTCGATCGCGGAATTAATGTGTGGGTTGTTTGGTGTTTTGAAAGGGGGTTGTGGGAGTCGTAATACATGTTTTACTAAGTCGTTATGGTAAGTTTCTTGAGTCGCGAGCAAGAGTGAAGGTATAATGAGTATGAATATGGTCATGGTTTGTGAAAAACGTTATAAGTATATCTAAGATCAGTGTATAAAATACATTTGAGTTATATATAAATATATATATATATATATATATATATATATATATATATATATATATATATATATATATATATATATATATATATATATATATATATAAGAGGAGGCATGCCACATATTATCCACGTGGCATCCTATAATGTCACGTCATAAATCCATGTCATCATTGAATATGGCATTTTTTTTAATACATGACATTTTTTTTTAAAATTTGATTTGATTTTTGTGTTTTTATAATTTTAAATGTCACCTCATAATTCCACCTAAGCACACACCACTGAAAAATTCGAATTAGTAAATTTAAAAAGAGAGTTGCCAAGATTCGAACTTGAGATGGGAGGCACAAATAAATAAATACCTCAACCATTGGAGCATTCCAATGGTTGCGATAAATTTTGCAACATATAATTGATATTGCATGAACCACTAAGGTTTTCAAATATTAATGTATTAGGGTTTTTATATACGAACATGTTATTAAAAAACCATAACCGAAAATCATTCAATGAAAGGAGCAGCCATCATCATCATCATTGGTAATATTAACATCTTAAAAAACCCTTGTTTCTAACCTCGATCATAGCTATCAGGGTTGGTTTCGCGACCACAGTTGCGTCTTGAGATGGAAGATGCTCTCAAAAGAGAAGATTTTGGAATGGCATTAGTTTGTCTACTAACCAGTTACATCAACTGGCATACTCTATAGGTTTTTTTTTTTTTTTTTTTTTTTTTTTTTTTTTTTTTTTTGAACATGTGCATTTTTGTCTCTTAGGTGACATGAAGGTGAAAGGTTCGTTAGGTGAACTTGGGTTGCGATATACACGTCAGATAATGGTGTACGTAAGTTTTAATATCCCCATTTTGTTTAGTTTGATTTGTTTATATGACTTTTCACATTGATTATTAATTTATATGGATTCTCTGTAATATCTCCATTTTCTTTAGTTTGATATGTTTATATGACCTATCTCTAAATGACTGAGTACCATTAATATGGGCAAGAAGACAATACCTTTTGTTCTTTTGTAGTTTTTATGAATAGATATTCTGTTCATTACAATGGATGGGTAACATTGATATATGCTTTTCAACGATATTTGATCATGTTGTAGAAAGTTTTTGCAACTTCTAATATATTTGATGTAATTTTTACCAGCAGGGTTCCTATCGATATGTGGCCATGTTGTTTAACAATTAAGAGATATACATCCAGTTATTGTCATGAGAAAGCCGTTTATTATCATGACCTTAGGTAACTAATCCAATTCCCTACCATAATTTCAATATTAGATGCCTATCTGGAAGTATTGGGATATTTATTAACGGATAGGTTTGGGCACCAGACGATTTTTATACTACCATGGCTATTTAAATTCAATCCCAAACACCCCATAATCTGCACTATGCACTTTTATATCTTTTGTTTTTTAATTATTCAATGTGAAAGGGGATTAGAAACCTCTACATGTAAGGTAGTTGTCATGCGTATCATTTATTTTCTTTGTTAGTTGTGTTACAATGATTCAAGGTGACTTCTATTACTTTATGCTAGAGTTGACAAAATGGGAGAGCTGGGTAAGGGGTTCTATATGGGTTTGGATAAACACGTAAGTTCTGGTATAGATATGCAGTTTTGCCTTTGTTTGCTTATGTTTTGTATCAGGTTACAAAATGGACGGGGTGGTCAGGTTATGTAACGGGTCAAAACAGGTTCTGGGTGGATGAGGGCATCTTTAGTACTTCTGTACAGGTCAAAATGGATCGGGTTAAAGCAAGCAATTTCATGTAAATTAATTCTTTTACTACCATTGCTTAGGATCAAGAATCCACAAAGGTGAAAGCCATCTGATATCATAAGAAAAAATGTCAAATGGGTTAGGTTGCCATAAAAATCTCAAATGGGTTAGGAACAATGGAGGATTGGGATCAAGAGACGTTGGAAAAAGTCGTGGCGTCAAAAGGGAAAGAGTATAACCAAAATAAACCATCTGAAATTGTATGATAGCGTCCAGATTGGAAAGATAGGTCATGCGGGATCAACTGGTCAAGCTACTTCATATTTTACAGACCGCGGTATGGTTTTTCCTCTCTCAACCATTTCCTTCTTTTAAATTGCTTCCCACCCGACCACCCCTCTGATACATGGAAAAACAAAATGCAGAATTTTCTAAATTTATTGATATAATTAATCCTTATTGACGACCAAAAAGGTTGATTTGAGTAATAAATCTCATAAATTTATCAATATTCCTGAAAGAAATGTTGTCGAGGTAACTAACGAATATCAAATAAAAAGTTTTCTTGAGTCTTAGATGATGAGGTATAAATGAACCAAACACCTTTTTTTTGAACACGTATCTGATTTTCGATTAGGCAAAAGTTTAGGCTAATGTACTATATCTTTCGAAGAGCTGGCCTTTAACCTTTATGTTGAGAAATAGTTGGATTTGGTTCCAAGTTCTGTTATTATTAGGTATGAAGTTGTTAGTTTAAGAGTAGAGTAGCAGCCTCGTGTACTGTGACGACCCAAGCACACCATGTGCTTCAAGATGAGGGTTACCAAAAACACGGTAAATGTTTCGGATAAAGCTGAAAACAGTATCCTTAGCCTCCAAATGAGGTATCGTTTAAGTATGTTTCTAATCTGATATAAGGCAACATAAATCATTCTTATAATCTTGTATTCCTTTAGTTGTTTTTAACCAACTCTCTTACCTAAAATTGTTCAATTGCATCTGATTTCTTGCAGATACCTATCCTTTTACGTCTCCTCAGATGAGTTTTACTATAAAATTTTGGTAAAAAAAATACTTTAATCTCAATCCATTTGAACCTCCAGTTTATTAGTTACCACAAAACATACATTCTAAGATGTAAACATGTTTTAATTTCAAGGCATTCAAGTGTCAGTCTAAAATTTGCTTTTCTTCAGGTTCTTGGACCACTGCCTTGAAAACGATGCCGATTGCTAGCCTTGAGAGTTCTACAGCTCTTGAATTTTATCACAACCAGGTAAAATCAGGTTCTTAAATAACAAGACTGATTCCAACATCTACAAACGCGCTGATTGGTTAGTCAATAAACTTAGTACTAAAAAACATTCCTACTTTTGGCTTGACGAGTACGAGGGTAAAGATGACTTTACACGTTACTGACGTTTTATTGTTTTATTAGGTATGAATGAATCATTGCGGAGTTTACCTCATCAACTGTGTGCAAAAAATAAATGATGCTCGCAGTCGCCAAAGGCCCCAACGTACTATCAACTAAACGGTTTCCATTTAAATTGGTATCTTATTATTTTATGTTTGTTGTAGCTAGATGCTTACACCCCTAGATAATATCTCAATGACTAAGGATGGATACATGACACTTGTCTCTTAAATCCATGGCTTTTATGTAAGTATATAATGAATTTGTTTTAACAACGATTAAGTTGGTCTTTGTAAATGTAAGTAATAGCTTTTGGCCTTATTTTGATAAATGAAGGATGCCGATTTTGGTCTCCAAGAAAGCAATTTTACTTTTAGTCTTTGCTATACATTTTGCCACCCTCTGTGGCCGGCACATCATACGCGATGGTTCATGCTTGATAATCAGAATTTAATTATGAGCTACCGTTTGGTAATTAGTATAATATTCGTTTTTACTTCTGATCATTTGAATTACTCATTGTGATTGTTTGTTTAGGACCCCGATGTTCATCTATTGCATATGGAATGTCTGAAGTACTGGGACCATTTCATGTCGATAAAGATGGAAAGTCAATTTACTTGAACCCCTATTCTTGGAACACCGGTGGGAGTTATTTACTACTCTTACGATATTTAGTATGAGTTTCAGTAAAAGAAAGATTGTTTTAATTGTTTTTATTTGATTTGCAGTTGCAAATTTATTGTTTATTTATTCACCGGTTGGGGTTGGCTATTCTTACTCAAATACATCTTCGGATATTGAGAGCAATGGAGATAAAAGAACTGGTATAGCTTCAACCTTTGTATCTATGTGTATTTTCATGATGGTCATACAGTTCCCGTGATTTGCTTTGTGTTGCAGCTGAGGATTTACTTCAATTCCAACTGAATTGGCTTGAACGGTTCCCTCAATATAAAGGACATGATTTCTATATGACAGGCGAGAGTTATGCAAGTATAGAATTTGCGACCGTTTAAGTAGTCATAAATTTGACCTTTTTTATGGACTATCAAAAAACTAAGTTCGGTAGTCAAGTTGACATTAATTCTGTAAGTCGTCAAGAGAAAAAAAATTAGCTACATTGCAGTTCCTTTTTTAGTCGTATCTACTGTGATAAGAAAGCGTTCTTAGTTCTGTTCAGTAGAACGTGGGTCTCCAAAACCTGATGTCTCAAATATGCAGCTAATTACAAGGATTCCGTTACAAATGGTATAATTTTAACTTATATTAACTACATAAGTCATCTCTGGTCTTATTTACCTTGATATGTGGCTTGTCAATATTGGTCTGGATGAAAAATCTTTGTTGGTTTGCATTAATGCTTTTATCAAGTATATCTTACTTTAATTGGGTTCCCTATCAAATTATCAAAAAAATATAAAAAACAATGATTACTTTTACGAACTTAATCCTGGTCCTCAATATGATTTTCCATGATCCTTACCATATAGGTCATCTATAACAGATCAGCCATAACAAATACAGTTGTAGTGTGTTTCTACAGAAACAAAAGGAAATGGCATGGTGTCTTTGACTGATGTACCTCAAGCCACTTTGCTTTATAGTGAAGAACCACATGCTGCGGTAAGTACTACATTTCAATTTTTGAATTTCAGCACCTTCCTATTATTTTTGTTCTTTCTTGGTATTATTTGAAATACTTTTTTTTTTGCTAACCTGGTGCATTAAAATGCTTCTTTTTACTACCTCATACTTTTCACTTGGGATGATGATTGCAGATAGTATCAAAGCATTGTCGTGAAACTCATTGCCATTTTTGCTTCAATGAACTACTAATAGATATTGTTCCATGACCATCCTGTTCAATGGCTTTATATTGGTTTTTTACATTTGTAAGTCTCAGATCTTGATGATCATATAGAGATTTTTTTTGTTCTCAGTAGATATTATGTGAAAATTACATTGTACATGTTGTTTGGATAGCGGATAGCCTACTATCTTCTTATGAGATGTTTCGTACCTGTGCGTATTAATGATATATAATAGCTTGATTAGGGGCTATTTGGAGAGCTTATTGCAGCAAGTAATTAACCTTGAATCATGCTTATTAGGGGTTTGGATAGCTTATTTCAGCAACTACTTAACCTTGACATGTTGTTACATATGTTTTCATGTTTTCGAGCTTTATGCAATATGCAAGTGCTATTTGTTAATGGGTTGTATGAACTCGAAATTTTGTTTAGTGTGCTAGAGTCTATTTATTGAGTTCTTTATAATGAATATATTTGAGCTCTTCAAATGATAAAATGAAGCTAATATTGAGTTATAAGAAGAATATCACGAAAAGCGTATTGACTCTCTAAATGGAGAATCTAATCTTTGTCATCAGGTAATTTTTAGTTTAGCAGTATTTTTTTTATATCTTTTGTGTATCATTGGTTGAAATTCAGGCTAAAATACTAAAGTTTAACTTATTGTCAACTGCTAAGAACTATAAAGGGCTATTTCAGAGACATAATATATACTTAAGAAGATGCCTATATGTACAATTCAGGATATACCTTACACTTTTATTTAAAACCTACAAATAAATAACCGATAGACCAGTCTGAAAAACCGCAATCGATCTGATAAGCCCTTAACCCGACCGGAAAACCCATTTGACACCCCTAGATTCATCTGGCTTAGGTGCATCACTACCTGGGGACATATGCTTAAATGAGATGATACATATGGTAGATCAGTTATGTTGCGACTTGGGGGTGGGCTATGAGTTTTTAAGAATTCATAATGGGAATCCATCTAAAGACGGGCCTAAACATACCTTTTATTTTCTCAGGTTGATATACCAACTGGTGGTGGAACAACCAGCGGCCTATCATCTCTGTTGACTTCCATTGGTTGCAGCCTTAGTGTTACGATGGTTGTATCATCATACGGTTATGCTGACAGAGGAAACAGTGACGAGTTCACATGGGATTACAGCAGGCACTTGGTTATTCGATCCTTCATTCACTAGGCTCCCAGGTATATGTACGTTTTTTTCTTTGCATATATTATCTTGATGTTCCAAATATCTGTACCTAACAACTTTTCTAAAGCTTAACAATAGATTTTTTACTTGTTTTAGCAGCATTTAAATTTGAGGAGTCCCGCTACCATGTTTTACCTTACTATTTTGATACAATAAATGAGTACTTTTGAGTGCTTGGGTAGAGATTAACAGCTTTATGCATTTATAAACGTATTTAAACACTTTCAGTAAGTTGACACTCTTCAAAAACCACATTAAGGCTTTACATGGAAGTAGTTACTAAGAATAAACGAACCCCTGTTGGTTTAGCACAGCACACCTACTGGAATCTAGCAAGCTACAACTCTGGTACCATTCTTGACCATTCAACACAAATATATGCGAGACACTTCACACCCCTGGATCAAACCCCAATCCCAACTGGCGAGATCAAGCCTGTAGAAGGAACTCAATTTGACTTCACGACTGAGAAAAAAATTGGCACTTCAATCCATGAACTGGTCAAAGTTGTTGACCGGGTAGATCGGGATCTATGTCATGAAATATGGAACCCAGATTACATCGTCTAATCCCAATTCTTTGTGTGCAAATGCCTTTCTAGAAAATGGCTTTTTTTTTAGACATCAAACTTACTTCAAAATTTTGAGTAATATCTGACGGATTTATAAAAATCAAATATCTGTTTCTGACCTGCGATCATAAATTGGTTTATTAGCTTCATCTTGTTGTTTTCTTATATATTCTTTTAGATAAAATAACTTACGATGTCCCTATTTTTAGGTGCCAAGAAAGCGACAAACCTTCGGGTTGCAGACTACATACATGGGACGGATGGGCTTGGAAACCATAACTTTCCTCATCCGAAGTCAAAACCATAGAAAAAGTCAGTTGCTGAATATTCAGTCGAGTGGATGGGCAGGGTTTCATTTGGACATCCTTCAATATGCGGCCAGACATTTAAGTACGTCGGGCTGGATAGTTCAGACTGCAACGGATGCATCAGTGTCAACATAACTTATTTGAGGGATAATCTTAGAGGACGGAAGCAAGTGTTTCTGTTATACGTATAAGGCCATTTTCCCATCTTAGTACTCCGTTTCTATTGGCTCGACACCTCAACAGCGCAATTATAAGATGAACATAACAAAGTAGAACAATTATCAAAATGAGGCTTATTTATGTAAAGATGGTTGTGTGAAGCATTTGATACGAACCGATTCTTGTGTAAAACTTGCTATGGTTTCGTCTTCTTTGTCGTTGTATCCGGGGTAATGTAGAGTTATCTGTCTTTAGGGGGTGTTTGTTTAAGCTTACTTTTGACCTTATGAGCTTACGTGGTTTTGGCTTCCGGCTTATTTTGAAACTTATGTAAGCTTAGAAGTTTCAAAATAAGCGCAAAGAGAAATAGGCTTATGAAACAGATGCCGAAACTACATAAGCTCATAAGCCAAACAATAAGATTAAACAAACACCCCCTTAGTATGTTGGTAGTTAAATATAAATTTTTAATGATTGGACCTAAGTTTTTTGACATTTGTATTTGAAACCAGGATTCATGGGGAAGTCACAGCATCTAAACAACCATTCTGGCAAAGTAATGTAAGCTTTCTATTTGTCTGTGTTTGGGATTGTTACTAGATATGTTTGGAATAAGCAGTTACGAATACTGATTATTTAGAACTGCTTAATCATCACTTAAATAATGAGATAAACAGTTTGAAGGGATTGCTTATTAAAATTGTGTAATTGTATAATTTATTTATTCTGTTTGATACAGCAAATGAATAGTTAGACACGCGTTTGAGAGCTTATTTATACATTCTTGTTACAAATAACTTGTTGAACGATCAGCTTGAAAATGCTTACTGTAAAAACATTAAACACATAAATAGTTTTAGTAAGGAATGCCAAACGCCCTAAGAACTCTTTATAATATATAGTGTATCAAAGCAAAATGAGTAGATGATTAGTTTTAGTAAGCAATCCCAAACACACCCTCTTAGTGCTGAGATGAGTAACAAAACTATTTTTTGCCTGAATAATTAAATTCCTTGATTTCTTTGTAACATGATTTGAGTGGAAGTCAACTTATAGTGCCTGTTGATGGCGGTTTGATTGAGCTATATAGATCAAAAAATGTAATCTGTAACTTAGCGATTTTATCTGTAAACTTTAAAACTTCTCTTTTTAAAGTTAATTTAACATCGTTCCTTGTTTTTAGGTTCCCACCGATGAAACGACAATAGAAGCACTTATTGCACGCCTTAGCAACATTGTTGATCCTGAGTTCGATAAAGAAGACTCGAAAACTCATCTGAATTCATATCTTTTCGATCACATTGGTCCTAACCTACAGCTCCTTATCCCGCTTCCAGAACTCGTTAGTCCGCTTCCAGAACTCGTTAGTCATCCAAACACCCCAGGGTTGACATCAGGTTCATATATGCTCATTTATGTGGACTCTACTCATGTTTTTGAACTCAGTTCATTGATGAACTAATAAACATAGTGACATACAAGTTGACAAAATCGACAGGATGGGAGGTTGGGGTAATGAGTCATAAGTGTAACACCCCCAAAATATCGCAGCAGAAGATTATGTCACTGGGGTGCTACTTCATAATACAAAGTACAAGTTATAGAAAACGACCTCTAAATGAGATGTTTTGAAAAGTTACCATTCGATTGATAAATTCATAGTTACAAAACATGAGGTCCCAAAGTATAATATATAAATGTTTACAAAATGTTTCAAATGGTAAATGATAAAAGCGTAAGTCTTCAAAATATGTTGTGCGACTCTATGCTTCAAACTCTAGCTATCGCCTTATGACCTGAGATAAACATGCTAAAAAGTGTCAACACAATGGTTGGTGAGTTCATAGAGTTTGTTTTGAATAAGTTGAAAAGCCTTTAAAGAATGTTCACACAGCAAAGGCATTGTAAATCCACTCAGTTCTAAGTTCCGCCCAAACAAAACTTGCAACCTGTGTGTTTACAACCCACTGCTAAAAATAGTATGTCAATCATGTATGCATGTATCATAGTAGTTAAAAGTATAAATGTTTTAAGTATGTAACTAGTATATTGATCATGTACACGTGCATCAAAATTTATGCAATTAGCCATGAGTCTCCACTCCATCTCCAAAAACCTCAGGTGGGTATGATGCTCACAAGGAAAGTAATATCATTGGTTCTACTTCATCTCCGAAACCCAATGCATGTGTTATCCAAGGAGACGTTGTATTGCTCATAAGGAAAGTAATAGCATTGGTTTTACTTCATCTCCAAAACCAAATGCGTGTGTTATCCAAGGAGACTTATCATGCGAACGTGGGGAATGCTCCGTGTATGTTGGGAGACTTTCAAGTTTAGTATAACACAATCAGGTATATAACACAATCAAGTATAATGCAATCATGTATAATGCAATCAAGTATAATGTTTTGAGTATTTGTACAAGTAAAAGCAAGTAGTTGATCATGTATCTCCCCCAAAGAGTTTGTAAAACAAGTATTAAAATAGTAGGGGCTATGACTCACGGTAATCCTTAAAAGTTTAGGGTACTTGTGAAATTAAATGAAAATAGTTGAGCATGTATCTCCCCCAAAAGTAATTCAAAATATATAAAAGTAGGGGCTATGAAACTCACGAAAATCAGTAAAAGTTTAGAGTACCTATGAAAGTAAATGAAAATAGTTGAGCATGTATCTCCCCCAAAAGTAATTCAAAATGTATATAAGTAGGGGCTATGAAACTGACCTTAATAAATGATATCACAACGTATAACGGAATCGATAGATAAGCCTGAAAGTCTCTATGTATAACCTAGAATATGATGTCAATTCTTAGGTTCGGAATAACGATGCGAAAGTATAAACATGCCTATATACGTCCTTATATTGATCATGATGCAGTATTTGTATGTTTGTTTATAGAAATGGTTTTAGTTTGTATATCTCGTACTACCGTTCGGGCCATCACAATTCAGAGGTCATGCAGTAAACGTTCGAGGAGCTAGGACACTTTAATTCGTAAATCCAGCAACTCGTCGATCCGTTTACCCAAATGAACCCCTCACATGAAGTTCTCTAGTGTTGTAGTGCTTAATACGTAAAACATGTATTTTAATTACTTGATTATATGATATATTAAAAGTTTATAAATACAATAAATAAACTAACAAAGTTTATAAGTATTTAAATAAGTTTGAGTTTTATAAATACTTACCTTAATATAGAATGCTTGAGTATTATGGAAAAAAGAAATATAAGCGGAGCTTCGACGTAGAATTTGTAATCTTCGAAAACCCAAGGCTATTAGAAGATTATAACAATGCCTTCTTGAGAACCCGAAGAAGAAAAGACGATTATAACAACGTATTTCTGGAGACTTTAAGTTATTTGAAGATTATAACGACTCTTTCTTGAAAACTTCCAAGAACGAAGATCAAACACTAGTTTTCTTTCAAAAACTAGTTAACTTTCTTACAAAATATAAGATAAGTGCCTTAGAGTTTTAGGACTTTGATAGATAAAGAGGTGTGGTGCAAGAAAATATGTATTTTTTAGCTTGGTATTTATAGGGAAAATTTAGGAGTTAACTATATATTGGGTTAAAAACTAACCATGGTTAAGTTGTATACTTGTAATGATCTAAGGAATTATCAAATATCATCCCTAGATGTGTTTTTACACGTTTCATATGAGGAGGTGGTGATAAGATTGGAATTTCTTGATATTATCTTGATTTTACGGAGTGTAGTTCAGTTCCGAAAATCGCTAACGGTAAGTATTTAATTCATGAAACGTAAAACCGGGTGTCGTAAAAATATGAAACTTATAGGAATGATTAAACTCATCAATATACTCATTATTATCTTATAAAAATGAGTGATAAGTTTAATGGGTTGCGTAAACGCTGTTAAAACTCGAAACGTAGGGTAAATACGTAAAAAATGCAATTTATCATAAAAGAACGAGATTTCAGGGAAATGACCGTGAATATATTTAAAGTAGACTAAAATTAGTCTATGAGTGATATGAGATGTCAAAATATGTTTTTCATTATACGTGGGATAACTTAACAGTTATACGTGAAGTCTAAAAGTTACGCGATTTATGCAAAAATGTAGAACGTAGAAGGTTAATTTCTTTATGGTCAAAGGAGGAGGGAAATATGTTTGACTTTTCCAAAAATGTAAAAGTGTCTAAACTTCGTAGGAAATACAGTGCAGGAATGGTTAAGGCTGGGTCTAAGTAGAATTGTTTAAAACGTAAGTTTAGTCTCGTACGGCTCAGGGTTTATTTGGTAACATTTAAATTTAAAAATTCTCTAATTGATTATGAGTGATCTAAAAATTAATCTGATGTGGGGAAAATTGTCAGAGTTAGTTTTTGTTATGCGCGGGATGTTTAAATGGTGCTCCGACCAAAACGAAACTTTAAGACGATGTTTTCTTAATAACTTTTGCGCAGATGATCTAATGATTGTCAAACTCTCAGGTTATTACTAAAATAAATTAACTTACGAGAATGTGAAATAAAAATTTTAGGAGTGAATAGTAAAAAGTGAATAGTAAATGTGAATAGTAAAAATGAATAGTGATCCGAAAAAGCGAATTGTTACAGTCTCTACCCCTTAAGGGAACTTCGTCCCGAAGTTCTGTTGATATTAACTACTTATAGTGTGTCTGAGAAAAGTGTGGTTTCTAAAACAGTGGGGTTCTCTCTTATTCAACAGGACTAGTGTATGGGTTACGTTGTAATACACCCATAATGTGGTTAGGGAATCGTATCGGATGCAAATAAGCCCACTTATTTATAATTCATTACTTACATAAAGAAGCGTCCAAATTTAGGTAATTAATGGGTTATAAACCTATGGTTCGGTGTTTTATAACTTCTTTATTTAAATAAAGAGGCGTCCCAATCCATTCAAATAAGGAGATTATAAATCATCCTACTTAAGATTTCCCAACACAAAACTCGCTTTCTGAGATAGATAATAAGATAACCAAGTCATCAAATCCCTAAAGCAAGGTAATAATATTATTTAACTCAAATCTCATGTCTCATCAAACAATAATTGTCACAAGATCATGTTAAATAATTAGTTATTACTGAGCTCCATATTTTTAATGACTCGATTAAATTCTGGGGTTTCCATATTATTACTAAAGTCATATCATCCAACAACGTGGATCTAAACAAACAACTAACAAGAAGCATATGCACACTAGGTGTGTGTAAGGCAATTATAGTGGAGAGTCTTAACGTATAAAGCAGTTATAGTCTAGGCTCTTAAATGCAACCTAGTTCTCTATAACCAAGGCTCTGATACCAATCTGTAACACCCCCAAAATATCGCAGCGGAAGATTATGTCACTGGGGTGCTACTTCATAATACAAAGTACAAGTTATAGAAAACGACCTCTAAATGAGACGTTTTGAAAAGTTACCATTCGATTGATAAATTCAGAGTTACAAACATGAGATCCCAAAGTATAATATATAAATGTTTACAAAATGTTTCAAATGGTAAATGATAAAAGCGTAAGTCTTCAAAATATGTCGTGCGACTCTATGCTTCATACTCTAGCTATCGCCTTATGACCTGAGATAAACATGCTAAAAAGTGTCAACACAAAGGTTGGTGAGTTCATAGAGTTTGCTTTGAATAAGTTGAAAAGCCTTTAAAGAATGTTCACACAGCAAAGGCATTGTAAATCCACTCAGTTCCAAGTTCCGCCCATACAAAACTTGCAACCTATGTGTTTACAACCCACTACTAAAAATAGTATGTCAATCATGTATGCATGTATCATAGTAGTTAAAAGTATAAATGTTTTAAGTATGTAACTAGTATATTGATCATGTACACGTGCATCAAAACTTATGCAATTAGCCATGAGTCTCCACTCCATCTCCAGAAACCTCAGGTGGGTATGATGCTCACAAGGAAAGTAATAGCATTGGTTCTACTTCATCTACGAAACCCAATGCATGTGTTATCCAAGGAGACTTTGTGTTGCTCATAAGGAAAGTAATAGCATTGGTTTTACTTCATCTCTGAAACCCAATGCGTGTGTTATCCAAGGAAGTCATCATGCGAACGAGGGGACTGCTCCGTGTATGTTGGGAGACTTTCAAGTTTAGTATAACACAATCAGGTATATAACGCAATCAAGTATAATGCAATCATGTATAATGCAATCAAGTATAATGTTTTGAGTATTTATACAAGTAAAAGCAAGTAGTTGAGCATGTATCTCCCCCAAAGAGTTTGTAAAACAAGTATTAAAATAGTAGGGGCTATGACTCACGGTAATCCTTAAAAGTTTATGGTACTTGTGAAATTAAATGAAAATAGTTGAGCATGTATCTCCCCCAAAAGTAATTCAAAACATATAAAAGTAGGGGCTATGAAACTCACAAAAATAAGTAAAAGTTTTGAGTACTTATGAAAGTAAATGAAAATAGTTGAGCATTTATCTCCCCCAAAAGTAATTCAAAATGTATATAAGTAAGGGCTATGAAACTCACCTTAATAAGTGATATCACAACGTATAACGGAATCGATGGATAAGCCTGAAAGTCTCTACGTATAACCTAGAATATGATGTCAATTCTTAGGTTCGGAATAACGATGCGAAAGTATAAACATGCCTATATACGTCCTTATATTGATCATGATGTAGTATTTGTATGTTTGTTTATAGAAATGGTTTTATTTTGTGTATCTCGTACTACCGTTTGGGCCATCACAATTCAGAGGTCATGTAGTAAACGTTCGAGGAGCTAGGACACTTTAATTTGTAAATCCAGCAACTCGTTGATCCGTTTACCCAAATGAACCCCTCACATGAAGTTCCCTAGTGTTGTAGTGCTTAATACGTAAAACATGTATTTTAATTACTTGATTATATGATATATTAAAAGTTTATAAATACAATAAATAAACTAACAAAGTTTATAAGTATTTAAATAAGTTTGAGTTTTATAAATACTTACCTTAATATAGAATGCTTGAGTATTATGGAAAAAAGAAATATAAGCGGAGCTTGGACGTAGAATTTGTAATCTTCAAAAACCCAAGGCTATTAGAAGATTATAACAATGCCTTCTTGAGAACCCGAAGAAGAAAAGACGATTATAACAACGTCTTTTTGGAGACTTTAAGTTATTTGAAGATTATAACGACTCTTTCTTGAAAACTTCCAAGAACGAAGATCAAACACTAGTTTTCTTTCAAAAACTAGTTAACTTTCTTACAAAATATAAGATAAGTGCCTTAGGGTTTTAGGACTTTGATAGATAAAGAGGTGTGGTGCAAGAAAATATGTAGTTTTTAGCTTGGTATTTATATGGAAAATTTAGGAGTTAACTATATATTGGGTTAAAAACTAACCATGGTTAAGTTGTATACTTGTAATGATCTAAGGAATGATCAAATATCATCCCTACATGTGTTTTTACACGTTTCATATAAGGAGGTGGTGATAAGATTGGAATTTCTTGATATTATCTTGATTTTACGGAGTGTAGTTCGGTTCCGAAAATCGGGGTAACGGTAAGTATTTAATTCATGAAACGTAAAACCGGGTGTCGTAAAAATATGAAACTTATAGGAATGATTAAACTCATCAATATACTCATTATTATCTTATAAAAATGAGTGATAAGTTTAATGGGTTGCGTAAACGCTGTTAAAACTGGAAACGTAGGCTAAATACGTGAAAAATGCAATTTATCATAAAAGAACGAGATTTCAGGGAAATGACCGTGAATATATTTAAAGTAGACTAAAATTAGTCTATGAGTGATATGAGATGTCAAAATATGTTTTTCGTTATACGTGGGATAACTTAACAGTTATACGTGAAGTCTAAAAGTTACGCGATTTAAGCAAAAATGTAGAACGTACAAGGTTAATTTCTTTATGGTCAAAGGAGGAGGGAAATATATTTTACTTTTCCAAAAATGTAAAAGTGTCTAAACGTCTTAGAAATGGATATCAGGGAATGATAACGAAGTTATGGTTGCGAAGCAAAAGAAAGTGAAAAAATAATTCAGATCAAAGAATATTGAGGCTGAAAGAAACCGAAGGAAACAAATGAAGGAGAATCTCTTAATTCTACGTTCTTTAGTCCCCAAGATTTCAAAGGTTCTTTTATCAATTTCCTATATTTGTATTATCTCTATCTGAATTCGTTGTTTATTTATCTTAAAGAATATGATCTTATCATCTGAGTAGATGGATACACTTTCGATAGTTGGAGACGCAATCAAGTACATACACGAATTGCAAGAGAATGCTAAAGAACTTGAAGACGAGCTCAAGGCGCTTGAAGAACAAGATTGCATGGTTAATGGTCATGAAGTCGAGGTTAGTAAACCAAAAATATCATATTATAGCTCTCCTCAAACGCATTAAAAATCACATATTCGAGCTTCAAATTCTGCTGATAAAGAAACTTAGTTGCAAACATATGAACTTCCGAAAAATAGAAAACTATTTGAATAACAGTCAAAAGTTATCGTATTATTTATTTTTTAGGCGAAAATTATTTGATTTACAATTATTTACTAAAAATTTTGACACTTTCTATTAATTAGAAAATTGTTTATGAAGGATGTGGATGTGGAAGTGGAAGTACAAAAAATCAGAGCTCGGAAGTACTTGCTTAAAGTGTTTTGCAGCCACAAACCGGATGTATTTTCAAGGTTATAGAGGTTGTTCAGTCTCTTGGACTTCAAGTAATCAATGTCAGTATGACCACTTGTATTGGTCTTGTCTTAAACATACTTGTTGTCGAGATGAGATAGAATCTACATGCTTCATTTACATCTTGTTAACCTTGCAGCCTTCATATAATGATATACATTTGATTTAGCTTACACATCTTGTTAACTTCTGTACACTTGTTTTCTGAAGGCTAAAGAGGAGGTCGATACCAGGTGTTTGAAAGACTCGTTGCTTAGCAGTTGGACTTCTTCAGAACTAGACCAAAAGCTGATAAAAAGTACTTGATGAACCATTTTTGAACTTGGAATAACTCAAGGATTATGGGATACATGGTTTATACTTTATATATAGAGTATACTAGAAACCAGAAAGCTAACAATATGATTATAATGGTATTACTATGATTATTACTGTAAAGCGGATTATAATTAGTATTGAAAACGACGCTAAGTTTATATCATGATGATTCTATCGTTGCCCAAACACGAGATCAATACGTTTATAATTGTAATATTTGTTATGAGTTTATGATTCTAGATGGCAAAGTTGGATTAAAGACAAGAAAATACTCCATTCGTCTTAAAATATAAGTCCATTTCGCTATCTTTTGTTGTGTTAATGTATACTTTTAATTTCAACCAATCGAAATGCTTTTAAGTGAGTGAAAATAAAATGTTATTTAGTTAATATTATGGAGTTGCTTTATTTTGGATACCATTATTTTGGTGTTTAGTTACAAAAAGGAAATGCTTACCATTCCCTTTATAATTTAACCATATGCTTATTTGGGTTTTTAGAAATATATATAGAGATCTATTAGCATCACTATGTTAATGAGTTATATAAAGATGAAACACACCTTAGAATCTTTATAGATGTCTTGCCTCCAAACTGACTATTGTGTAGTATGTATTTCATTTTAATACTTTAATCATGTGTTTTTTCCTTTGTTAATCTTGCATCTTGGTTGCTTCATTATATAAAACTGCTTCGATATGTTATTTTTTCATTTTCTTAGTTTCCACAGTTTTTATACATGAATATCATAGGACCCCATAATGAAAATATTGAACACTTTGATTCGCTTTATCCGTACATTAGGGCATCATCCTGAATGGACCTTCATATCGTGTGTCTCTAATAAGTTTTTTTAAACAGTTTCCTTACGGTAATTGGTTGATAAGCTTTACTGATTCAAAATCAGTGATTCTATAGGTTACAGAATTGGGACTAAATTTTCAAACAACTGATGATATGAATGCTATATTAGCGGTCAAACTAACAAAAATATTGGGTTTTGGAATGTCTACTAAGATGCATTTGCAGGAATGCATCTTGAAGGAAATGTATAATTTCTATTTTGAACAATGAATTGAAGATAAGTAGATTTTGTTAACTTATGATTAATGGTGATTCGAACAAACAAATCCAAATTCTTCTATCATACATAGCTACTATGATCAACATTGTTCCAAGTAAAAGGCTACTTTTGTGGTGGTTAACGAAAAGAGTGCTTGGTTTGGCGCATTTGTAGAGCTTATGGGCACATCGAAATATGGTAAAGCGCTTTGCTTAGCCAATGTAAGGTTGGTCTTTTAGTCAATGTATTTGTATTTTTATTTGATACACTAATTTGTATTTGTATTATCAGACCAAAAGAGAATTGGACGTTGAAAACGTGATACTCAGTGTAACGTTACGATACTACGAGAATGATTTGTTCTTTGAAATTGATTTTGGCTAATATATTTTCTCTGTCTTCTTTGTGACAACTGGCAATTTAGGGAGTCTATTTTAGGTAATCGCATTACGTTAAACTAAACCGAGCTTTGCCTTTACCACTATTTTCATCGACCATGACTTGATTTTATATTGTTTACTGGTTTTTATGCTTTATTTATTTATTGGATGAGTTATCGTGTGAGTTTTAACTCTTTTTGATAGGCACTATTCGATTCGGCACTATAAAAGCCTAAAACGAGAAATAATGTAACTTTTAGACCGTAACTCGAAAATTGGCAAATAAATAGTCAAAACTCGTGGAAAAACATAAATAACAATAATAGGAAGTCGAATGAACGTCGTGGGATACTCGTGGGACAATATATGAGCTCGAGAATGGGTAAACGGGATAGTTTACGAAAAATGACGACCCCGACCCCTCCTTTTTCCCTCTAGCCAGCGCCCCCTCCTCCCATTTTAATTATTTTGAGGTCCCTCCTTCCTAACTATATATACCCTCCCTAACTCACATTTCACTCTTTCATTTCTCTCTCTAAAAACACCTACTTACTACTTTTTCTCTCTACATCTTCTCTCTCCTACAAATAATAAAACCCTAACCCTAAAAACCACCATAGCCGCCACCTTTTTCAGCCATCTCCGGCCAAATCCGACGAGTGAGTTTAAACCTCCACCACCATCTTGTAGATCTCTCTTTCCTCTTTCCATCCATATATAAAACTCTCACAAAAGCCAACATTAACACCTCCAAATCCTGAAATTAAAATTCGTGATTCTAGGATTTTCATTAAAACTTGTAGATCGGGTTGTAAAAAGGTAAATGGAACATGGGTCAAGCTTGTTTAAGCTTTGGTTAGCCACGTATGGCCTTTTTATGGCTCGTACATGGTCGACTGTTTAGGGCTTTTTGGTGAAACATGGGATTAAAACTAATTAACACATAAATAAACATGTAGCTAGTGATTTGGTATCACGTGGTGTATCATATTGTTGGGTTTTTGCATTTTAGGTCATGTTTCATGTTTTTTATTAGGAATAGATGATGGGTTTGATGTTTGGTTAATGATTGGAGGTTGATTGATTGTGTTCGGATGTTGTGGAAGCCTTTTGGATGGTGTTTGGTTGTGGTGATGGGGCGTACAAGCCACCAAACCCACGTATGGGTTGTGGTTGGTGGCGTACGTGACCCTCAAGGACCAAGGGTCCGAGTCGAGTCATTGTGGTAGCTTGTGGGTTGATTTTGTTGGTGTTTGGATGAGACGCGTGGAGCCGAAAAGCTTCTAGAGCTTGTTTGATTCACGTAGTCTTAACCGTGACCGTGTCATGACCATTAGGGTCATAACATTGGTTTCAGGTATATTTGGTTGGTTGATTGGTTGGCGAGATTGATTTGGGTTGATTTGAGATTGAATTGCGTTATTATGACTTTTATTTGGACTTAATATATAAGTTGTCAACTTTGAGCAACGTCGGTGTTACTTTGACTTTTTAGTCAATAGTTGACCCCGACAACGCCGTAACATGGACTTTAGTATAGTTCGGACTATTGATTGATTAAAAGCCGAGAAGTCATGACTCGTGCTTGTGGACTCGAAACGAATAACAATATGAAACTAATATTGAAATTTGACAAAAGGTATATATATGAAAATGTTAATAAACTATGAAACGTAAATAATAAAAAGACTTTTATACAAAAAATATCGATAACAAGACTTGTCTTGTTATTTATTATTTTAAAATGGAAACTAACGACTAAAATGGAAAGGTTTTCTAATAAGTAAGTAATTAATGTTTCGAGTGCACGTTTATCGAAATATGCCAATTATGGGCATTTAATAGTAGTTTCAAGTATTTATTTACTTACGTTGTGTGCATGGGTTACGGATGACCTAACATTAATAGCGTCGATCCACGTGGGTAGCGGACTTATTAGGTTGACGAATCTAATAAGAGACCACTAGGTACGTAGAATAACGTTATTAATGGGTGAATTATTCATATGACTCGTTAGGATGCGACCGGTTTATGGAATAATAAGCGACACAAATAAATAATAAGTTTATCGAGTTGACGAATTCGATAAGGTCTACTATATATTCCGAAACATATTTGACTATGGAGCTTATCGCTTAGACGTCTCATCGTGCTGCATTGAGTCACATATTGGTTATTTGAGTGCATTCATGGCATCATATTGAGTCGATACACCCACATGAGGATACCAAACACTAGGACTAAACGGTGAAACAAGACATTTTTGGAGATAAAGAAAAGGAATACAACGGGGTAGATAACGTTGATTTTGAGAAATATGTATTAAAATTGGTTTACATTAATAGGTTGTGTTAATACAAATAAGCCGTAAAAACGTTTATTTATATTTTACGATCTTCTAATGTTTTGTCGATAACAAGCGTAAAATCATTTTAACGAAACAAATAGAATACGTAAATAGTTTGAGTCAATAGTTTCCTAACACACTTACGTATTCACATAAAACACTAAAACAAGTATAAGTGATTTTATGATTTAGATACATATGTACAACAACTAGTGTTTACATATTGGGTTAACATATACTTAAACTAAGTATACTAAAATGGGTAAAAAACAAGTATATACCAAATGGATAAAAACTAGCAAATGGTATTGACCCATAACCCATGGTTTTATATATACCACTTAACTAAGTTCATTGTATCCTTAAGATACATTGTATCTAGAAAGAAAACCATGGATCAACCCATGACCCATAACCAAAAATACCCATGGGCAAAGAGGAGCGTTCCACGGATCCCTGGCTTTGTGCTAGCCGGATCCATTGTGGGAGGGATCCGCGGGATCCGGGGAACAGTAGAGAATTTCCTCTATAAATAGAGAGTCATTTCTTCCTTTCTACTCACCAGTTTACACACATACTTCCCCAAGTATTATAACCCTCTAACCTCATATCCAAGTGATCTATGTAGTTTGTCTTTTGTTTTTGTGTGATCTTCTAGGTTCCTCTTAAAGGCAAGATCACCACTTATTGAAGACGAGAAAGCTCAAGTCCATGAGTTGATATGCTTCGTCATCATCAAGACAACTAAGGTTCTCTTGTTGATAGTTCTTTCTTTCTTCATAGAAGTTGGGTTGAAGGCATTAGTGAAGAATGCCAAAAGTGTCAAGATGAAAGCATTAGTGAAAGGTGCTTATCGTCCGTGTCAAAGCATTAGTGAAGAATGCTAAAGGTGTCAAGACGAAGGCATTAGTGAAGGGTGCCAAGCATTGTGTCAAAGGCATTAGTGAAGGATGCCGAAGAATCAAATCAAGTAGCATTTGGGAAGAATGCTTAGGTCGTATAATCGATGAGGTGCATCGTTATACATATAAGTATTTGTTTATTTCTAAGGATGGTGATATCCTTGATGGTGTTGTAAACAAGGAGTGGATCTCCTTGATATTAGGTGTTGTGTTGTGAAGGGTAGTAGCTCCTCCATAGTAATGGAACTAGGTGCTTAGCCTAGTACCTAATAAAGGGTAGGCGATGTTGTGATAGGATTAGTTCTCCTTGGTGTGAAAGAACTCGGTGGTCAGCCTAGCACCGTATAAAGGGTAGGTGACATTGTGTTAGGTGTGGTTCGCCTTGGTGTGAAGGAACTCGGTATTTAGCTTTGTACCGGAAGAAGGTTAAGCGACGTTGTGAAGGCTTCTCCGCCATAAGGAGTTGGTGTAGTGCTTACGAACTCTTGAGTAGGTGACTCGGGGAGTGGAGTAGGGCAAGGAAGGTGTCCTTCTTGTGTCGTGGTGATGTGCTTCTTACTCTTTATCTTTCATTACACGTTTATATATCTATCTATCAATGTCCAACATAAACAACCAAATAGATTGATATAAGTCGATCTAAATATTTAAAAGGAAGATTTTAATTGGTAAAACTATTCAACCCCCCTTTTAGTTTTCCACAATTGGCATCAGAGCTTCGTTACCAAGTTTCTTAGAGTATGTTGTACTTTAAAAACTTGATACGATCCATGTATGTTTGAAAACTACAAAGAAGGATTCTTTTAGTCATATTTTAAAAATCATTATATTGTTTATTGTTGGACAATGATAGAATGCTCTACCTTTTTTTTGTTAACCTTTATCCATACTTGGATTTGGAGTTACCAAGAAGATCATGAAGAATCTATCTAAATATTTCTTTTCGCAAAAAGAATGTTTAGTGTTGTCATTCTCACAACATAAATCTGGAAATTCCAAGAAGATCACAAAACATTTAAATACTTCTTTTCTTAAAAAGAATATTTAGCAAAGGTATGATCACTAATTACTTACTCTTATTTTTATTAATTAGTAATTGTTCAAGTAGTTATCCATACTATAGTCATCATCAAAATAGTATTCTCCGACTAATTTGTATTGACTACATTACCAACTCGTAATAATGATATCTTGGTTATTCGATAACCTCAATCATTATTCATCACAAAGGATTTATTGACACTTCATCTATGTCAATAAATATCCATGTGAAATTTCTTATATTATGATAAAATGGGATTTTATTATAATGTTTGAAAAGCTTCCCAAGAATTATGACAAATTCTTAAAAAGGGAACCTCATCTAAATAGGAATAGTATTAAATCTTCAAAACCTCAAACCACAAGTTTTAGAGCCTTAACATCAAAACACTAGGCGTTTTAGAACTCCCAAACAAAAGTTATCAAGGAATGTTTGAGCTGACTTTTGATGTCATGCCGGATCCCTCCGTTTATACTAGCCGGATCCCAAATGAGAGGGATCCACGGGATCCGTGCAACAGAAGACAATATAAGCTAAAGAATAATCACTGTAGATGTTCCACAATTATACTCACCTCAAAGACTCACGAACAAGAACTCAGGTACTGTTCATAGGAGCAATTTGATCATTCCTCTCAAGTTTAACAATCACTTGTGTAAGTACAATCTTCACTACATTGTTAATTTAATTCCTTGATTTCTAAGATTACAATTTCTTCATCTTTAAGAGTTGGGTTCAAATGGGTTTATCATAATTTGTCACCACATTGTTTTCTAAGATAATCTAAATCAAAGAATTAACATTGTTAATACAAATTAAACACATTTCTTGAACTCAACAAAGATGATGAGAGCAAAATTGTGATCAAACCCTCTAGGTTACTATTCACAATTAACACCACATTGTGGTTGTATTGTTTAGGAACATCATGCCAAGCAACAAGCAACAAGATTACCAAGACACCGCTCACTACATACCATGTACCATAGGAAAAATGGATTAAGTCCGGACGATAGGAAAGCCTTTAAGTTGCTTGAAAGGAGACTCTTTCATGAAGGTAGAGTTGTTGATCCATCATTTCTTGCAAATACCGACATAAGGGAAGTATTTGGAACTATTGGGTTTGATTGTTTATTGGATATAAACGAGCAAATTTGCCCGGTCTTTGTGCTTGAGTTCTACAAGACTATGGGTATAATTAGAAATGATGATGGGTCCATCTCAATTGAATTCACCATAAATGGACATGAGTACACTCTTTAACTTGAGGAGTTTGGAAGAATAATAGGGGTTCCATATGATGGTGTTTGCATGTATTCTAATGAGTGGTCGTTGGAGGAGCTACACTCTATGGTTGATCATCACGACATTTATCACGCAACAATCGCGGAAGCAACCACGGTAAGGGACACCGTGTTTATGCCAAGAGCATCCCCATCAAGGGTTACTAGGAAGTCGAAAGTGATCTATAGGGATCCTTTTCAAATGGAGCTCTCGGAGATGTACGGGTTGTATAGAAAATGGGAAGATGTGATAAGGGAGAATGTGGTGTGTCTAGTATGAAACAAGGATCACCCCAACGCATGTTTAAGCTTCATGATCTATTGTCTAGTGACCGAGACTCGCTTCAACATTTCCTACTACATGGTCAAGAGAATGGCAAGTGTAAGAAGCATGGACAAGATGGTGCTCCCGTATGCAATGCTCCTAACTCGTCTTGCTAAATTCAACTTTGCATTAAACCCTTCTCCACAAACACATGACCATAGCTTTTGCAACAAGGTTATGGTACCATTGACCGAGGGAAGAACCACGAGGTTTATGGTAGATGGCAAGAGGCCTAACCCACCCACGGATTCCTCGGAAGAAAGGGAGAGACCAAGAGAAGGTGAAGGAAGTAGCAACCCACTCGGAAATACCGAACTCGACCCCTTGGAGTATATCAACCAATTGCCGGATGTTCCTGGTGCATCACCCGAATGGAAACAAACCAAGGGAATCTTCAAGTGATTTGCCAACTTCTTAAATAAAAAGAGGTAGAGTGGAGGATGGGTGAAGATGAGATGGAGACGAGAAGAGAGGTAAGGTCTTAGGACCTAAATGTATGATGAACAGTTTCAAACAATGGTTTGTAACACTTTAAACTATGCTCGTAGTATGTAGATATCGCCATATCTTGGCACTAAACAATCCTAACTTAGGTATTTGGAAAATGAGATTTTACGACCCCTTGAGTGGTCGTCGTCACTCATTCTAGGAATTTTAGCTCTTCCTACTTTGATATGCATTATATTAGTTGTGTTCTTGCGTTTAGTCCCTATAGAAACAACTAGGAAAAGCATTTACTATAAAGTGCAAAGTTGCACATTTCCTGAAAGCTATCTGATCTGCAGTTGGCGGATCCCAGCATTTGAACTATCCGGATCCCTCCCAGAAGGGAACCGCGGGATCCGTGGCATCTGATAAACAATACAGATTTACCTACATCAAAATAGTCTACTAGATCACCTCATACGAGTCAAACATAAGATACTAGAGCCAACTAAGACTTCCTCAAATAGTTGAAAACCTCACTCTCATCCATGGCTTATCTAGGATATATTTTCGAAATATTTTTTATTTATCAACTAGTCAAAACTCACCATAATTCCGCTCCAACACTCACACATTATCTATCACGTCTGATAGCACTTAGTTTGGTCTATCCTTCAATTTTAGCAAATTGATCTCAATCATCTTTGACTCAAAATTAGGCTCAAAAATTAGTTTTCCATTTCTTTTTATTTTTAAAGATTTTAGTAAATTCCTCTTAGGACATTATCTGACTTCTAGGACTTGTTATCACCATTTCTCCATATCAAATTCAATGGTATCCTTGTCAAACATATAGTTAGACTACCCAAAGTCAATTTTTTGTTGCCCAAAACCATCATTAAGCACCATCACTTATTAGGGTAGTAGAGTTTCCACGAAAAGAAACCGCATTGAGTGTCTCGAGAGGAAATGTTTCATTTATTTCCTTTTTCTCGAAAACATCTTGGTGAGGGTTTTCTAATCGGGACAGATGATCAGCAGCCAGGTTCTCAGCTCCTTTTTTATCACATATAATGATATCAAATTCTTGCAAGAGGAGAACCCAACGGAGTAATCTCGGCTTTGCATCTTGTTTTGCAAAGAGATATTTGAGAGCCGAGTGATCCGTATACACCACACATTTGGTCAAGATTAGGTATGGCCGAAACTTCTAAAACGCATACACCACGGCTAGTAGCTCTTTTTCTGTGGTGGTGTAATGGGTTTGAGCTTCAGTCATAGTCTTACTTGCGTAGTGGATAGGCTGAAAATGCTTGGATCTACGTTGCCCTAGGACTGCACCGATAGCAAAATCACTGCATCGCACATGAGCTCAAAGGGTAAGTCCCAGTCGGGGGCAACGAGAATGGGTGCCTCAGTAAGCTTTTTCTTTAATGTTTCAAAAGCTTCGATGCACTCAGGTGAGAAGATAAAAGGAGCATCTTTTTCAAGAAGATGGGTCATAGGCCGGGCGATTTTAGAAAAATCTTGTATGAATCTGCGATAAAAACCGGCATGACCTAAAAAACTCCTAGTACCTTTGACGGTAGTAGGATGAGGTAATTTAGCAATAACATCGACTTTTGCTCTATCGACCTCAATCCCGTTTTTGGAAATCTTATGGCCAAGGACTATGCCTTCTTTGACCATAAAGTGGCTCTTCTCCCAATTTAGACAAAGATTGGTGTCTTCACACCGTTTGAGCATTTTTTCTAAATGGGAGAGACATGTTTGAAACGAGTCCCCAATGATCGAGAAGTCATCCATAAACACCTCCATTGTTTCCCCGATCATGTCATGGAAAATGGCCATCATACATCGTTGGAACGTGCCAGGAGCATTACATAGGCCAAAAGGCATACGTCTGTAGGCAAAAGTTCCGTATGGGCAGGTGAATGTGGTCTTTTCTTGATCCTGTGGATCAATGGGAATCTTAAAATAACCCGAGAAACCATCAAGGAAACAGTAGTATTCGTTCCATGCTAATCTCTCAAGCATTTGGTCCATGAAGGGTAGAGGAAAATGGTCTTTTCGGGTGGCGTCATTCAACTTACGATAGTCAATGCAAACACGCCATCCCGTAACCAATCCAGTTGGAATTAACTCGTTATCTTCATTTGTGACAACAGTAATGCCACCCTTTTTAGGAACACAGTGAATTGGGCTAACCCAAGGACTATCAGAGATCGGGTAAATTAATCCTGCATCAAGAAGTTTAATAACCTCCTGTTTGATAACATCATGGATTTTTGGAGTTACTCTTCTCTGATGTTGAACTGCTGGTTTGAAGTCATCCTCCATCAAGATTTTGTGAGTACAAAATTCAGGGTTGATACCCTTAATGTCGGAGAGTTTCCAAGCAATTGCTTGCTTGTGTGACTTCAAGACCTTTATGAGAGCAGTCTTTTCATCTTTACTCAAATCTCGAGCAATAATGACTGGTAATTTATCATCACCTTCAAGAAATGCATACTCGAGATGAGGTGGTAAGTCCTTAAGTTCTACCTCAGGAAATTCTTCAGTTTTCTCAACTGACTTGACTTCCTTGTTATGAAGCTTGACGGGAGGGAGTGATGATGGATCATCATTAAGCAACTTCTCAATGAGAAGTATGTCCCCCTCGATGTCGATGGGAGCGTGATCAATTTCCCATGGAACAGAATCACTAGACAAGTATGCTTCAATCTCTTCCAAGATGAAGTCACTTTCCTCAAATGGAGTGAGAGAAGGAGTAGAATTGGCAATGATGGGTTGAGATGAATGAGTGATATTATCACTCGAAGAATTATGAACATAACCGAGAACTTCTTGAGAGTACTCTTCAGAAGAAACATCAATGATATCTATTCGGTTAGCCGACTCAGAATCATAGTTTGCGGAGTACCTCGAAGTTTGATCAAGGTTAAAGGTGACAGCTTCATTACCTACACGTAATGTGATTTCTTGCTCAAATACATCAATGAGAGCACGGCCCGTTCTCAGGAATCCTCTTCCAACAATGAGAGGAACCCGTGGATCAGCATCGAAGTCAACAACCACAAAGTCAGCTGGAAAATGGAACTTTCCTACTTTCACGAATACGTCCTCGGCAATGCCAAGTGGACGGGATATTGTACGATCTGCAAGCTCGAGAGTCATGCATGTAGGAGTAAGGTCCGGAAGAGAAAGTTTCTTCCATACTGAATAAGGCATCAGATTGATGCTTGCACCAAGATCTGCTAAGGCAAAGCATTCAACCATTCCTGGAAATACACAAGGTAAGAGAAATTTTCCAGGATCTCCAAGCTTTTCGGGAAGCTTCTTCAAGATAACTGCTGAGCAGTTCTCGTTCAGAGGAGTTTTTGCCATCTCAAACAGTTTTTCCTTGTTGCTTAACATGTGTTTGAGAGTTGATGCAAACTTGGGCATCAGCATGATAGCATCCGCAAAGCTTATGTCAAAATGTAGTTCTTGGAAAATTTGAAAAAATTTGTCCATTTGATGACTGGCTTTTTCGCGGAGCTTTTGCTCATTCAAACGTGATGGGTAAGGAATAGAAGATTTGGATTTGGGGTTTTCAACGGGAGCTACTGGAGGTTCAAAAACAACTCCTGGATTGGATTTGGGTTTCGGGACAACTTGAGGATAGACATCGTTGGTACCTCCGTTATTAGTAGGAAGTTCCTTGTCCTTTGTTGCCTCAGGTTCACTTTCCACTACCTTCAGGAGAGAAGAAGAAGAGGTAGTAGGAATAGCGGGTCCATTGTATGAAACACCACTTCTGGTTGTGATCGCCTTTGCATCGCCCCTCGGGTTAGCGATCGTGTTGCTCGGAAGTTTTCCTGAGCCCGAGGGTTGATCATTTAAAGACTTCTTTAGATCAGCGATCTGACTGACCAACAACCTGTTCATTTCATCTTGGGATTTCATGAATTGCTTCAATAACTCATCAGATGATGGTACTGGATGAGGTGGAGGGAAATTTTGAGGTCGTATGTTTTGATTGTGACCTTGTTGTTGAAAATTCCCTTGGTTAGGATTCACATTTTCATGAAATTGATTCCCTCGATTGAAATTGTTTTGATTAAGGTTTCCTTGATGTTGAAAACCTTGATTTGGTCCGGGATAGAAATTACCTTGGTTTTGATAACCTTGGTTCATTCTAGGTTGGTTCTGATTCCGGTTTTGTATGTTAGGATTCTGGTTAAAACCGGGTGGTCCCTGATAAGTATTAGCACGCTAGTTTGGTTCATTTTGAGGACGGTATTGATTACCTCCCTGATGTGAAGTACCGGCTTTAGCACTGGCTTCAAATGGACTACCATCGGTGGCAGTACAGTTGTAGTATGCATGAGGGCCACCACAAGTAACACAGACCTCGACTTTCTTCACTTCACCATGCGATGGTGTTTGTGTGAAAGTGACTTTCTTTTGGTTAGCAAGAACCAATGCCTGAACAATATCTGTGAGTTTGTCAATCTTAGCATCGGTGCTAGATGTACTCACGTGAGATGAAGTAGAAGGTCCTGCAGTAGACTGAGACTGATATGTCTTTGTTCGGAAAGGGCGGACCTGGGACTTGTTTTCAATGATTTGCAAGGCTTCTTTTGTGGTCTTGCTCAGGAAATTACCTCCCGCGGAGGCATTTAAAGAGTCTTGGTTAGTTTGGTTCAAACCATTGTAGAAAGTATCCATTTGCATTAACTCGGTAAAACCATGATGCGGACACTTGCGGAGCAACTCTTTGTAACGATCCCATGCCTCACCGAATGATTCATCATATCTTTGAGAGAATTTCATTATCTCATTCTTAAGACTTGTAGTTCGGGATGGAGGATATAATTCGTTAACAAACTTAGTGACTAAATCCTCCCATGTCTCAATGGAACGAGGTGGTTGTTTCTCAAGCCAATTCCGGGCTTGTCCCTCTAGAGAGAATGGGAACAGAAGAAGCTTAATTGCTTCATGTGGGACATTCTTGTATTTGATGGTCGATGCAATCTTGTTGAACCATCGAATATGTGCATGAGGGTCATCCCGCTCAAAACCATAAAATTGGCTTTGGGTTACAAGATTAAGCAACCCGGTTTTGAGCTCAAAGGTATCAGCCACGATGGCTGGGACAATAATGGCATCTCCGTAACCCTCGATGGGTGCTTGGAGAAGCTCATTCATCGGTTTGTCTTCTGCCATTACGACAGGGGGTGGTGGTACTAGACGTTCCTCAGTCATGGCTGAAGGAGCAGAACGTCCTCTACGTCTACGAGGAATACTTACAAGTTCTGAAAGTGGACTTGTAGAGCTTGAAGAACGAGTGCGCATGCACTAAGTATAAAAATCAATTTTCAAAAACAAATGCAAGGCAAAACGACAAGTGAACTTAAACCAATAATCACAAATGAAATGGCTTCTTTGAAAAAGGTACACCAAATCACAAGGACACAAAGGCAAGTTTTGATCTTTAAGATTGGGAACTTATTAATGTTCACACCCCCAGTTGGTAGGTGTACTGCCTTGGTTTGCGGTGGTTGATTTTTATGTATTAATGTACCACTAAAAAGACGTAGGTATGGATTTGTGCTAAGGGTTTAAATACTTTTGGAAAATATTTTTGGTATCGTCTCGTTTAACCAAATCGTATCTCTTTAAGAATCACCTTAAAGAAAATACAAGATAGAAAACGTTACGATTGTTTTGTTGTTTTATATTATTTTTTTTTTGGTGTTGTTAACACTTTAGGAAAAGTGTTAATGAACTTTTTGATTTTTGATAACTTTACAAAAAAAACTGTTTACAAACGGTGGTATATGTGCAAGTACGGGTCTGAGAATGTTTAGAACACGCTAAAGCCTCCCCGGCAGCGGCGCCAAAATTTGATTGGATCCCAACTGTCAAGTTTATCACACAAGTCAACCAATTGTGAATGGTCAACCGTAATAAAATTCAAACAGTCTAAAACCAATGCAATTTCCCTTGGAATATAGTGGATTACCGGGTCGTTAAGTCCCACGGAGGATTAATGGTGCTTAAAAACGTTCAGATGTCGAATGGTCACTAAGGATAATGATCAGTAAGGATTTTGATTGATAACTACACTACTGATTGATTGGAATGGTATTTGGATACAGAATTATAAAGCACAACAATCAGATTAAACAAACGTAAACACGTACGTTTATTAAATTACGTAAACGTATAAAATAAAACGTGAGTTTTAAGAAATAAAATACCTACAAATATGAAAATGATATTTTTACAATTCTAATAATAAAAGAAAATTATTAGAAAATTAAAATTATTTTTATTACTATTTATGTAATTATTATTAATTAAAAACTATTTTAAACTATTTAATAATACTCTAAAATATAAGAAAATGTGAAATAAAACTAGAAAAATGAAATTATGACTTAGAAAAATCTAAAATATTATAAAACTTATTTTAAAATTAAAAATATATTTTTTACACTTTTTATCTATTTATTATTAATTAATTACTATTTATTAATTATTTAAAATACACTTAAATACAAGAAAATATAAAATTAAACTGGAAAAATGAAATTTTAACTTGGAAAAATCTAAAATATTATAAAACTAATTTTAAAACTGAAAAGATATTTTTTATGTTTTTTATTTATTTATTATTAATTATTTAATACTTTTAACTATTTTAAATTCTAATAAATACTAAACAAGCTAAGAAAATTATGAAATTTTTTATAAAATTATCCTATGGTGACAGAAAGCTAAGAAAATTATAAAAACAGAATTTGCTTAATAATAAGCTGAAAAGAAAATTTTAAAAAGCTAATTTCTATTAAATAAACGCTATCACTATTTTAAAAATGATGTTTTTGTGATTTTTCTTTTTCAAAACTATTTAACTACTGATTATAAGTAACTTTAATAAAGACAAAAATTTTAAAACTTGAAAATAAGCAGTTTGTAAGCTAAAAAGCTTAACAGATTGGCTTAAGGCTTATTTTAATGTTTTAAGCTCAAATAAAGTGGCTAAATAAGCTAAATAAAAAGAAACAAAAGTAAAATAAGATACAAATAAGCTAAATGAACTGAAATGAAGCTAAAAAGCACAAAGGTCTATACTGATAAGCTATAAATAAGATAATAAGCACTTATGCAAAACCTACTAACCAAACAGGCCTGCAGCCATTTCTAAAAGCAATTTTAGCTTATTAAATAAGCTTAAAGGCTCAAAACAAAGATTGAGGTGTCAAGATGAGCTGGTGGGCTTTCCAAAAAGTCCAAGCTCACACACTATGGCTCACTAATAAGCTTATGACAAGCTTGTGAAAGAGCTTGTAAATCACTGAGTACTTAGTTAACACAGAAATGGGACAAACAAAAAGCAATTAGCAGCCCTACTAAATAAGCTATAAAGTGGAAAAATAAGCTTGGACCTTCAAGACATCTAGGTTAGCTTTCCAAAGAACCAAAATACACAAGCTTAGTCTAACTAATAAGCTCTGTGTAAGCTTAAGAAAATGGTTTACTCAACTGTGCACAGGGCACTATTTTAGAAAAGGTCTTAAAAGAAGCTAAGAAATAAGCTGTTAAATAAGCTAACTAGAAAATATAAAAAATATTATGATAAAGGTGAGCAGCTATATGTTAATATCCCAAAAGCACAAAGCTTGAAACTTACTATTAAGTCCTATATAAAATTATCTATTTTATTCAAAAACGACTAAACTGAAAATTTTGACTTTTTAAGTTATACTAAAAAGTTGACTTTGATGAACTTTGGATTGATCCTTTTTACTGATTATGTTGTATTAAGGTTAATTAAGACTATATTGATCAATATTATCAACTTATGAACATAAAATCATGATCATGGATCATGAAAATCCAACAGTTAGTGATCAAGATGAGATCAAAGATTATTTTGACTTTCTTGTAAACAAGGTCTGGTTTTTATTGTATGTTTGAGCTATTAGGACCTAATATGACATGAAACAAGCAAGAACACTGGCTTGAACAACCTCTAGTACAGTTAAACAAGCAAATCCAAACAACCTTTTATGAAACTGTTTTGAAGCTTTTAGTATTAAAACAGATCTTTAAGCCAAGAAATCTAGTGATTATCTTATAATAACTGTATTGATAAAAGATTAAGCTAAAATTAACATGCTTTAAACAGTTATACTAAGAATTGCAAATTATTAGAAAATTGCTTACAAATTGAGTTCATGCACAAGACTGAGAACCAAGGCACAAGAACACAACCTATAGCTTCCCAAGAAGCTCTAAACCAAGGCAATCCAATATTCACCCTGCTCCAGCTTTAATAACCTTCACCATTGATTTTTTATTTTTAACTAATTTTTTTGGTATTTTTGGTATTTTTTTCTTTTTGATACTAAACAGAGTTTTAAGGTTTCTAATAGCTATATAAAGCTATCTAGGAGCTTATATGAGCTTATTCAGTCCTTAACAACAACTAATAACATCATTCGAATATTTTGAGAATTTTGACATGAAAATTGCATAAACTAAGAATGAAACTTAATACTGAAATTGAAACTGAAAACAAGTTTTTATTACACTGAGATAACTTAACAAGGTATTGGAAAGCTTTAAATTGCACTGGAAAACTTAAAATATTTAAAACGACATAAGCAAATTAAAATTACACTAGATATCTCTTCACATTGCTTCCTTTCTTCTTTATAAAGATCTTTTAGGCTCTGTCGACATCTCTGAGTCTTTCCCACTTAATTTCAGCCATTGGATCCATCAAACTCATCATATTCGTCCAAGTGGAAATTTGGCGCCAAAAAAGTCATGAGCAGGTTTTATCAATTAAAGAAGTTTGGGAGGATGTGGAGGTGGAGGGAGTGGGTAAACAGGTGTTAAGGTGAGGTGGAAAGGTGGAAAAACTACTTTGGTTTTGGTTTTCAGACTTAGCTGAGGGAGAAGCATAGTGTATCTGGTTTTGGCGGGCGTTGACCATTTGACCGTTGGATATTAATAACGGGGGGGGGGGTGTCAAAATGGGGTATTGGCAGGGCTCAAGTGGGTTTTTGGTCTGGCTCAGGGTTCAAAGTCCAAGGTTCAAGGGTCAAGTAAATTGGGCTTGGGTTTACATTGGGCCAGCCGGTTTGGATTTGGGTTTGTTAATAATACAAGGGCCATTTATGCAATTCGGCAAAACTTGATGGACCAAAACTGTAATTTCTCCAAAGTTAACACAAGGACAAATCTTGCCAATCTTTAATAGTAAAAGGACCACATTTGATTATTTTCCATTTTTAAATATCCAAGGACTATTTTTGACAATTTTCAAAGTTGAGGGACCTTTTCTGCCATTTGCCCAAAGATTCATTCAAGGACCATTTTTGACAATTTAGAATATTTCAGGGACCTTGAATAACATTTTTCTTTATTTAGATTTACCAGGGACTAGATTTGACAACTTTTGAAACTTGGGGGACTAAAACTGCCAATTATGCAAACTTGATACGTTTTTCACCTGATTTTGGAATTTTTGCATTTAAAACACATAAAACACTTATTTGTGATATTTTTATCATTTTGATGCATTTCTGAGTGTTTTCAGATGTTTTTGCAGTCTAAAAGGTATAAAAATGATGAGTATTTAGACACTCATCAATCCCCCACACTAAGATATTGCTAGTCCCTAGCAATCTTTTTAGAAAACTTAATGGATTTCATCTCTTTACCAAAAGCCATTACTTCTGGAGTAGCCAATTGTTTTAGTTCAAGTAAGAACCTTGGCACAATGATAACCAAATGATTTTGAGCAAATCACCAGCTTTCAACGGTTTTGATTTGTCTTTACCAGAAGCCGTTTGCTTCTGGACTAGCCAACTCTTAGATAAAATATCTTTGGTGAGTCGATTACCAATTATGGATTTCCAACTGCCTTTACCACAAGCCATAAACTTGCGGGCTAGCCAACTTTTCACTAATTAAAGATATGGTGAGCTGAACACCATACAATTTTGGGCAAATTGCAAGCCATAAACGGATTTGAGATATCTTTACCAAGAGCCTTTTGCTCCTGGATTAGCCAATCCTTATGTGGGTTAGACATGGCGGACTGATTACCATTTGCTGAGTAAGTGCAAAACACTTACTCCAAAAAAAAATTTGGCCAAAAATGGGGGAATTGGGTGGTATAATTACATGATAAAATTCGTGAGAATTCCCCCCCACACTAGAAATGAATATTGCCCTCAATATTCAAAGTATCGGAGGTTATGCCGAAACATAGAACGTAAAAGGGAAATACTACGGCCATTATTTTATTTTTGATATATACACAATTTTTTTTTTTTTAAGGCTTATATACAACAGCGGGGGGCAACTCCCCCACACTAGGGTGGTAGAAAGTAGAAAGAAATCAGAAATATGGGTGAAAACCCATATTGTGTGTGCTACTGTTTTTTATTCCCGAGTCACTAGCTTGACTCGATCCCCGCATTCATTGGTTCATGGGGAAAGTTTGTAGATCCGGGACAACCACAGGTGGAATGTCCTCTCCAAAATAGTGTTTTAATCGATGACCATTCACTTTAAAATTTGGACCATCGGGTTGAGATAACTCAATAGTTCCATAAGGAAATACTTTAGTGATGGTGAATGGTCCAGACCAGCGGGATTTTAGTTTTCCTGAGAAAATCTTCAATCTTGAATTGAAAAGAAGGACTCGATCACCAACGTTGAAAACGCGGTTTTTGATTTTGGAGTCATGAATCTTCTTTGTCTTTTGTTTGTAGATCAAAGAGTTCTCGTATGCTTGATCACGGAGTTCATTTAATTCATTCATTTGAACTTTTCTGTGATCACCAGCTGTCTGAATATCGAAGTTGGCATGTTTTAAGGCCCAGTATGCTTTGTGCTCAAGCTCAATCGGCAGATGACAAGCTTTTCCGTACACTAGCTTGTATAGAGTACACCCGATGGGTGTTTTATAAGCTGTACGGAAGGCCCAGAGTGCGTCATCCAGTTTATCCGACCAGGATGCACGGTTTTCGCCTACTGTCCTCTCCAGAATTCTTTTTATACCACGGTTGGAAACTTCCACTTGCCCACTTGTTTGGGGGTGGTATGCAGTAGAGAGACGGTGGGTTACACCATACTTTTGCATGACACGATCAAATTGATCATTGCAGAAATGTGTACCACGATCACTAATTATAGCTCGCGGAGTTCGAAACCTAGCAAAAAGAGATTTTAAGAATTTCACAACAACTCGGGCATCGTTGGTAGGTAAAGCTTTCGCTTCAACCCATTTTGACAAATAGTCAACAGCCACAAGTATGTATTTGTTTCCTCGAGATGATGGAAATGGCCCCATAAAGTCAATGCCCCAGATGTCAAAGATCTCACACACTTGAATGGCGTTTTGCGGCATTTCATTTCTTTGAGAGATATTTCCGTGACGTTGACAAGCGTCAAAAGTTTTGACAAATTCATGGGCATCCTTATAAATAGTGGGCCAATAAAACCCGGAATCAAACACCTTTTTGGCGGTGTAATTTGGACTATGATGGCCCCCGGTGGGTCCAGCATGGCAAGCTTTGAGAATGTCCATAGCTTCTTGTCCATAAACACACCGTCGGATGACTTGATCCGCACAGATTTTGAATAGGTAGGGGTCGTCCCAGAAGTAATGTTTAACATCCTTGAAGAATTTATTCTTCTGTTGGGTCGACATTCCTTTCACTATGAAGTTACCCGCATGGTAATTTGCGAAGTCAGCAAACCATGGGGTAGTAGAGTTTCCACGAAAAGAAACCGCATTGAGTGTCTCGAGAGAAAATGTTTCATTTATTTCCTTTTTCTCGAAAACATCTTGGTGAGGGTTTTCTAATCGGGACAGATGATCAGCAGCCAGGTTCTCAGCTCCTTTTTTATCACATATAATGATATCAAATTCTTGCAAGAGGAGAAACCAACGGAGTAATCTCGGCTTTGCATCTTGTTTTGCAAAGAGATATTTGAGAGCCGAGTGATCCGTATACACCACACATTTGGTCAAGATTAGGTATGGCCGAAACTTCTCAAACGCATACACCACGGCTAGTAGCTCTTTTTCTGTGGTGGTGTAATGGGTTTGAGCTTCAGTCATAGTCTTACTTGTGTAGTGGATAGGCTGAAAATGCTTGGATCTACGTTGCCCTAGGACTGCACCGATAGCAAAATCACTTGCATCGCACATGAGCTCAAAGGGTAAGTCCCAGTCAGGGGCAACGAGAATGGGTGCCTCAGTAAGCTTTTTCTTTAATGTTTCAAAAGCTTCGATGCACTCAGGTGAGAAGATAAAAGGAGCATCTTTTTCAAGAAGATGGGTCATAGGCCGGGCGATTTTAGAAAAATCTTGTATGAATCTGCGATAAAAACCGGCATGACCTAAAAAACTCCTAGTACCTTTGACGGTAGTAGGATGAGGTAATTTAGCAATAACATCGACTTTTGCTCTATCGACCTCAATCCCGTTTTTGGAAATCTTATGGCCAAGGACTATGCCTTCTTTGACCATAAAGTGGCTCTTCTCCCAATTTAGACAAAGATTGGTGTCTTCACACCGTTTGAGCATTTTTTCTAAATGGGAGACATGTTTGAAACGAGTCCCCAATGACCGAGAAGTCATCCATAAACACCTCCATTGTTTCCCCGATCATGTCGTGGAAAATGGCCATCATACATCGTTGGAACGTGCCAGGAGCATTACATAGGCCAAAAGGCATACGTCTGTAGGCAAAAGTTCCGTATGGGCAGGTGAATGTGGTCTTTTCTTGATCCTGTGGATCAATGGGAATCTGAAAATAACCCGAGAAACCATCAAGGAAACAATAGTATTCGTTCCCTGCTAATCTCTCAAGCATTTGGTCCATGAAGGGTAGAGGAAAATGGTCTTTTCGGGTGGCGTCATTCAACTTACGATAGTCAATGCAAACACGCCATCCCGTAACCAATCCAGTTGGAATTAACTCGTTATCTTCATTTGTGACAACAGTAATGCCACCCTTTTTAGGAACACAGTGAATTGGGCTAACCCAAGGACTATCAGAGATCGGGTAAATTAATCCTGCATCAAGAAGTTTAATAACCTCCTGTTTGATAACATCATGGATTTTTGGAGTTACTCTTCTCTGATGTTGAACTGCTGGTTTGAAGTCATCCTCCATCAAGATTTTGTGAGTACAAAATTCAGGGTTGATACCCTTAATGTCGGAGAGTTTCCAAGCAATTGCTTGCTTGTGTGACTTCAAGACCTTTATGAGAGCAGTCTTTTCATCTTTACTCAAATCTCGAGCAATAATGACTGGTAATTTATCATCACCTTCAAGAAATGCATACTCGAGATGAGGTGGTAAGTCCTTAAGTTCTACCTCAGGAAATTCTTCAGTTTTCTCAACTGACTTGACTTCCTTGTTATGAAGCTTGACGGGAGGGAGTGATGATGGATCATCATTAAGCAACTTCTCAATGAGAAGTATGTCCCCCTCGATGTCGATGGGAGCGTGATCAATTTCCCATGGAACAGAATCACTAGACAAGTATGCTTCAATCTCTTCCAAGATGAAGTCACTTTCCTCAAATGGAGTGAGAGAAGGAGTAGAATTGGCAATGATGGGTTGAGATGAATGAGTGATATTATCACTCGAAGAATTATGAACATAACCGAGAACTTCTTGAGAGTACTCTTCAGAAGCAACATCAATGATATCTATTCGGTTAACTGACTCAGAATCATAGTTTGCGGAGTACCTCGAAGTTTGATCAAGGTTAAAGGTGACAGCTTCATTACCTACACGTAATGTGATTTCTTGCTCAAATACATCAATGAGAGCACGGCCCGTTCTCAGGAATCCTCTTCCAACAATGAGAGGAACCCGTGGATCAGCATCGAAGTCAACAACCACAAAGTCAGCAGGAAAATGGAACTTTCCTACTTTCACGAATACGTCCTCGGCAATGCCAAGTGGACGGGATATTGTACGATCTGCAAGCTCGAGAGTCATGCATGTAGGAGTAAGGTCCGGAAGAGAAAGTTTCTTCCATACTGAATAAGGCATCAGATTGATGCTTGCACCAAGATCTGCTAAGGCAAAGCATTCAACCATTCCTGGAAATACACAAGGTAAGAGAAATTTTCCAGGATCTCCAAGCTTTTCGGGAAGCTTCTTCAAGATAACTGCTGAGCAGTTCTCGTTCAGAGGAGTTTTTGCCATCTCAAACAGTTTTTCCTTGTTGCTTAACATGTGTTTGAGAGTTGATGCAAACTTGGGCATCAGCATGATAGCATCCGCAAAGCTTATGTCAAAATGTAGTTCTTGGAAATTTTGAAAAAAATTGTCCATTTGATGACTGGCTTTTTCGCGGAGCTTTTGCTCATTCAAACATGATGGTTAAGGAATAGAAGATTTGGATTTGGGGTTTTCAACGGGAGCTACTGGAGGTTCAAAAACAACTCCTGGATTGGATTTGGGTTTCGGGACAACTTGAGGATAGACATCGTTGGTACCTCCGTTATTAGTAGGAAGTTCCTTGTCCTTTGTTGCCTCAGGTTCACTTTCCACTACCTTCGGGAGAGAAGAAGAAGAGGTAGTAGGAATAGCGGGTCCATTGTATGAAACACCACTTCTGGTTGTGATCACCTTTGCATCGCCCCTCGGGTTAGCGATCGTGTTGCTCGGAAGTTTTCCTGAGCCCGAGGGTTGATCATTTAAAGACTTCTTTAGATCAGCGATCTGACTGACCAACAACCTGTTCATTTCATCTTGGGATTTCATGAATTGCTTCAATAACTCATCAGATGATGGTACTGGATGAGGTGGAGGGAAATTTTGAGGTCGTATGTTTTGATTGTGACCTTGTTGTTGAAAATTCCCTTGGTTAGGATTCACATTTCCATGAAATTGATTCCCTCGATTGAAATTGTTTTGATTAAGGTTTCCTTGATGTTGAAAACCTTGATTTGGTCCGGGATAGAAATTACCTTGGTTTTGATAACCTTGGTTCATTCTAGGTTGGTTCTGATTCCGGTTTTGTATGTTAGGATTCTGGTTAAAACCGGGTGGTCCCTGATAAGTATTAGCACGGTAGTTTGGTTCATTTTGAGGACGGTATTGACTACCTCCCTGATGTGAAGTACCGGCTATAGCATTGGCTTCAAATGGACTACCATCGGTGGCAGTACAGTTGTAGTATGCATGAGGGCCACCACAAGTAACACAGACCTCGACTTTCTTCACTTCACCATGTGATGGTGTTTGTGTGAAAGTGACTTTCTTTTGGTTAGCAAGAACCAATGCCTGAACAATATCTGTGAGTTTGTCAAACTTAGCATCGGTGCTAGATGTACTCACGTGAGATGAAGTAGAAGGTCCTGCAGTAGACTGAGACTGATATGTCTTTGTTCGGAAAGGGCGGACCTGGGACTTGTTTTCAATGATTTGCAAGGCTTCTTTTGTGGTCTTGCTCAGGAAATTACCTCCCGCGGAGGCATTTAAAGAGTCTTGGTTAGTTTGGTTCAAACCATTGTAGAAAGTATCCATTTGCATTAACTCGGTAAAACCATGATGCGGACACTTGCGGAGCAACTCTTTGTAACGATCCCATGCCTCACCGAATGATTCATCAAATCTTTGAGAGAATTTCATTATCTCATTCTTAAGACTTGTAGTTCGGGATGGAGGATAGAATTCGTTAACAAACTTAGTGACTAAATCCTCCCATGTCTCAATGGAACGAGGGGGTTGTTTCTCAAGCCAATTCCGGGCTTGTCCCTCTAGAGAGAATGGGAACAGAAGAAGCTTAATTGCTTCATATGGGACATTCTTGTATTTGATGGTCGATGCAATCTTGTTGAACCATCGAATATGTGCATGAGGGTCATCCCGCTCAAAACCATAAAATTGGCTTTGGGTTACAAGATTAAGCAACCCGGTTTTGAGCTCAAAGGTATCAGCCACGATGGCTGGGACAATAATGGCATCTCCGTAACCCTCGATGGGTGCTTGGAGAAGCTCATTCATCGGTTTGTCTTCTGCCATTACGACAGGGGGTGGTGGTACTAGACGTTCCTCAGTCACGGCTGAAGGAGCAGAACGTCCTCTACGTCTACGAGGAATACTTACAAGTTCTGAAAGTGGACTTGTAGAACGAGTGCGCATGCACTAGGTATAAAAATCAATTTTCAAAAACAAATGCGAGGCAAAACGACAAGTGAACTTAAACCAATAATCACAAATGAAATGGCTTCTTTGAAAAAGGTACACCAAATCACAAGGACACAAAGGCAAGTTTTGATCTTTAAGATTGGGAACTTATTAATGTTCACACCCCCAGTTGGTAGGTGTACTGCCTTGGTTTGCGGTGGTTGATTTTTATGTATTAATGTACCACTAAAAAGACGTAGGTATGGATTTGTGCTAAGGGTTTAAATACTTTTGGAAAATATTTTTGGTATCGTCTCGTTTAACCAAATCGTATCTCTTTAAGAATCACCTTAAAGAAAATACAAGATAGAAAACGTTACGATTGTTTTGTTGTTTTATATCTTTTTTTTGGTGTTGTTAACACTTTAGGAAAAGTGTTAATGAACTTTTTGATTTTTGATAACTTTACAAAAAAAACTGTTTACAAACGGTGGTATATGTGCAAGTACGGGTCTGAGAATGTTTAGAACACGCTAAAGCCTCCCCGGCAGCGGCGCCAAAATTTGATTGGATCCCAACTGTCAAGTTTATCACACAAGTCAACCACTTGTGAATGGTCAACCGTAATAAAATTCAAACAGTCTAAAACCAATGCAATTTCCCTTGGAATATAGTGGATTACCGGGTCGTTAAGTCCCACGGAGGATTAATGGTGCTTAAAAACGTTCAGATGTCGAATGATCACTAAGGATAATGATCAGTAAGGATTTTGATTGATAACTACACTACTGATTGATTGGAATGGTATTTGGATACAGAATTATAAAGCACAACAATCAGATTAAACAAACGTAAACACGTACGTTTATTAAATTACGTAAACGTATAAAATAAAACGTGAGTTTTAAGAAATAAAAGACCTACAAATATGAAAATGATATTTTTACAATTCTAATAATAAAAGAAAATTATTAGAAAATTAAATTTATTTTTATTACTATTTATGTAATTATTATTAATTAAAAACTATTTTAAACTATTTAATAATACTCTAAAATATAAGAAAATGTGAAATAAAACTAGAAAAATGAAATTATGACTTAGAAAAATCTAAAATATTATAAAACTTATTTTAAAATTAAAAATATATTTTTTACACTTTTTATCTATTTATTATTAATTAATTACTATTTATTAATTATTTAAAATACACTTAAATACAAGAAAATATAAAATTAAACTGGAAAAATGAAATTTTAACTTGGAAAAATCTAAAATATTATAAAACTAATTTTAAAAATGAAAAGATATTTTTTATGTTTTTTATTTATTTATTATTAATTATTTAATACTTTTAACTATTTTAAATTCTAATAAATACTAAACAAGCTAAGAAAATTATGAATTTTTTTATAAAATTATCCTATGGTAACAGAAAGCTAAGAAAATTATAAAAACATAATTTGCTTAATAATAAGCTGAAAAGAAAAATTTAAAAAGCTAATTTCTATTAAATAAACGCTATCACTATTTTAAAAATGATGTTTTTGTGATTTTTCTTTTTCAAAACTATTTAACTGCTGATTATAAGTAACTTTAATAAAGACAAAAATTTTAAAACTTGAAAATAAGCAGTTTGTAAGCTAAAAAGCTTAACAGATTGGCTTAAGGCTTATTTTAATGTTTTAAGCTCAAATAAAGTGGCTAAATAAGCTAAATAAAAAGAAACAAAAGTAAAATAAGATACAAATAAGCTAAATGAACTGAAATGAAGCTAAAAAGCACAAAGGTCTATACTGATAAGCTATAAATAAGATAATAAGCACTTATGCAAAACCTACTAACCAAACAGGCTTGCAGCCATTTCTAAAAGCAATTTTATCTTATTAAATAAGCTTAAAGGCTCAAAACAAAGACTGAGGTGTCAAGATGAGCTGGTGGGCTTTCCAAAAAGTCCAAGCTCACACACTATGGCTCACTAATAAGCTTATGACAAGCTTGTGAAAGAGCTTGTAAATCACTGAGTACTTAGTTAACACATAAATGGGACAAACAAAAAGCAATTAGCAGCCCTACTAAATAAGCTATAAAGTGGAAAAATAAGCTTGGACCTTCAAGACAGCTAGGTTAGCTTTCCAAAGAACTAAAATACACAAGCTTAGGCTAACTAATAAGCTCTGTGTGAGCTTAAGAAAATGGTCTACTCAACTGTGCACAGGGCACTATTTTAGAAAAGGTCTTAAAAGAAGCTAAGAAATAAGCTGTTAAATAAGCTAACTAGAAAATATAAAAAATATTATGATAAAGGTGAGCAGCTATATGTTAATATCCCAAAAGCACAAAGCTTGAAACTTACTATTAAGTCCTATATAAAATTATCTATTTTATTCAAAAACGACTAAACTGAAAATTTAGTCTTTTTAAGTTATACTAAAAAGTTGACTTTGATGAACTTTGGATTGATCCTTTTTACTGATTATGTTGTATTAAGGTTAATTAAGACTATATTGATCAATATTATCAACTTATGAACATGAAATCATGATCATGGATCATGAAAATCCAACAGTTAGTGATCAAGATGAGATCAAAGATTATTTTGACTTTCTTGTAAACAAGGTCTGGTTTTTATTGTATGTTTGAGCTATTAGGACCTAATATGACATGAAACAAGCAAGAACACTGGCTTGAACAACCTCTAGTACAGTTAAACAAGCAAATCCAAACAACCTTTTATGAAACTGTTTTGAAGCTTTTAGTATTAAAACAGATCTTTAAGCCAAGAAATCTAGTGATTATCTTATAATGACTGTATTGAAACAAGATTAAGCTAAAATTAACAAGCTTTAAACACTTATACTAAGAATTGCAAATTATTAGAAAATTGCTTACAAATTGAGTTCATGCACAAGACTGAGAACCAAGGCACAAGAACACAACCTATAGCTTCCCAAGAAGCTCTAAACCAAGGCAATCCAATATTCACCCTGCTCCAGCTTTAATAACCTTCACCATTGATTTTTTATTTTTAACTAATTTTTTTGGTATTTTTGGTATTTTTTTTCTTTTTGATACTAAACAGAGTTTTAAGGTTTCTAATAGCTATATAAAGCTATCTAGGAGCTTATATGAGCTTATTCAGTCCTTAACAACAACTAATAACATCATTCGAATATTTTGAGAATTTTGACATGAAAATTGCATAAACTGAGAATGAAACTTAATACTGAAATTGAAACTGAAAACAAGTTTTTATTACACTGAGATAACTTAACAAGGTATTGGAAAGCTTTAAATTGCACTGGAAAACTTAAAATATTTAAAACGACATAAGCAAATTAAAATTACACTAGATATCTCTTCACATTGCTTCCTTTCTTCTTTATAAAGATCTTTTAGGCTCTGTCGACATCTCTGAGTCTTTCCCACTTAATTTCAGCCATTGGATCCATCAAACTCGTCATATTCGTCCAAGTGGAAATTTGGCGCCAAAAAAGTCATGAGCAGGTTTTATCAATTAAAGAAGTTTGGGAGGATGTGGAGGTGGAGGGAGTGGGTAAACAGGTGTTAAGGTGAGGTGGAAAGGTGGAAAGGTGGAAAAACTACTCTGTTTTTGGTTTTCAGACTTGGGTGAGGGAGAAGCACAGTGTATCTGGTTTTGGCGGGCGTTGACCATTTGACCGTTGGATATTAATAACGGGGGGGGGGGGGGGTCAAAATGGGGTATTGGCAGGGCTTAAGTGGGTTTTTGGTCTGGCTCAGGGTTCAAAGTCCAAGGTTCAAGGGTCAAGTAAATTGGGCTTGGGTTTACATTGGGCCAGCCGGTTTGGATTTGGGTTTGCTAATAATACAAGGGCCATTTATGCAATTCGGCAAAACTTGAGGGACCAAAACTGTAATTTCTCCAAAGTTAACACAAGGACCAATCTTGCCAATCTTTAATAGTACAAGGACCACATTTGATTATTTTCCATTTTTAAATATCCAAGGACTATTTTTGACAATTTTCAAAGTTGAGGTACCTTTTCTGCCATTTGCCCAAAGATTCATTCAAGGACCATTTTTGACAATTTAGAATATTTCAGGGACCTTGAATAACATTTTTCTTTATTTTGATTTACCAGGGACTAGATTTGACAACTTTTGAAACTTGGGGGACTAAAACTGCCAATTATGCAAACTTGATACGTTTTTCACATGATTTTGAAATTTTTGCATTTAAAACACATAAAACACTTATTTGTGATATTTTTATCATTTTGATGCATTTCTGAGTGTTTTCAGATGTTTTTGCAGTCTAAAAGGTATAAAAATGATGAGTATTTAGACACTCATCAGTTGGCGAGAGTCAACTTACCGGTCCCGAACTTGTCCTAGAAACCACTGAGAAGATAGTTCAGATTCGTAACCGTTTTCAAACCGCTCGTGATAGACAAAAGAGTTATGCCGATAGGAGGCGTAAACCTTTAGAATTTCAGGTTGAAGATCGTGTTATGTTAAAGGTTTCTCCTTGGAAAGGAGTGATTCATTTTGGAAAGCATGGAAAACTCAATCCCCGATATATTGGTCCCTTTCCAATCCTGGAAAGAATCGGACCAGTAGCTTACCGCCTTGAGCTACCATCGGAATTGAGCAGTGTACACAATGTCTTTCAGGTTAGTAACCTTAAGAAATGTCTTTCGAAGGAAAACCTAGTTGTGCCTTTAAGAGATATCCGTATTGATGAGAAATTGAATTTCATTGAGGAACCGATTGAGATCATGGATCGTGAGATTAAACGGCTGAAGCATAGCCGTATTTTGATTATCAAAGTTCGTTGGAACTCCCGACATGGACCGGAATTCACATGGGAACGTGAGGACATATTACGTAATAAGTATCCTAAACTTTTCATGACACAAAACAACTCGGAGTGAAACCCGGGACGGGTTTCTTCTGAGGCTGGGAGGCTGTGACAACTGGCAATTTAGGGAGTCTATTTTAGGTAACCGCATTACGTTAAACTAAACCGAGCTTTGCCTTTACCACTATTTTCATCGACCATGACTTGATTTTATATTGTTTATTGGTTTTTATGCTTTATTTATTTATTGGATGAGTTATCGTGTGAGTTTTAACTCTTTTTGATAGGCACTATTCGATTCGGCACTATAAAAGCCTAAAACGAGAAATAATGTAACTTTTAGACAGTAACTCGAAAATTGGCAAATAAATAGTGAAAACTCGTGGAAAAACATAAATAACAATAATAGGAAGTCGAATGAATGTCGTGGGATACTCGTGGGACAATATATGAGCTCGGGAATGGGTAAATGGGATAGTTTACGAAAAATAACGACCCAGGCCCCTCCTTTTTCCCTCTAGCCGGTGCCCCCTCCTCCCATTTTAATTATTTTGAGGTCCCTCCTTCCTAACTATATATACCCTCCCTAACTCACATTTCACTCTTTCATTTCTCTCTCTAAAAAGACCTACTCACTACTTTCTCTCTCTACATCTTCTCTCTCCTACAAATAATAAAACCCTAACCCTAAAAACCACCATAGCCGCCACCTTGTCCAGCCATCTCCGGCCAAATTATGGTGAGTGAGTTTACACCTCCACCACCATCTTGTAGATCTCTCTTTCCTCTTTCCATCCATATATAAAACTCTCACAAAAGCCTACATTAACACCTCCAAATCTTGAAATTAAGATTCGTGGTTCTAGGGTTTTCATTAAAACTTGTAGATCGGGTTGTAAAAAGGTAAATGGAACATGGGTCAAGCTTGTTTAAGCTTTGGTTAGCCACGTATGGCCTTTTTATGGCTCGTACATGGTCGACTTTTTAGGGCTGTTGGGTGAAACATGGGATTAAAACTAATTAACACTTAAATAAACATGTAGCTAGTGATTTGGTATCATGTGGTGTATCATATTGTTGGGTTTTTGCATTTTAGGTCATGTTTCATGTTTTTGATTAGGAATAGATGATGGGTTTGATGTTTGGTTAATGATTGGAGGTTGATTGATTGTGTTTAGATGTTGTGGAAGCCTTTTGGATGGTGTTTGGTTGTGGTGATGGGGCGTACAAGCCACCAAACCCACGTATAGGTTGTGGCTGGTGGCGTACGTGACCCTCAAGGACCAAGGGTCCGGCTCGAGTCATGTGGTAGCTTGTGGGTTGATGTTGTTGGTGTTTGGATGAGACGCGTGGAGCCGAAAAGCTTCTAGAGCTTGTTTGGTTCACGTGGTCTTAACTGTGACCGTGTCATGAGCATTAGGGTCATAACATTGGTTTCGGGTATATTTGGTTGGTTGATTGGTTGTCGAGATTGATTTGCGTTGATTTGAGATTGAATTGCTTTATTATGACTTTTATTTGGACTTAATATATAAATTGTCAACTTTGAGCAACGTCGGTGTTACTTTGACTTTTTAGTCAATAGTTGACCCCGACAAGGCCGTAACATGGACTTTAGTATAGTTTGGACTACTGATTGATTTAAAGCCGAGAAGTCATGACTCGTGCTTGTGGACTCGAAACGAATAACGATATGAAACTAATATTGAAATTTGACAAAAGGTATATATATGAAAATGTTAATAAACTATGAAACGTAAATAATAAAAAGACTTTTATACCAAAAATATCGATAACAAGACTTGTCTTGTTACTTATTATTTTAAAATGGAAACTAATGACTAAAATGGAAAGGTTTTCTAATAAGTAAGTAATTAATGTTTCGAGAGCACGTTTATCGAAATATGCCAATTATGGGCATTTAATACTAGTTTCAAGTATTTATTTACTTACGTTTATTTGTACGTTGCTTTCTTGAGGTGAGTTTCATAGCCCCACTTTTATCTATGTTTTTAACTATATTGGGGTGAGAATCATGCTACTATTTTTGGACCTTCTAAACTATTTTGATTTGATTATGTGCTTGACTGATTAGATAGATATGTGGTAGTCGTTGCCTTAGTCTAGGGTAGCAATCCTAATTGCTATAACACTTTCCTAGCTAAGTATAGACTTCTACTTCGACCTAGTCCAGGGTTATCAATCGTTCTAGACTTTGCTACGACTGTGCTGGCTAGTGTCGCTAGGGGCCCAATATGATATCGGATATGATATTTGCTTGTGTTTGATGTGTATCTATCTTAAGTCTCGCATAGCAAATTAACTCCTACAGGTCCACTACTTTTACTTGAATTTAAACCTATGAACTCACCAGCGTTAGCTGACCTTTTAGCATGTTTTCTCAGGTATTTAAGTGATGTTTGGAGTGCGTGTTCGGTGGAAGCTTGGCAAGGAGGCATGGTCAAGGATCATGATCAACTCTGATAATTTATGGGGACCTATTTTATTAAATCATGTTTGGGCATAATATTTACACTTTGGGATTAATGTTTTGAATATTTAAATTGGGATTGGTTTTGAATGTTAAATGACTATCTTGTTTGCTATACTTGTGTGAGATACCAATCCAGTCGTAACGCCAGAAAACTTGATTAAGTCTCCCACTGTACCGAGATTTGGGGGTGTTACATTCTTACAGGTAGTGCTAAAGTTTAAGCACTACAATAGAAAATAATGCAATTCTGGCCTTTCTTACGAAGTGCTGCAAGAAACACCAGACACTAGCCCATACACAATATCGGCAGCGTTGCGAGGAGACGCATATTCCAGTATCATTTTAGGAAAGAGAACAAAAAAGGTCATCCAAAGTTCATAATGGATAAAGCAACGCCACAAACACCCATGCTGCTAGGGCCACCTCCTCTACATCCGTGGTGCTACTGATTTGCCCTTATCCATAAGTTCTGCACAAGGGCAATACAAAATGGTGAAGTATCTTTACAATTTATCTCAAAAGATGACTGGTGATCCTTGGACAATTGAAGATAGGGAATCAATACTCATAGATTGCGTAGAGCGTGAGTTTTTTGGTATTTAACTTGGTACTTATAATATATTCTTGTGTTTCTGATTACTAATTATTTTATACTTCACAATGAGCAAGAGACCCATTACATGGTCATGACATGATCACAACAGTATTTTACTTTAACTTTAAGATTATTGTTTTTAACTTTGAAATCATAAGCAACTATTGAGTATTTGCCTTGCTTGACTTTTATGATTCGTTTCTTTTCTTGATGTTATACATTTAGTAATTGTCGTAATCTGTCTAGATATTGCCCTCCAAATTGTGAACGACTGTTTAGAACTTGCTGCAATTGCGTCTTTACTCGAAGTCTTTGCTCGAAAGCCTGATGCATTTGAGACATTAGAAAAGAAAATAGTCAAGAGAATCATATATCCCAGGTAACCATTCGTATTATATTTATATATAGGACTCACGGGTTCTCCTACATTGTGTAGAATTTGACTGTTTAGTTATTCTTTATTTGGTAGTTATTACCCCGGTCTTTTGATTTTTCCATATAAAAGTACAACCTACAGTTGAGGAGGATACTGATGCATTGAAATTACTGAAAATCATTTGGAGACGTGTTTGCGAAACAATGCACATTGATGAAATTGGGGATATGCTGAAAGAATCTCCTAAAATATTATTTGTTGCTGCAGAAAAGGGCAACACCAGATTTATAGTCGAATTTCTTAGAACCTATCTGGATCTTATGTTTGATAAAATTGAGGATGGGCTAACTATACTTCATATAGCTATTATGCACCATCATCAAGGTATCTACAACTTAATGTATGAGATAGGCTCAGTTAATAGTGATATATGCCTAGAAATAGACACAATGGGCAATTATATGCATCATTTAGTTGGAAAAAGTTCAAAGGAGATGGCAGCTAAGATGACTGGAGCAATCATCTAGCATCTATACACGAATAAGAAGTTAGAGTATGTTCTGTTCATGTCTAGGTAATCATTGTGATACTGTGTTAGATTTGTTTGACGTTTTTGTATTTATATATGTATATATTAGATGTTCGAATAAAGAAGTTAGGGTACGTTTGGTTCATGCCCAAGTAATCACTGTGATATTGTCTTACATTTGCTTAATGTTTATGTGTTAGTTGTTCATAATGAGGAATCCCATGATCAATAAGAAAAAGAAAAACATGTTCGTAATCAAAGTACTTATCTGCTTTTAGCCGTTTTATGGATTATGGTAACATCAATAATAGATCTTAACTGTTTCATTTAACTTTTAGTTACTTTTTAGTATATAATTGTTTTACTAAATCCTAAAAATAAAAACCAAAAATCAAAATACTTACCTGCTTTTAGCCGTTTTAAGAATTATGCTAACATCAATTATAGATCTTAACCTTTTCATTTAACTTTTAATTACTTTTTAGTATATTTATTCTACTAAATCCTAAAATAAAAACCACAAGTCATACCCGTCCATCGGATGGGTTTTGCCACTAGTGTGTGTGTATATATATATACTAGTTTTCGAAGCCCGCCCAATGGACGGGCATGACTTATATTACTTGTTTGCTGTTTTTTGTTAACTTAAATACATTTTTTTAAATTGTCAAACAATATTATAAGACAATTGTTTTTTTTTTTTTTTTTTTTTTTTTTTTTTTTTAAGAGTTATAATAATTGTATGGTTTGCGTGGATGGTTAATAACACACCATATATAATTTTTACAATATTATGAATTTTATGTATGTTTGTAAAGTTGTAGATAATGAAAATGTATTAAAGTGATATAACAGTTAACTTAAATTCTAAACAAAGCTTCTTTGTAGACAACGATTTGTATATTTGTTTGGAACATAATAAAAACTTTGATAGTACACAAAAAACAATACTGATTAATGCATCAAATATAATAACGTGGATAATGGATATATCCTATACATATAAATTGTGAGAGTTATAGCAGGTTCTCCATATAAGTGTCTGGATATGTCAAATAGTATTTTTATAAAATTTAGTTGTTATTTGTTGAATTGAAGTTTAATTTCATTTCTATGACAACATATAGAGATTCAACACCAAATACATAGAGATCGAAAGAAAAAAATAGTATGATATCATACAGAGAATCGCTATTTGTTGTAACCTATACCAAGAAAAAGAATGGCAAAATTAATCACCAAATCGTCTACTCATTGTGTGTATTAATTGAAACATATATATTACTAAAGTATCTACAAAGCGGTAGTTTGTAACGATACTCTGACTTGAATGACTAAGCCAGTAACGTAGTTTAAAAAGGTTAGATTTCATCAAAGGGCGATGCAATAATATGAAAATGGACCACTCACGTATTTGCACCATTGGTCGTGTACCCGCTCCTACAATGTCAGTTATTGAAGGCCCAGCTTCACAATCTTGTAGGTCTAAAATGATTGAAATATAAAGAGACTTCCAATTGAAATTGGTGGGACAGCTAGTCGGTTACATAGGGGAAAGTAGTGTTTATTAGCTTGATTTGTAACCTTTTCTCTCAATTCTTGTAATTCATGTGAACACTAACATATGCAATTGAAGCTTTTCTTTAGTCTCGTATTTCCTATCCTTTCAAATCCTTAATCGATTCAAGAAGCAGACAGCAGTTTTATTCAATATTAAGTCAGAATTATAAATTCAAATGCACATTAATCTCATACAAAATAGAAAAAATTCTTAAGATTAAAAACCGAATACCAAAAAAATAAAAGAGCTAGATTATTAAGGGTGTACCTCAACCATGAGAACACCGGGCATAATTGGTCTCTCAGGAAAATGACCAGGAAGAAAGTCATCATTAATAGTTACATTCTTGATACCGACTGCTGAAACTCCTGGATTGAGCTCAATCACCCTGTCCACCAAAAGAAATGGAAATCTGCAACAACCAAACAAAACCCAATTTAAAAAGCAAACAAAACATTATTTATCTACAAAAAGTTTAAGATTTGATGTGACGTTTTGAAAGTAATTATGTGATACGGAATAATCATAATTAGATGTCAGCTCTAACAGCATGGGTTTCACAGACCGTAAATAGGTATGCTTCAACTTATTATAGTTGTTACAGTTAGATAATGTGTTGCTTGAATGTATGGCAAATTCGGGTTATTTTAGAAAAACAAAATCCATAACTACGTTTCATCAAACGACATCGCTCCTCGCAATAGAGGTAATCTCAGTCAATAATCATAATCAGTTTTGTTTGCAGCTAATCCTAATCTGATTTTCAAAAACCGATCATCTGACCAGATAATCCAAATCTATTTCAGTATACCCCAAACTCTACAAGATAAACAGCATTTTAGCTTATGCCATGTCAAATAACAATACATGAGATAACGTGTGAATTGGTTTATCAGATTATTTCAAAAAATTGAAGCTTTTTACGCCACGTTAGGAGCCTGCGGCTTATTTGGAACAGTACTAAGCCAATATCACGCCTGTTTCAACTCATCTCCTAATCTATACCCAGCTTTTACAGTCAGAATATCCCTTGCAGCGTTACAGTGTTGCTATCTCATTCGCACCTGTTTCAAAACAGTTATTGATTGATGATTCAAATATCGAATCATACATTTTAAATTCTAAGCTAAATTAGAATGAGATATGCATGTATTAAGATAGACAGATATCCAAATTTTAGTTAACTCTCTAAGAGAACATACTGTCAATGATTATCCTACATAAACATATAATGAAATAACAATAAAAGTGCATGTATCATACCTGATACAAATACTGAGGTTTGCTGAAGTCCTCTTTCATTCATCATTGCTGAAACTCGTGTTTAAAAGATCATAAATCCTTTCAAAAATCTACAAACATCAACGCTAATCTAAAATCCCTTCATAATTATTTCAAGGACTGACAGTTTAGTTTTGTCAGACATTAAGTGTAGAACCAACCTTAACTTTCATTTATGTCTTTGAGAATTACTCTTCACTTGAATCCCCCATATGTAATCGTAGAGCTCTGAAAGGTGAAGCTTTGAGCTTGAGGACCTTATTACCTATTCCTAGTTTTACAAACATGTAATTTTGGGGTGAATCTCGATTGATAACCCTTGACTGTCTCTACCCGTTGAACAATCCGAATTTGACATTATTACCTATTCCTGTGAGTGTGGGTGTGGCCAGTGTGTTATGCTTTATTCAGTCAGGGTCTCCTAATTTGCATTTGCACTCAAGTTCAAGAAATGTATGTGGTTCGTAATTTTATAATAACAGAATATAATGTGTAATTACCTGAGATATAATGTCGCTAAACGATTATAAGCCCTTTCATAGGAGGGTTCTATTTTGATTGCTTCTTTTGCTTCAAATACTGCTTCCAAAAGCCTCCCTAAGCTAGTTAAGGCTGCACTTTTATTGCTCCTGTATGAATCCTTTTCAGGACAAAGAAAAATAGCAGCATCATACAAAGACAAAGCTTCAGCAAATCGCCCATTTTTATAATCTTCGTTACCTATGATCTTCAACTGCTCAGGATCCAATCTTGTAAAAAGAGGTCTACAATAAGAATTTGTATTTGTGGGTGTGTGACACTCTTTGCTTGCTTTCCTAGTTATGTTCCTCATTCCATTTGGCACAAATCGCTCTTCTGGTTATGTTTTTGGCTTATAATTTTACTTCATTAAGGTTCACTCGGTCTTTTTTGAGGTCTCATTTGTATGGCGCAAAGGATGTTACTTACCATACTTTGAAGTCCACTGATCACAACAGCCTTTTCCTCTTTTGAATCACTAAGCGATAACCAAACTTCAAAGGGCCCGAGCGTCTTCTCTGTCAGGTTTGTGAGGCTCAGTTGTAGCTACATTATAGCATGTACCACTATCAATCTTTCATTAAAATAAATAAAATAAAATAAAAAATAAGTTAATTTTATTAAAACTTGTATTACTTACGGAAAAAGGTTTTTCTAAGATGATGACTGGTGGCACTTGGACTGCTTTCAAATCGATCTCTTTTTTCATAAGTGGCTACAATGTAAGAAAAGAATCCAAAATAATTAAGCGTTTTCAACTCAAGATTGTATAAAAGCTATTGGCTCACTTACATTGCCAATTATCTGCTGTGTTTGCAGGCGACCAGGTTCACCTAAATTCGTACGCCAAGTTATCTGAAGTTTACCAAGGAAATTATTCCCCTCGGCTTTTGTTGGTTGAGATGACATTTTCAATGCATACAGAAAGTTATATATTCCTCCTCCTGGTCTAATAAGAATAGGTAGTTTGAATACTTCTCTGCTACATACAATACTGAAATTAGAAAACGACACAAAACTCGTTCAGAAAATAAAATATTATCTAGGAAAGTTATTTGTCTTGTCACCTAGTAAGATCACCCTTCTCCGAATGGTGCATATCAGCTTTAAGTATAGTTGCAGTCCACCGTGGTCAACAAAAATAACTTGCAAGTCGGTATCAAACACATGTTACCCTGTATAAAATTCACTTTAATTTGAACAAACACAACCATTGATTAGCAGACAATAAACATTAGCTTGCAAATGATGACAAACCACTATTTGACATCGTACCTATATTGAACATGAATATGAATGAACATAGTTGGTAATATATAAGTGTTTATAATAAGTATAAGAAACATAGGAATGTATAATACACATGGACCGAATCGAAACATGTCAACAAAACACATAATCACCTTGAATCATATACTTTTAAATCATAAAAGTAAAATTTAATATGTTTACATTATTAAAAAAACCTGAAGAGTTGTTCGTTTCTTACAAATCAATGTTTTCAACCTGTGATGAAGAAAACACAGAAACGATCATTAGATGAGATTGTGCGAGAAAAAGGATATTAGGGTTTTTGAGAAAAGATATATTATGAATGAACCATATATAATTTTTTACGTATATGTTTTGTTTAAGGTTACCTAAGTTGTAGGGATTCTCCTACATAATTGGTTGCATAGATTTATAATTTTGGACTTGCAACATATATTCCAAAAAATCATGTTGCCTTAGTGGTAAACACACATGTTATTCATCCAAATAACCAAGGTTCAATTCTTACAAAGCTTATTTTTTATAATCAAATTTTGGAAAATAATACATAAATTCCGAAATTTAATTAATAGCTAATTAAATTTAAAAAAAAATTGCTTAGGTGGACAACTTATGATGACATGACACTAAAAAGAATTACATGGCAATGAGGTGGACATTTGTGGAATAATCTACGTGTCATGCCTCCTGTTATATATAATGTAGATATATATATATATATATATATATATATATATATATATATATATATATATATATATATATATATATATATATATATATATATATATATATATATATATATATATATATATATATATATATATATATATATATATATAACAGGAGGCATTTGGCATTAATGTCACCTCAATGCCCAGTAATTATTTTTATGCCATGTCATCACAAATTAATGCCACCTAAGCAAATTAATTGATAATTTCGGATTAATATGCAAATTAATTGATATTTTCGGATTAATAAATGTAAAAAATGTAGTTGCCAAGATTCGAACTTGGGATGGTAGGCACAAATAAACAACACCTCAACCACTAGAGCAACACATTTTTTTGATTATATCTTGCATATCCAAATATATAAACATCTGGAACCAATTATTGTCAATTTTATACATATCTTTTCCTTAAATATAGTTTCACAGTATTAAATCTATAAACCTCTGGAACCAATATAATTCTAATGAAATACGTTTCTTAATAGATATCGATGAACAATAAATCTATAAATATAAAAGATTATTTGCCTAACCCTACCATCGAGAATTTTTTAGGGTAACACAGAAAATTCTATACAAGTGAGTTTTCATTCACAATTTTTTTTTCTTTTTTAGATCGACATGTTATGCTTACTTATTGATATGGCTTTGTGAATGACCAGGATCAATGGTTTGAATGTTGAAAATCATTCTCAAGGTAATTTCTTTAGTAATGTTTTATATATACATTATAATGCATTGTCTATTAATTAAAAGAGTGTATACATATATGTTTTTGTATGTTCAACAGGTAAACCTCCACAAAAGAAAACCTTCATGCTTGAAAGTGACACAACAGGGAGAAGCTCCAGGATCAATGTTTTGAATGTTGAAAACCATTCAGAATGTAGTTTATTTAGTAATGTTTTATATATACATTATACATAGTGCTTAGGTTATGTTTATTGATTCACAACATTTAATCCACCACCAAAGAGAGGTTTTCAAAAACAGACTTCCTCTTATAAAGCACCTTTAATTCATGAAAGCGCTGAGATTGATACTTCCAACTTTGAAGCCCTCTCATCAGGTACTTTTATCACAAAAAATCCAGTGTAGGTTGTTTGAAATTTTCCAAATATATTAAGTATATGTTTAAATAATTATAGGTATGAAGCCACACCATGGTTGAAAGTTTGGAATGAATACTTCCAATTTATCAGGCCTCCCATCAGAAACTTTTATATTGGTTCAAAGTATGCATTTGTTCTTTTTTGCTTTACATTGTATGCTTATTAAATTTATTTGTTATACACATTGTGTAAAGATCATCAAAGACCTAAGAAAAATTCTCTGGCACAATCATCCAATTCATGATGCCCCTCATCAGGTAGTTATATATTGGTTTAAAATATGCAGTTTTGCTAATTTATTTTACATTGTAAAAAAGTAGAAGACGAAGGAGCTAATCTGTTAATAGGCACACCTAGTAGATTACATGACATAATGGATCGTATGAATATCTTGGATTTTTGTAACCTTGAGGTAAAGCTGGATATTACATTTTCTGTATCCTTAATACTACACACTTACTTCCTTTAAGTATAACTCTTGCATTTATAGATATTGATTTTGGATGAGGCGGATAGACAACTAGATATGGGGTTTGAGAAGCAGATTAATACTATAATATCTCGCTTACCAAAGCTACGCAGAACTGGTCTTTTTTCAGCTACTCAAATTATGGCTGTTGAAGAACTTGCAAAAGCAAGATTAAGAAACCTTGTAAGGGTTGAATTTCGTGCAGAGACAAAATCATCAGGTAACATGACCTGAAAAACGCCTTCAGGCCTTCATATTGAGGTATGTGTGCACCCAAAAGCTAAAATCATAAAAATATTCTTTTGATGTGATAATGTTTATTTATAGTTTGCGAAGCCTGTCAAAAGTGGTGCTTCTTCCTTCAGTGTAACCTAGAAAAATGGTGGCAAGCCTGCCAAGCAGGCATACAAGTGTGATGAACACGAAATCATTTACCAGGTTGTGCCAAGGTAATTGACGATATGCATTAAACAAATTCATTAACACAAAATAAAAAAATATATATTTATTTATGATATACTCATGTAGTAATATCTTTTCTGATTATAGATTTAAGGTCATTATAAGGGTCATTGACGAGACAGGTTCAGCTTCTTTGGTCGTGTTTGATCATAATGTCAATAAGTTGTCCGGAGCAAATGCTTATGAAATAATGAACAGCCAGGGAAATGAAAGTTTCAGCTGTTCAATTAAGTATGTTGTTGTGGGAACAAATACAAGTTACCTTCGTATCTAATCTAACATTTATTTGATCTCAGCTCATAAACTATGTGCTCAGCTCATAAACTATGTAACATTATATTTGCTGCATCAATAATCAACATTATAGAAATGAAGATACTGTATAAGTTACAACCCATACAGTAAGCTTTGAATGAGCCGACTATGATGATGTATGTGGTTGTAAGATCCATTTCTGCCTTTGTAACCCACTATAATGGTTTGCATATGATTTAGAGATCAATATACGTGCAGGGCTAGAGTCTTCCAACCTTATTGTTGGAATCGACTTTACTAAGAGCAATGAGTCGACAGGTAATAACTTTTCTATCAATGGAGCTTTTTTAATTCCATCGAATAATCGTCATCCTTGATTTGGCTGATAACCAGATCAGTGGATTGCTCCCAGGTCTTTCACCTCTTTCTTCATTGCAGGAGTTATATTTTAAGAGAAACAGTTTGGGGGTCTTTTCAAATCTCTTGCATGGTAAAATCTCTGAAACTCATCTTGCAAATCTGTCTCATTGAGTTGCATTCACATGTGATAATGAAAATGCAAATAAAAGAATTAGAAACTGTTAAGAGAACTCCATAATCAATGTTATAAGATAAGATGATATATTCAATTTCTTTATTAAGGTTTTGTACCAGTGAGTTACATACAACTTGTGCCATCTTTACTGAGTTTTCTTGATTTACAGGACAACAGTACACTAAGAAATATCGATAAGAGTGTGAAAGGAATTGATTAACATATATTAGGTAATACACTTTGTTGTAGTTAGAGAAAATTTTCTGGTGACCAGCTACTTTTAATGTTTCTACACAAAGTAACATAATATACCGTATTGTTATACTGAAGATCATTTCTGTTTCTCTATGACTTTAGGCTTAGTGGCTGAGATAAAAGAAATAAAGGAAAAGATCCAGAGAGATGATGATCTGCTCCTTACTGTTGCTGCTGGAAATAGACACTCTATCATGCCACATTGTTATATAATTTCAAAAGAAACTTGATGATATTTTCTTGCAAGGTTTACATCGTTTACATAAATTGTACAACTTTACTATACATTAAAGCCTATATCTTTCATTTCTGTAGCTTTCCCTATTAGTATTCATGTACTAATATTAATCGTTTAGAATGGCATTCACATAATTTTATGTATTTTAATGAACTCTGTTTTGAAGGTATCTCTTATTTGAGTAAAACCCTTGATACATAATGTCCTCTTATAGTAAAGATGTGAAAAAGTTCAGGAAGCAATATCGGAAGAACCACATAATCAGGCGCTCTTATTACTGGTGCACAGCCAAGCATCACGGGTATAATAGTGTACAAGTCGGTTGAATTCACGTATGATGAGAAAGAATGATTTGTTGCTATTTTAAATTCAATATGCTTCTTTTCTAAATGCGGTTGTGAAGGTAATTTAATATGCAAATACTCTTTAGATTTTCATACCAAACCCTGCATAGATAGTATGACAAGGTCAAATATTACATAATATTTTTGGTTATGACGTCTCCATCTAAAATTTAGTTTCTCTTTTGCAGCAAGAGGAAAATTCCTGGGGATACCGTGGATTCTTTTGTGTGTGGCTTGATCACCAAAATCTCAGTTGTCTAATTGGGTTTGGAACTAATTAAAAAGAAATATATGGGATAAAGGGTGTCCATTTTCATGTAGATTGTAGCAGTTTATGCCAGTACCCTTGTCATTCTCACTGCCACCATGGTTAGATTCTAACATCGTTGTTTCTTTCTTAGTCAAGTTTTGTTTCTCATTGTGAGTCTGTAACATATACAATGCTTTCATGATTGGCGATGGAAAACTTTTGACAAATGCTCATTGTGTTGAACACAACACACAAGTAAGTTAGTTCACTATCAAACGTTGTTTCTCATTTTGATAGTTTGTATCATAAAGCTAGATTGCTGAGAATTTATACATAACGTAAATGAGGCCAGCGGTGCCAACAAGAGGTGACCTCTGTAAAATTCACTTTACAGTAACGAGGGATTTTTTGAGATCAATTCTAATTAGACATATAATGGAGAATCTTTCAAGAAGCAATGACGTCACGTTTGAAGGTTTATGGTGAGATTGAGGATTGCAATGTATCATAGATAGGGTTACTGGGAAAGCGAAAGGCTTTGGTTTTAATCTGTTTAAGTATAGGAAAGGCGCGGATAAGGCATTGAAGGAGCCCAAGATAAGGATTTGAAATAGTATGGCGATTTGTCAGCTAGCGTCGTTAGTGAATGGGGGGATGGGTGGGGAGAATATTAGGAGGAAGGTTTATGTCAGTAATGTGGGACAGGAGGTGGATTCCAAAAGTTGAGAGTGTTTTTTTTAGAGATTGGGTAAGATGGATGCAATGAGGAATTCTTTGGGTGATGGGTTAAAGAGCGAAAAATACCTCGTGACCATGTTGTATTTGCCACCAAGGTTTGTGCTTCCTATTCCCCGTGATAATGCTTATCGTAGGAATGTCATATGCAACGTGTGTGTATCTATGTATGAACATTTCTCTTAGAGTCTTAGGTTTAATAAAAGGGCGTTTGGCGTTTACAAGTGGTTATGTGATATGGAAAATTTGAAGATAATTATTTGTTTTGGTGCTTAAATCTTATTATTAGGTATTTATAGGTAAATACACATTAACTGATAATTAGACCCCTTGATAATAAGATAGTCAGAAGCAGTTTCTCTATACCCAAGCACCAACAACTAATGATTACATGAACGTAAAAGCATTGCCAAACACTCCCAAAGTGATTGTGCCATATAAAGAAACATCATGCATGTTTAATTAGAAATTTTTTTCGCAGGTAATAAGGCAAGTTGGTTAGGAATTTAAAGCCAGTTACTACAGTTGGATAGACAACAGACACATATCATGAACATGTTACATGTATGAAAATGAGCATATTGCATAATGGGTCATGTGCATGTGGGCTCAAATTTTTGTGCAGGTACTCTAGCTACTTTCACTAAATTAAATATGTGTGCGAGGAGGATCACAATGCTTATTCAAAAATATAAGTTATTGTAGTCATAACTACCATATAAGTAATTAGATGATTCTTAGACATGAAATTTATGTACAATTCAAGAAATGAAAAAGTGTTTGTTGGTTGGCATAACCCAACCCACCCGTTTTAAGAATTACGTGTTCCCTATTATACATTTATTTATATTATATTAGAGGTGGAACCCTTCCCAATGGGCTGTGACTTACTAAACCATTAACCATTTTCCGTTTCTAGGTGCAATTCGAAGTCGTGTTGTAATTTTCAAGTTACTCCTGTAGGAGTGTCAATATGAAGCATTCAATGTGACATGTTAAATCCTACTAAGTCGAATTTGATTCATATCAAAATATGTAATATTTTGAAGGTAATTGTGTCTAGGTACTATGATTTGAAAGTCGGTAAATGAGCTGAAGCTGTGAAGGGGTCTCGGGTTGCAGTACAGTTTGTGGCTTATTTGTATTTTTAGCTCTTCTTGGATGCTCAGACAATGTTAGATCTTGTATGCTACTATATAATCTGTTTGTTGTGTTAAATGGTTAATGGGGAATTAGCATTTTCAAAATAATTAGAATTTATTATCTAGAGAAATAATGTCACTTCTCATTATTTGATAATTTAAATCATCTTTTACAAAATTTAAATCATCTTTTACAAGCCGCAAGAGAACTGATTATCTATGCTTAAACTAAGCTAATTTCCAAATTTGAGAGACTTCTACTTAAAATTCTAGAAAAATGCCTCCTTTTTTTTCTTTTTTTTCCCAGTAATGCCTTTTCGGCCAGTTCCCACATGACTGGATGTAATTCCAATCGTATAGAATTAGCAAGAGAAGCTGCTAATGATTCTATCTTTTGTATTGTAATAGCATGTATGGGTCTGAACATACGACTTGAACTTTGTTAATACAAATAAGCCGTAAAAACGTTTATTTATATTTTACGATCTTCTAATGTTTTGTCGATAACAAAAGTAAAATCATATTAACGAAACAAATAAAATACGTAAATGACTTGAACTAATAGTTTTCTAACATATTCACATTTTCACATAAAACACTAAAACAAGTATAAGTGATTTTATGATCTAGATATATATATATGTACGACAACTAGTGTTTACATATTGGGTTAGCATATACTTAAACTAAGTATACTAAAATGGGTAAAAGCATGTAAATACTAAAATAAGGTAAAAACATGTAAATACTAAAATGGGTAGAAACTAGCAAATGGTATTGAACCATAACCCATGGCTTTATATATACCACTTATCTAAGTTCATTGTATCTAGAAAGAAAACCATGGATCAACCCATAACCCATGACCCATGACCCATAACCAAAAATACCCATGGGCAAAGAGGAGCTTTCCACGGATCCCTAGCTTTGTGCTAGCCGGATCCTAAGTGGAAGGGATCCGTGGGATCCGGGGTAACAGTAGAGAATTTTCTCTATAAATAGAGAGCCATTTCTTCCTTACTTGTCATCCCTTTACACACATACTTCCACCAAGTATTCTAACCCTCTAACCTCAGATCCAAGAGATCTATGTAGCTTTTCTCTTTTGTTTTTGTGTGATCTTGTAGGTTCCTCTTAAAGGAAAGATCACCACATCTTGAAGACGTGCAAGCTCAAGTCCATGAGTTGCCATGCTTCGTCATCATCAAGACAACGAAGGTTCTCTTGTTGATAGTTCTTCCTTTCTCCATAGATGTTGGGTTGAAGGCATTAGTGAAGAATGCCGAAAGTGTCAAGATGAAAGCATTAGTGAAAGGTGCTCATCATCCGCGTCAAAGCATTAGTGAAGAATGCTTAAGGTGTCAAGACGAAGGCATTAGTGAAGGGTGCCAAGCGTTGTGTCAAAGGCATTAGTGAAGGATGCCGAAGAATCAAATTAAGTAGCATTTGGGAAGAATGCTTAGGTCGTATAATCGATGAGGTGCATCGTTATACATATAAGTGTTTATTTATTCACAAGGATGGTGATATCCTTGATGGTGTTGTAACAAGGAGTAGATCTCCTTGATAATAGGTGTTGTGTCGTGAAGGGTAGTAGTTCCTCCATAATGGAACTAGGTGCTTAGCCTATTACCTAATAAAGGGTAGGCGACGTTGTGATAGGATTAGTTCTCCTAAGGTGTGAAAGAACTCGGTGGTTAGCCTAGCACCGTATAAAGAGTAGGCAACGTAGTGTTAGGTGTGGTTCGCCTTGGTGTGAAAGAACTCGGTATTTAGCTTTGTACCGGAAAAAGGTTAAGCGACGTTGTGAAGGCTTCTCCGCCATAAGGAGATTTGGTGTAGTGCTTACGAACTCTCGAGTAGGTGACTCGGGGAGTGGAGTAGGGCAAGGAAGGTGTCCTTGTAGCCGAACCACTATAAATAACTTGTGTCGTGGTGATGTGCTTCTTACTCTTTATCTTTCATTTTACGTTTATATATCTATCTATCAACGTCCAACATAAATAACCAAATAGATTGACATAAGTCGATCTAAATATTTAAAAAAGAGTTTTAAATTGGTAAAACTATTCAACCCCCCCTTCTAGTTTTCCACAATTGGCATCAGAGCTTCGTTACCAAGTTTCTTAGAGTATGTTGTACTTTAAAAACTTGATACGATCCATGTATGTTTGAAAACTACAAAGAAGGATTATTTTTGTCATAATTTAAAAAAAAATCAATATATTGTTTATTGTTGGACAATGATAGAATGCTCTAACATTTTTTTAAAGCATTATCCATACTTGGATTTGGAACTACCAAAAAGATCATGAAGAATTTATCTAAATTGTTCTTCTCGCAAAAAGAATGTTTAAGTATCCTTACAACATTAATCTGGAGATTCCAAGAAACATCTAAATATTTCTTTTCCTTAAAAGAATATTTGGCAAAGGTATGATCTTTAAATACTTATCTTTATTTGTTATTAGTATCTTGATTACATGTCTTAGTAGTAATAATTCTAGTAATTATTCTGTTATAGTAATTTTCTATTTAGTGTTCTCCGAGTTTGTTTTGTAGACTTTATTACCAACTCATAATAATGATTTCTAGTTATATGATAACATCAATCATTATTCACCACAAAGGATTTATTGACATCTCATGCACATCAATAAATATCCATGTGAAACTTCTTATATTATAATAAAATTGGATTTTATTATAATGTTTGAAAAGCTTCCCAAAAATCACGACCAATTCTTAAAAAAGGGAACCTTGTCTAATAGGAATAGCATTTAATCATCAAAACCTCAAACCACAAGTTTTTAGAACATTAACACCAAAACACTAGGTATCTTAGAACTTCCAAACCAAAGTTATCAAGCAATTTCTTGAGCTGACTTTTACTATCATGCCGGATCCCTAAGTTTATACTAGACGGATCCCAAATGAGAGGGATCCGCGGGATCCGTGCAACAGAAGACAGTATAAGCTAAAAACGATCACTGTGGATGTTTCACCATCACTCATTTCACAGACTCACGAACAAGGACTTTGTTACTGTTCATAGGAGCTAATTGATCATTTTTCTCAAGCCTAACAGTCACGTGTGTAAGTTTAATCTTCACTACATTGTTAATCTAAATTCCTTGATTCTTAGAATTACAATTACTTCATCTTTAAGAGTTGGGTTCAAATGGGTTTTCCATAATTTGTCAATCACATTGTTTTCTAAGATAATCTAAATCAAAGATTTAACATTGTTAATACAAATTAAACACATTTCTTGAACCCAACAAAGATGATGAGAGCAAAATTGTGATGAAACCCTCTAGGTTACGATTCACCATTAACACCACATTGTGGTTACATTGTTTAGGAACATCATGCCTAGCAACAAGCAACAAGATTACCAAGACACTGCCCACTACATACCCATGTATCATAGGAAAAATGGCTTAAGTCCGAACGATAGGAAAGTCTTTAAGTTGCTTGAAAGGAGACTCTTTCATGAAGGTAGAGTGGTTGATCCATCATTCCTTGCAAATACCGACATAAGGGAAGTATTTGAAACTATTGGGTTTGATTGTTTATTGGATATAAACGAGCAAATTTGCCCGGTCTTTATGCTTGAGTTCTACAAGACTATGGGTATAATTAGAAATGATGATGGATCCATCTTAATTGAATTCACCATTAATGGACATGAGTACACTCTTTCACTTGAGGAGTTTGGAAGAATAATAGGGGTTCCATCCGATGGTGTTTGTATGTATTCAAATGAATGGTCGTTGCAGGAGCTACACTCTATGGTTGATCATCACGACATTTATCACACAATAATCCCGGAAGCAACCACGGTAAGGGACACCGTGTTTATGCCAAGAGCTTCTCCTTCAAGGGTAACTAGAAAGTCGAAAGTGATCTATAGGGATCCTTTTCAAATGGAGCTTTCGGAGATGTTTGCATTATATAGAAAATGGGAAAATGTGATAAGGGAGAATGTGGTGTGTCTAGTGGGAAACAAGGATCACCCTAACGCATGTCTAAGCTTCATGATCTATTGTCTTGTGACTGAGACCCGCTTCAACATTGCCTACTACATGATCAAAAGAATGGCAAGTGTAAGAAGCATGGACAAGATGGTGCTTCCATATGCAATGCTTCTAACCCGTCTCGCAAAATTCATCTTTGCATTAGATCCCTCTCCACAATCCTTGGATCATAGCTTCTGCAATAAGGTTATGGTACCATTAACCGAGGGTAGAACAACAAGGTTTATGGTGGAAGGCAAGAGGCCACACCCACCCACGGATTCCTCGGACGAAAGGGAAAGGCAAGGAGAAGGTGAAGGTGAAGGTGAAGGGAGTAGTAACAACCCACTTGATAATATCGATCTTGACCCCTTGGACTACATTAACCAATTGCCAAACTTCCCTAATGAATCACCCGAATGGAAACAAACCAAGGGAGTCTTCAAATGCTTCGCCAATTTCTTGAGGAAGAAGAAGTGAAGATAGTTCGATAAAAAGTGGAGGACGGGTGAAGAAGTGAAGGAGGAAAAGAAAGGTAAGACCTTAGGAATCTAGTGTATGTTAAACAATCTCAAAAAATGGTTTGTAAACACTTTAAACTACTTGTAGTATGTAGGTATTGCCATACATTGGCACTAAACATCCTAACTTGGATGTTTGGAAAATGAGATTTTACGACCTCTTGGAGTGGTCGTCGTCACTCATTTTAGTAATTTTAGTTCTTCCTACTTTGATTATTAATTATATTAGTTGTGTTCTTGCATTTAGTTCCCATAGAAACAACTAGGAGAAGCATTTACTAAGAAGTGCAAAATTGCACATTTGCTGGAAGCCTTCTGATCTGCAGTAGGCGGATCCCAGCATTTATACGAGACGGATCCCTCCCAGAAGGGAACCGTGGGATCCGTGGTATCTGATATACAATACAGATTTGAGTACATCAAAACATTCCATTAGATCATCTCCAACTAGTCAAACATAAGATACTAGAGCCAACTAAGTTTTTCTCAAATAGTTGAAGATCTCACTCTCATCCAAGACCTATCTAGGATACATCCTTGAAATATTTTTGATTTTCTTCCACTAGTCAAAACTCACCATAATTCCGCTCTAACACTCACACATTATCTATCACTCTTGATAGCTCTTAGTTAGGTATATCTTTCACTTTAAGCAAATTAATCTCAATCACCTTTTAATCAAAATTAAGGTCAAAAATATAGTTAGACTACCCAAAGTCAAATTTTCCTGACCAAAATCATCATTAAACACCATTACTTGTTAAGGTTAAGGGTTTGAGATATCCAACAGCTAAAGACTTCAAAACTAAGTTAAACTCTCAAAATCCATTAATAACTAACCTTACAAAAGCATAATGATTTCACCTAGAACCTGTCTGATATCCGGATCCCTGGTCTTTAACCAGACGGATCCCTACTGAGAGGGATCCGCGGGATCCGTAGGTGTAGAGAGCATAAATCAGCTTCTATATTCAAACCCATGTCACCTTTTGGTTCTCTAACCACTCTTAGCATACATTAATTATTCACCTAGAGCTGATCAAAACCTCAAGAGCATGCTTAGTCTTCTAAGTGGTCAAGAATTTAATTCCCAAATTCAAATTATTCTTTATAAACTAAACAATCTTAGGTTTAGGGCACCATCCTCAATTAGCATTCAAAAGTCAGAAATTAGAAGCTCACATTAGCACCATCATCACCATGACTAAAGCTCTTAGCAACAACTCCTCAAACATAGGATCATCCAAAAGAAGGGCCAAATGATTCATGAAATTTCATCCACCGAAACATCTCCCATTAGAGATAATGACTCTAGAATCCCACCTCATCAAACCCATCCAACAAAAGCTAAGAGAACCGCAAGGATTAGTATCAAATCTTTCCAACTAGAAAAGGGGTCATCTAGTTCCAAACCAAACATGGATAGTTCTAACAAGCCATAACAACCTTCATTCATTAAGAATGGACTACACTCATTGAATGAGCCTCTTCCGCATCCAAACATATACTCATTGTTTCATTCATCACCAAGAACCTCCCATTCACCAACCTTTTCATTGAATCGGGAACCACCTACAACACCAACTAGCCCTTCATGGGAGACAAAGAACAACCTTGATCATATGGAAGAAGTTCCATTACCACCCTCATTTTAAGAACCTCTCCCTACTTCTCAATATGAAGACCCTCAAACACACATTGAGCCCCCTCAAAACATCCTTTCTCCTTCGGGGCCAAACCAAGACAATAATTGCCCAAATTGTCTAAAAACTCAAGGACTTGTTCAAGAAGTACGAAATGAGATACATTTCATGTTCAATCATCTTCTTGCAAAGTTGGATCAATTCAACAAGTCCACCCATCCCTAGATTTAAGCACATTGTCACATTCTAAATCCCGAAATGAGATTAGTATTAGTAGTACTTATATGGCTAAAGTTCATTCTCTTAGTTTTTAGAGATTTGGTTGTGTATCTCTTGTTTTATTGAATGAATACTTACATGCTATGATTATTATGTGTGTTGTGCTTGTTATATTGTACATATTTCTCATTCTCTTCAATAGCACCCCTTGATATTTCTTCACTGCTGAAGAAACTGTAACAGATAGCCGGATCCCTTCCAGATAACTAGACGGATCCCTCCTTGAAGGGAACCGTGGGATCCGTGGTACAGAAGCACAAATTTCTACAAACTTGAGTCTCTTTTGCAGGAAATTATGCACTATACTCTTGTTTTTCTAACCTTTGTTTTGTAGATTTTCAAAATAACACATGAAGATTTTGACACCATAAAAGCTAGGGGGAGCCTTGTGTCAAACAATATTGCAAAATCATTTGCAACTTAATCCAATTTTGGATTACACTTCATGATACCCCATTGCAACTTTGCAATATTCGAGGGGGAGCACGTTTTCGTCACTTAGACGAACCATTTGCAAACTTAATTGCAAATACAAGTAGCTTATTTTACACTATGTCCTTGACGCCCTTTTTCAAAGGGATGGACTCGTCAAGGGGGAGTTAAGATGAGTACCATTCCCGTCACTTGCTCTCGTTACATCTTTTATAATTTTTCTTATAAAAATTGTGTTAGTTTCTTTTAACACTTTTTGTTTCGACAAAAAGGGGGAGAAGAAAGTAAAAACTACAAATTCAAACGTTTACGAATTTTAGCTTTTCCTTAAAATAATTTTATGTTTTGTCATCAACAAAAAGGGGGAGATTGTTAATACAAATAAGCCGTAAAAACGTTTATTTATATTTTACGATCTTCTAATGTTTTGTCGATAACAAAAGTAAAATCATATTAACGAAACAAATAAAATACGTAAATGGCTTGAACTAATAGTTTTCTAACATATTAACATTTTCACATAAAACACTAAAACAAGTATAAGTGATTTTATGATCTAGATATATATATATGTACAACAACTAGTGTTTACATATTGGGTTAGCATATACTTAAACTAAGTATACTAAAATGGGTAAAAGCATGTAAATACTAAAATAAGGTAAAAACATGTAAATACTAAAATGGGTAGAAACTAGCAAATGGTATTGAACCATAACCCATGGTTTTATATATACCACTTATCTAAGTTCATTGTATCTAGAAAGAAAACCATGGATCAACCCATAACCCATGACCCATGACCCATAACCAAAAATACCCATGGGCAAAGAGGAGCGTTCCACGGATCCCTAGCTTTGTGCTAGCCGGATCCCAAGTGGAAGGGATCCGTGTGATCCGGGGTAACAGTAGAGAATTTTCTCTATAAATAGAGAGCCATTTCTTCCTTACTTGTCATCCCTTTACACACATACTTCCCCCAAGTATTCTAACCCTCTAACCTCAGATCCAAGAGATCTATGTAGCTTTTCTCTTTTGTTTTTGTGTGATCTTGTAGGTTCCTCTTAAAGGAAAGATCACCACATCTTGAAGACGTGCAAGCTCAAGTCCATGAGTTGCCATGCTTCGTCATCATCAAGACAACGAAGGTTCTCTTGTTGATAGTTCTTCCTTTCTCCATAGATGTTGGGTTGAAGGCATTAGTGAAGAATGCCGAAAGTGTCAAGATGAAAGCATTAGTGAAAGGTGCTCATCATCCGCGTCAAAGCATTAGTGAAGCATTAAATTGGTAAAACTATTCAACCCCCCCTTCTAGTTTTCCACAAACTTAGTGGACAGGCATTAGTAGCGGGTCCAAGTTGTTCTTCGATTTCCAAAAAAGCAGCAAAATAGGGAAGCTTTCGTTCAACTGTGCACTTGATTATATCTGTTGAAAAGATTGGCTCCTTTGCCAAATGACACACCAAGAAAGAAATCAGTAATGAGTGCCATAAAGGTATTTTATTCCTAACAGATTGGTACCATATCATTACAGATCGTTTACCAAGTAAATTATGAGGTTCGACTTTATGTTTAGGCCTAGGTCCAACACTTTCAATTTCCCCTGAAATATGATAACAGTATATTGATTAACGGGAGTAAAAAAATCATCTAAAAAGTCAATAGAAAAATATCTTAAAAGGTTTCTGATTGCATGCATTTGTTTTTGCAACAATCCTTCTTTTCCTTTACACTCGATATGACAGCATATAGAACATATATAAAATAAGAAATATAGAGAGTAAGAGCCTTATTAATTTGTATTCCTTAATTATGACAAAAAGCAGGTCTGATGATTTCCACGGTAATTATATAAAATTGAACATGCAAAGCATGATGACAAACTGAAAAACATAGATGATATAGTATATTTGTCTATAATTACATCGAGTTACCAAATTTTTTTTACTAATAGGTGCATCTATAACTATCCTTATTGCTGAAAATTGTATAACGTTATTCCTAAGTATAATAAATTTTACAATAATGTAAACAGTTGACATATTATAACTTGACACTTACAAATACCAAATAACGAAAGCCATTTGGATTAGACAACCTTGTCTACCTCATAGTTTGAAAGCCTTGTGTTGTATGTACGGGCTATGTTTTTATTTATTAAATATTTTGGTCATGAGAGATTTTGAAAAAGCATCTGATCTTATAAGCTTGATTGGACATTAATATTACATAGGTTTATATTACTTACAAATGACTTAATGGTTTGGACCTTCTAATGGGTCATAGCATATAGATTAATGCAGAGATTTAAGTATCTCAATTTGTTCCTCGGTGTGTTTCTTATAGAAAATGATTTTGAAGGTTGGCTCCACAGTTTGTTTCCGAGATGCAGGTCAAAGCTCAGCAAGTTTTCGATGCAACTGCAAATCTCTAGGTCTTTACCAGTGTTTGGAGTTGGAGTTGCTTTCAATGATGGTAGTGAATTCATCCCATCACTTCTGCTTTAGAACAGTAGAGTTGTTGACTTTATCATAGATCAGAAAGATATCGATCCAGGAGAGCAACAAATAACCCAGCATTTGGTGCTTTGAGCACTGCCACATTAGGTGCCACGAGTTTGATCTTCACTTTGTAATTCTTTAATAGTTTCAAAGTCTTATAACATTGATTATGGAGTTCTCTTAACAGTTTCTAATTCTTAACAGTTTCTTTTATGTATAAAATCTTCGCAAGGTGATAAAATGGGCAGAAACATAAAGGTCAAAAAGATCTTGGGTTAAAATGGGCTTTTTTTTGTTTAGGTCTGGTCATTATACTTTCACGCATAACACTTTGCATCAGGACCAAATCTTACTGAATGTATCATGTAGACACCATCAAGACAGTGAATGTGAAAAAGCAATCAATGATACACTCTCATCTCAAATTTGTTATTCTACTATACGCATGATTGCAATGTTTATAATACATGCTAACATTTCATTTTTATTTTGGAAAATCAAACAAGTTTGACACGGATTTCTTACTTTTTTCCTATATATTACAATTCTTATTGATAGTTTAATATACTTTGTGATATAATTTAATTTTATAAGTTTGCTATGGTTGATAGAATGGGGTGGAATGTCGAGAAGCTTTAGATGTAGTGATCGATAGATGTTCAGCACTGTAGAATATACATTAAATTGTACTTCGGTATCAAAAATTATTTAATCAACAGCATACTGAGCCGAGGTTGAGGCGTGTGCAATATGTGTATTCTATTGGTGTTTCAGGATTGTTCTAAGAAGCTTTTTTAAACTGGAATTTAGGGGAGTATAATATGGATAAAAACCATGGATAGGTGAAATGAGGTCAGGATGAAATCAGTTGTTTGTCGTTTGCGAATGTTTTGTCAAATTCTGTTTAAAGATAGCCGATATTACAGAACTAATTTTAATGATTTAAATGGTATTTAGGACATTGCAATGACGATTATGGGCTGTTTGTAGGAAACGCTAAAAGTAAGTGCAGTAGTACTTGGGATAACGAGGTTAATAGTTAATACTTTGGTGTTGCTGGCAATGTGAACGACATTATCTTAATGGTAATTTTTGTATTAGAGTGTAAAGTAGGTGTCTGAATGGTTAAGGGTCAGAATGATGAGTTTCAAGAAGCAATATATGTATGCCATTGGTATTGCAGACGTGTTATCATGAGTGTTTTTTTATGTATCCAAAGACCCCTCACATCAACCATCAAAACACTGACAACAGCCAAACACCCCCTGACATCAGCAACCAAACACCCTTTTGACAGCAACCAAGCATCGTGGACAGCAAACCAAACACCCCTTGACAGAAATACCCCATTAAGTTTTACCGTTTATCTACCACTAATGGTGAAGCTCCGAAAAGTTCAGATTTTGACAAATTGGCCCTCATATTTCAATTGCACCCAAATATATAGACTTTGTATTCATTTTTCAGATAGGTAGAGGGAGGACAACGGACTCACCCAGTACTGACTATGTATAAGTCCATTAATTAGGTATTTATTCATCAATTTAGGGGTTTTTGGTCACTACCCCGGTCCGGTTCAACACTTGGTCATGTCTTTAGACCCTGATCATCATTATGATGATTGATGTTTTGTAACAAGTTGGCCTCATACAGTCAACCAGGCAAACTCTTATTTCAACTGTCAGAGTCTGGCCACTCAAACAACGTATACTTCATCTCCATAAGCCCCAGTGAAAAGCTGCGTAGTCTACAAACTGCATAGTCTTTGACATTCTATTACTCGGATTTCAATAAGCCATGTCAAATACTCAAAACAGACTAACCATTTTCCTAAAGCGAGACCACGGAGGTTCACCTGCGACGACTCCGGGCTATCCAAAAGGGTAGTCGCCCTGGGATTAGTCGGCTCGCAATGTCGAGTCGGAAACCCAGGTATACAAAAAAAAACCATTTAAATGAATAGTGTTGTCAATGTCTAGCAGATACAGAATCAACTGTTCTCTGCACGGCAATAAGCCTACATTTCTATTGGATTTTTCTTCCTCATTTCTACTTAGCTACTAACAAATTTTTATCTAAACTTGAAACCATCGCCCTATTCCAAAAAAATAACTCCATAACTACAGACAAACACAACCACTATAGTCTCATTACAATCTCGTAAGGAAATTCGTATTCAATCTAGCATGCAACAATTGTTCTTTTTGTAATAGTTTATGTTCGTATTCATGTTACTTTTGCTAAGAAGCATAGAAAGATTCATTGTATTTCATGGGTCTGATCACCTAAGCGCCCCGATCAAGTTGGAGGAAAATATTTCTCATAGTCAATGAAAAAACACACATCTAACTTAGACTAGAAACTATTATTCATTAGTTCGTCTTTGTTTTTTTATTTTTTAGTTTGTACTGCATTTTGGTTTTATTTGTTCTTGGTTTACACAATTACATGACATATTGAAGTTGAAGGTTAATCTCCGCCTCAATAGTTTGGTTTCAGCTAGCGTGTAAAATCAAAATACAAGGAAAAAACTTATGCCATGAAAAAACTGCATGATCAAATACCTATTATCAAGTCCCAAAAGGTAATATTTGAACAACTATCGATTTTTATATATTTTTCTAATTTAGATTGTTTTCTAATAACGTTTTATTGTTTCATTACAGGTTCAGCAACCCACTGGACAAAGTCGATCAGGACAGGTTATTAGTTTTATAACTTTTTTTGGCCAATGTATAGCCGGTATTAAAAAAAATGCTAACTCTATAATACATTTCAGATCAAAACTTTGAGAAATTGACTTAGTCAGTAAGTTGAGAAAGTGATGAATGTGTATAAACTTCGTATGGATCATGAAAAGAAAACTCAAAGGTATGCGTATGTATGAACTTGCATGCTATGGTTGAGTTCTATAATCTATATAAGTGTGAATTACATAATGGTTTATCTTTTATATATCCAGCCTTACAAAACTATAAGAGGAGTTAAGCTATCCGAAACAAATTGAAAGGTCTGCTTCTCAAGGATCCAGAAAAAAAACTACCAGAGGATAATGACGGTTCTAGGTACGTAATTTGCTTTCATGACAGTTTATTATTCTTTCCGTTTTCCAGATTCAGTACAGCAGATACTCCTCAAAGGCTGTAATCTTGCAAGGGCTGATAATTTTCTTCATTTCGGAGATCAGTCACTTTTAGAGTTTTTGAATTTAGCTAATAACCTATTTGAGATCCAGCATTTAACAAAGGAATGAGAGATAATAACCCATCCATGTAAGCTTCGTTGTGATTTGTCACATGTTGTATGATTTTATGTTCTCTTATCATTTTTGTATACACATTATGAAAGTACCCAATATCATTTTTTTATAATATGGGTGCCGGTATGCATGGGTCAGGTAATGAATAGAAACGGGTTTGGGTTGAAATAGATTACCCTTATTATGGTTCATGGTGGTTGCTTATATATTTCAATCGGGAGAATAAGGGCAAAAATAAAACGACAAAGGTATCGTAATCATGTCCTAATTTAACTCATGTCCTCATTTAAGTGTTTTATATGTACAAGTCGCTCATTTTTTTTTATTACAATTCAGATATAACGGTATCAAAAAGTAACTACAACATTATTTTATCACTGTTTTCCTTTATTTTTTTTATAGGTCCGCATTTCAAATGGGTGTCTACACCGAGCAAAATGATTTTGGATCAACTTGTAATTGTGCTACTATGAAAGAAAAGTCTTTAGATGAGCTAACCGAGAAGAGTATTTACGCCAACTCATTTAAAACCGTATGTACTTGATTAAAAGTTATGTTATATGTTTTGTATTATAGAGGTCGAAACCCTTTCTTTTTTAGATATTCCGCGAAAGTTGCAATGAAATATTTTATGTTGACTTCAATTTGAAGTTATTTATTTGTCCATTTTTTACAAACAAAAATGTCTTAGGATTTTTACAAACAGTTATAGTACACGTGTCTTACGTGTTGATATTTGAATTTTGATTTACATTTTAGGTGAATCACGAGCACAATTGTACAATCGAAAACAAATTAATCCTTTAACAGTAGATCAAACGACCTCAATATTCTAATACGAATGGAGTTAATTTATGTTATTATTACACACTTAGACACACCACATACACATATAGTAAAATATGCCTACGATAATTATAAGTCATGTCCGTTGTATGTTTAACTAATAGTAGACTAATGTTACATAGATGATCATTAACAGCTGTGTTGGTTGTTAATCTGAAGAGCGCATGTTATTTTAATGTTAATGTGTAATTTGAGTTTGTTAAGATTTCTATCTCCTCATTTTTTACAGAAGCTTATTATGGAATAATTGTTTTTGCGGGTAAGCTACTTTTATCACCAAAAATTATGACCTTCATATCATGGAACTTTGTTGTTATTATGCTTGCAACACATCGAATGGTAACCTTATAAGACATTTCAAATAGTGTTTATACATAACTCAAAAGAAGATTGGATCGGCTCGCAATATTGAGTCGGAAAAAAAGGTTGCTATTAACTTATAGTTGTGACTTGAATAAGTCTTGCAACCATCCAAGACCTATTAATATTTTGTTTATACTTAACCAAAATTAAATTATAGGACAAGTAAGGTTTGCATTTGTTAAAATGCCATCTTTAGTCATAATCTAATGAAATCTCTTATGAAATTGATGAATCATTCTTAATGCAAATTCAATAAATAATTTAGTATTTTTATAACTTATTTTCAGCTATACAAAAATATTTCAACGATAATTATAAGACATGCCCGCCCATTGGGCGGGCTTCGAACACTAGTATATATATATATATATATATATATATATATATATATATATATATATATATATATATATATATATAAGTTTATTTACACAATTAACCTTAACCTTTAAGAAATTGTCGCATGCAAACCCTATACTTTTATGAATTGACATAATACACCCTAAACTATAATATTGATAATATTAAATCTTGAAGTTATCTGTCGTTCAAAAAAAAATAATAAAAAAAATAATCTTGAAGTTATCTATTGTCACTTTGAAACCTAAGCTATGATAACTTGTCTCAATAAACCTTAAACTATGGTAAGTTACATATTAAACCCTAAACTTTGATAATTGTCGTATTTAACCGTAGACCTTACTAATATGTTATCAAAGACCCTAAACTATGATATTAGTTATGTTAAACCCTTAGATCTATTTAATTTTCATTTTTAACCCTAAAGTAACAAAGTACTAATTCGGAAAACTTACTAAATATGGACAGTTATTTAATTCAGAAAGTTACTAAAAATGGAAAGAAACCCTAATTACGAAATATGAATAACAATGAACCTTAAATCTATGAAATAGCTTACTAAATATTAAACGACCATTATTTGCTAGATCTAATGTTAGATCTACAAAACCCCACACCATCCAACACACAAAAACATACACCCACCACCAACACTTGCATATCACTCTAAAACACAAACTAACCTAGCATCTCTATCCTTTCATACACATTAAACATCTTCTGAAATCGGCACATATATGTTACAACCTACGTGTTCGGCTTATGTTTTGGTGGTTTTGGTTGGTAGGTTAGGTAGTGTTGTCGTGTGTGGCTTAGATGGTTTAGCCGATTGTGTCGACCAGATATTTGTTGCTAGCTTGCTATATGTTGTTTTGGTATTTTGGTTGTTAGGTAGTGGATCAATTGAAAAGTGGAATAATTTAAAAAGTGTAGAAAGCCACTCATCATCTGACAAGTGTCCACCATCTATTTTATTTAAAAAATCCGCCTAGGGGTAAAATCGTAAAATTACACATTTTTTTCATTTTCCACCCCAAATTTCAAACGCAAATAACTTTCAAACGACAAACTTTTACGAAAAACCGATTTCACCATAATTTTTAAAATTCGGTTCTCTTTAATTTGGTATAAATCTTGATAAATATTTCGAACTTTTTTTTTTACATATCAAATGGTTCTTGATTTTCTTGATTTTTTTTGGCATTTTCGGCCCTATTTTTTACGCTCATAAATGTCGAATCTTGAAAAACTTAAAACATGAAAGTTATAGATTTTTGTTCACTCTTTACCCAGAAATTCAAATCACTCAAATTCGATGTCATATGGGTAAGATATAACACGTTAAAGATGTTGTTTTACTCATATTTGTTGCATACAAGGTGTTTGATGAAATGTCTAGCTTAGATTTTTAGTGTTAAAGTTGAGCTAAATGCACTAAATTTTGTCTCACAACGCATCATTAATCATTTTATTAATGTAAGATTCAAAAGGTGATGTTTTTAATAGTTAATGTTTTTAACTATTAAAACTGATGAACCAAAGTGATGAACTGATGAACCAAATCAAACTGTTAAAAAAAAGCATAAAAGCAAAACTGATGAACCTAACTAAACTGATGAACCAAACCAATAACTGATGAACCAAACCAAAACTGAAACTATAATTGATGAACCTAACTAAACTGATGAACCAAACCAAAACTGAAACTATGATTGATAAACCAAACCAAACTGATGAACCAAACCAAAAAATGATGAACCAAAACCAAAACTGATGAACCAAACCAAAACTAAAACTATGATTCATGAACCAAGAGAACCAAACTGATGAACCAAACCAAAAACTGATGAACCAAACTAAAACTGAAACTGTGATTGATGAACCAAAATAAACTGATGAACAAAACAAAACAAACACCAACATGTTAAGCTGAAACTATGATTGATGAACCAAAATAAACTGATGAACTATGTTTGATTTGGTTCATCAGTTTTGGTTTGGTTCATCAGTTCATCAGTTTGGTTTGGTTCATCAGTTTTGATTTGATTCATCAGTTCATCAGATTGATGAACCAAGATTAACTGATGAACAAAACGTGCATTTTTATTTTAAATTAACGACTAAAAAAACATCACTTTTTGAATCTTACATTAATAAAATGATTAATGATGCGTTGTGGTATAAAATTTAGAGCATTTAACGCAATTTTAAAACTAAAAATCTAAGCTAGACATTTTATCAAACACATTGTGTGCAACAAATATGACTAAAACGCCAATTTTAACGTGCGATATCTCACTTATTTCATATCGGATTTGAGTGATTCAAAAACTTGTGTAAAGAGTGAACTAAAATCTACAACTTTCGTGTTTTAAATTTTGCGTAAATCAACCTTTAAACTAGATAAAAGTAGGGTCGAATATGCCAAAAATTTCAAGAAAATCATAACCCACTTTAAATCTTGAAAAAAAAAGTTCCGATTTATATATCAAGATTTATACCAAATTAAAGAGAATCGAATTTTAAAAATTATGGTGAAATCGGTTTTTCGTAAAAGTTTGTCGTTTGAAAGTTATTTGCGTTTGAAATTTGAGGTGAAATTAAAAAAACGGGTCAAATGACCAATATACCCTCTAACCGAAATATTAAATTAGAATGAGAAGAAGTGGATGGGGGACACATGGCGCTACTTTATTGGCTTTCTACACTTTTTATTTTGTTCCCCTTTTCAAATGATCGCACCTCGTGGTTGTTATATCTAAAGGTCTTAGACCTTTTTTTGATAGATTTAGAGGGTTCCATCTTTTTTTAAACCGATCTGTTGTTATAATGGTTGTTTCGCTACCACCATAGCTAGTAAGTTGTGGTTTTAGTAACTAACGGTGTTATGTTTGAGGTGCTAATTTGAGGCCGATTGTATATTTGCACGCCTAGGCTATGGTGTTGTTTTTGTTGGATGTAACACGCCATGGATACTGTAAGTGGTGATATATAATGTTTAATAATGGTTTATAAGTCAAATAATGTAATGTGAGCTCTAATTAACCATTGCCATAATTTTAACAAAGACCCAAAAGTTGTGACATGTCAAGCATTAGCTATATGGTATTTTCTGATTGTTGACTTTAATTGATATTGGATGTTCATAATTTTATTTTTTGTTTAGTTATCTCAATGAAAATATTTCGTCAATATGAACTCTTCTCTATAACATGCAAAGGCGTTTAAAATTTGTTTAATTGTGACTATGACTTATCAATTGAGGAGTAAGTTTGCATTGTAATTACTTGGACAATAGGACTACCTCTTGTTTAAGAACATGACATTTCAATGAATTGGACAATAAGTTGACAACTGACGGTTGGACTTTGGATAGACTGGCCAATAAATGAAAACATATATTGGACGAAATTCCAAAAGCCAGTTAAAATGACTATCGTGGAGATTTGGCCTAAAGTGACACATTTCTGAAAGGAATTTACGCAATTTTGAATGCAGCCACTGAAGTTAAAGTAATTCTCAAATTTACATTAAATGGTAATGGCCAATAAATTTTAAGTTTTGGTACATTACTTTGTAAATGTAAGTCGCATGGAAACTGAAAAAAGGTTTGAAAATACTGCTATATGACAGCAAACGTAACTCGCACTATAAACTATCGCGAGATGACAAGCCAAACTATAATAACTGATGAACTATTTGAATGTAGTTATGATGGTTAGTCTAAACACGCAAAAAAGGCGTGCACACATACACAAACAAAAGTTACTTCTGATTCATATATACATCTATTAATGCTACAATATTACAGTAATCGTTAACTAAGAATTAAAACAATTCCATAAGAAAATATACCTCTCACACACATATATCGACTCTATCGTTGTTTAAAAAATGCTTCGTGTTACATTTATCATCTTATTAAACAATGGTCGAGTACTTATTAACTCCATGATACTATCTACATACGTCACAAAAAATATATAATAAGAAAATATTAGTCGCGAGAAAATTTTAGTTACAGGGTACCCGCCGCCGCAACGCGTGGTACCCTGCTAGTACTTGTAACATATGAAACTGAAAAAAGTTACTAATATACATTAAAATTCAGTTACGAAATCTTAATATAAAGAAAAACTCATGGTTTATGAAAGAATACAAAAAAAAGCTACAACATTATCACAATATAAAGCATTTGGGTCTTACTAAAAAAGGAAAAGAAGTCTTAAAATTTTAAGACAAAAATATTATAAAAGGAAAATTAGAAAATTAATGTAAAATTTAACAATTTAAGTCTCATTTTAACCATGCAGTAACCTCTCCAATAATGATATATTTTAATAGAATTGTTTACAAGAAAAGCCCACTAAAAACTTATAACCACAAATTTAATGTTAAAATTTGAAAACACTATTAATAATTTAAACGTTCTACTTTTTAAAAACATATATCTACTACGTTATAAAATATTTAAGACATGCTAAATAAAAAAAATTTAATATGAAAAACATTGGCTCGCCACAAAAATAGTCGCCGGGTACCCGCCGTCGCATTGCGCGGGTACCCATCTAGTACTATGTTAAGCGTGCTTTTGGTTAACCAGTGCTGACAATTTTTTGTACCCAAATGTTAATTTATCGTCTTTTGATAAGACCTTGTGCTTATCTCTCCAAGAAGTTTCTCGCCCATTCTTTAGAGACTAAATGAAAACGATATGACCTAACGGGTAATAGGTCCATGGGAGCCTAACAAACAACTCTAGACCCACGTTAAAACAAAAAAAGAATGCCATCTCTTCATGCGCCTTGTAAGTAGAGGTGGTAAAACGGGCGAGTCGGGCGGGTACGGGCTACGAGCCAAACGGGCTATGGGCCAAACGGGCGCGGGCTAAACGGGCACTAGTCAAACGGGCTCATGTTATACGAATCGCTTTTAAAAAGACCAAAAAAGACGAAATAAATTCCTCGAACGTAACACCTCATTTATATTTAAAAAATTAAATATAAGTTTTTCTTTAAAAACGACCAAGACTCCGCTTTTTGTTCCGTCCGTGGAGCGTATGAATTTCTTGGAATGTAGATAGACCAAAAAAGGATGTACTCATTATGCCCGTTTAATTTTTAAATGGGCAATACATGCCATTTCAAAAAATGACCTAAATATGTCCAAATCTATTAAAAATTTACTCCATTAACCAAATTTTTTTATTTTGGGCACACAGACACAGTATAAACAAAACGAACAAAGGTTGTGTCAATATTCCGGCCCATTAGAATGTCACTCGTCATATAAAAAAAAGAAAAGAAGTTTCTCCCAACTCACCCCATCCATCTCCCACAAAACCCTAACCCTAACCATGGAACCACACCGATCCAGCCGGAAACACAAAGATTCCGACCGCGAACACCACCACCACCACCGTCGCCGTTCCGAGCGAGACCGGTCCGAAGAGCGAGAACGCTCACACGAACGAGAAGGAAGCAATAAACGAAAAGAACGGGGAGGTGTTAGTGAGGAAGAAGAAGAAGACAAGTATTACGAAGCTCGAGAGAAGCGTATTCGGGTTTCGGATAGTCGTAAAGAGCGAAGAAGGTTTGAGGATAAAGTTGCTGCTGCTGAAGATGAGAGAGATAGGCATGAGAGGAGAGAGAAGAATAGAGTTAACAAACAAGACATGGATGGTGATGGGGATGACAATACTGGCGGTTCTAATGCTAATGTAAGTGTTTCGCTTCATTTTTTATTTTCCTAGATTATAATATACCAGGATGTTAATTATTTGTATAATAATAGTTGCCTTAGGATAAGATTATCTACGAAATACGTTTTATTAAAAAACAATGAGTGAGATGGTTTGTGAGGAAGTTTAAGTGGTATGGAAGTGTGGTAATTGTTGAATGAATGAGTGTATGTGGTAACACATTATCAAGAGACAATGAATGAGATGGTGCCTGGATAAGTATATGTGGTATCCAAGTGTGGTATTGGTCGAATGACTGAAATAGAATAGTGTATGAGAACAACAAACAGGAAAAATTGGGGCAAGCACTTGCAAAATAAGCTAAATAGCTAGTGAGAAGGAGCTTATAGATAATAACTTAAATAAGCTTATAAGCTTAAGCTGTGTGGCTCCATTCAGACATCATAACAGCTTATTGCAATTTTGGAAATACAATAGCTGATAAGTTGCTTAAATACTTCTGTAACATAGTCTAATAGGTGATTCAGATGCTGGTTGGAGCATCCATGTGTTTAGAATTGGTTTTTATTGTAGCGTACATGTATTTTATTGATCTTTTCCTGCACACTTCCTTTGTTTTTCTAGCAATAGCTAGACATTAGTTTCTATATGTGAAAACCAGCACTAGTTAAAGGAAAAAATTGAGGGTAGATGGTTTTTTAGGTTTAGTAGTGAGATAAATCTATGTCTAGTATTTGCTATAGAGTTTGTGTCATTTACACTTTTCTTGAAATTGTTGTAATATGTTTGATGTGCAAATTGAAAGTGTAGCCTTACCTGTGGAGCACTTATTTCGTATAAGTAATACTTCCAGGAATGGCTGTTGTAATATGATTGTCAAAATCTTGTATGTTTTGAAGTAAATGAGCACGGTAAGTCTGTTTTGAAATAAATGAACACTTAAGTCCTAAGAATTCATCTGATCTTGGTATATGGTTTTGGTTGCTGTGATGTGAATTGAAGTCTTATGTTATGTGATTTGTAATTATAACGTGATCCAAGGGAATCAAGATAGCTGGCATGATGTCTTGTAACATGGTATAAGCTTTGATCTTTGACATGAGCTCTGTTGTATCATATAGGAAGGCTTGATGGTTAGTGCGTTATGACATCTGCCGTGCTTGTGTTAGCGCTTGGTACCTTTATTGGACATACCTGAATATTCGATTTCTGGGTTATATTTTATTTGTGTAATAAGTAGTGGCAAGTTGTCAATCTGTAAGAGTTTTTTGATGATTTAGTTTGTCTTTACACGATTGTTGATGTGCGGTGTCATGTACATTTAACATTATCTTATTCGTGTATGTTAACTTGTATGATATTTATTGGCTGCAGGGTGGCACATCAGGACCACACAGTAAGGCATTTGGAACCCCACACGAGACCCCTTTGGCACCCAGCCACCATCCTTCTAAGGTATCTTTGATTTCTACCAAACATGAAAATGAAGGAGTTAATAGTAACAGATCTCATAAGGTTCCTGGGAAATCCAGTACAGATGGGAGTTCTGCAGATGCTGGCAAGAGTGGAAGCATCTCTCTCGATGCCTTATCAAAGGTAAAAGCAAACCTACTAAGGCAAAAGGAGCTTGCGGAGAGGATGAAGAAGCTCCCTTTGGTAAGCTGTGAATCTATATATTAATCAGTTGTGCTGTATTGCATGCTTTGGTTTTAAACTGTTGTGCTTTTTTTTATATGCAGTTTTTGCTCACCTGCTTTGGTCAATGCTAGATATTTTAGTCTGTCTTGACAAATTACATTCTTTATTGTGTGCTTGTTATGATACAGTTAAACAAAGGTGTTGATTCAAGCACAGAAAGGAGTGGCCAGATATCTGCAAAAGAGAGCCATAAAGCTTCATACAGTTCAGGAATACCTCCTCCGCCTTCCCAAGCTGCGAGTAATAGCTCTACACAGCAACTTGGTGGGACCATGCCTCAACTCACTGAACTTACTGTGCAAAAGTTTGAAGCTGTAAAACGTGCACAAGAGCTTGCTACCAAGTTGGGTTTTAGACAGGACCCTGAGTTTGCTCCCCTTATAAACATGTTCCCTGGACAGATGCCAACAGAGGTTACTATTCAACCCAAGCCTGCCAAGGCCCCTGTTCTTCGTTTGGATGCATTGGGAAGAGAAGTAGATGAACATGGGAATGTGGTGAATATACCGAAGTTAAACAACCTTAGCACCCTTAAGGTCTGTTCTATTGTGCTTGCATTGACTCTTATCCATAGCCAAAATTATGTGCTAACCCTATATTTTTTTGCGTTATCCTTTCATATAGGTTAACATTAACAAGCAGAAAAAAGATGCATTCCAGATTCTGAAACCTGAATTAGAAGTGGACCCAGATAAAAATCCTCACTTTGATCCTCGAATGGGAATTGATAAAGTTAAGCTTTTAAGGCCTAAAAAGATGACTTTTCAGTTTGTAGAGGAAGGCAAATGGTCCAAGGAAGCAGAGATTGTCAAGTTAAAGGTATTTAATATTTTATTGTTCCCCTTCTGGTTTAGTAAAGTTCCTTTCTAATTTGCTGATTGTCAGGCACTCTTTTTTTGTAGTCTCAATTTGGAGAAGCACAAGCAAGAGAGTTCAAAGCAAAGCAAGCTCAGCTTGCTAAGGCAAAGGCTGAACCTGATATTAATCCAAATCTCATAGAGGTAGCAGAGAGAATTATCACTAAAGAAAAGCCAAAGGACCCTATTCCCGATGTTGAGTGGTGGTAAGCTGTTGCAACTTTCACTAGTGTTGCTTTACATCTTTTGAAATGTTTTAACAAGTCAAATGGGTAAATATAAAAAATGCTTTAAAGGAAACAGGTCATGTGGGTCGGAAGCTACCCAAAGTGAATTGTTTTATTAGACCCTATTAGTTAGATTCTTATTGTGATGAAATTGTTTTTTGCAATCAAGTTTAACACACACATGTTATTAAAATTTGGATAAGTGTTCTTTGGCAGCCTAATCAGAACCTTTCTGTCACGACAAAATTGATAATGGAGCAGATACGAATTCACAGAGTGTATGCCACTTTATAAGTCAGTAGAAAAGAATCTTTACGCTTTCATTTTTTATTTATTTATTTATTATTACCTGCCACTTTAGTTTTTTGACTAGGGTGCTTTCTTTATCGATTGTAAGTTAAATGACAGAGTTGTTTTGAAAAAGATCTTTTGAAGTATATTATCCTAATCACAATTGTCAGAATATAATTTTAAGTTTTCTTTTTTGACCTTCCAGGGATGTGCCTCTTCTTGATTCTGGTACTTACAGAAACATCACTGAAGGTGGATTAGCAGAAGAGATACTTAAGAAGGAAAAAATTACCTTATATGTGGAACACCCTCGTCCTATTGAACCTCCAGCTGAACCTGCCCCACCCCCGCCTCAACCCTTGAAACTCACTCAGAAAGAACGCAAGAAACTTCGCACCCAGAGACGTCTTGCCACTGAGAAAAATCGACAAGATATGATCCGGCAAGGCTTGTTAGAACCCCCAAAACCCAAAGTCAAAATGAGCAATCTTATGAAGGTTCTTGGCTCAGAAGCTACTCAAGACCCTACCAGGCTTGAAATGGAGATTAGAAGTGCTGCTGCAGAGCGTGAGCAAGCTCATGTTGACAGGAATATTGCAAGGAAGCTAACTCCTGCTGAGAGGCGTGAAAAGAAAGAGAGGAAACTTTTTGATGACAATAATACCCTTGAGACAATTGTTTCCGTGTACAAAATTAATGACCTCTCTCACCCTCAAACAAGGTTCAAGGTTGATGTTAATGCCCAAGAGAACCGCCTATCAGGCTGTGCGGTTATCTCAGAGGGTATATGTGTTGTGGTGGTGGAAGGCGGTAACAAATCCATAAAGCGCTACCAGAAGTTGATGCTCAAACGTATAAACTGGGCTGCTGCTGTGAAAGATGAGGATCAGGATGAAGATGATGACGATAGCGAGAAACCGCAGAACAAGTGCGTCTTGGTGTGGCAAGGGAGTGTTGCTAAACCAAGTTTTCATAGGTTTCTGGTGCACGAGTGCAGGACTGAAAATGCTGCACGCAAGGTGTTTTCTGATGCAGGAGTTGGTCACTACTGGGATTTGTCAGTTAACTTTGAAGAAGAGGTGTGATTCAGGTGTCAGTTTATTCACTGTTGAGCCCCTTTTATTTCACCTTTTTGGTATGGATATCTTTACTTTGACTAGCAAGTATGCGATTAGTAAAGCTATATAATGAGAGTTCAGATCCAAAAACCTGAAGGACATACCTTTTTGAAGCAAGTTTCTTCTAATGTTGTTCAATAATCAACTTTATTATGTTACGGTTCTTGATTTATATCTTATTATCTGCCTCAAGCCAATGAAGGGTTTTATTATCACGGCCCTCAACTGTGCTAAGGACATGTTTGTGACTTTAATGTGCATATCATCTGCTGAGGAAATGTTTTTACATGGTAAACTTGTGATATTGTTCTCAGGTTCTGTAATGTGGTTTAGCTAGTTAGCTTTCTTTTAGAAGTTTTGAAAAACCAATCCATCATGCCTATTTTCAAATCTATATAATGTCATCAGGGGGTCATGTTGGGATGTTTTATCAGACATTTGATATACTTGCTAAACCGAGTTATATGGTTCCCCATTGGGTACAAGTTTTTATTGTTTTGTGCTCTTTGTATTTTGGTTAAGCCAACAAGAACAGCTTTTAAGTTTTTGAAAGATGTCAGAGGAAATAATCATAACTTCACACTAGAATTTAACTTTTGAAATCATCATTTCACTATGTATACTTTCGCAACACGCACTGTGTTCATATGGCTATTCCAGCTGGAATTGAGACGATCCACTTGACTCAAGTTGGGGCATTATGAGCCATCAGATCTAATGACTCAAATAAAAAAGAACTTATTTTGATTTGAGCCACTGGATCATATCCAATGACTCCTAATTATCCAACTTAAGTCAAGTTGATCCGTTGTTGAAAGGATATATATATATGCAAAAGTTACTATATAATAAAAGTTACTTTTGTAACAATATATATATATATATATAGAGTTAGGATCAAATAAGAAGATTACTTAAAATAAGAAGGAATAAGAAGAACTATAACCGCAAATTCGAGATACAACGACCTCAATTAGATGCATCTCTATAATCTTAGATGCATTATAACGCACTATAGTGTGTTTTCTAGCTTTTAATCAGATGCATATACTTATATTAGATGCATTTCATGATTTCTCTTATTTTTTGTTCCTCTGCACGTGCCGAAATCATGAAAATCAATTTGCACCGTCTATACATCAAATTAACTTTCGAAACTCAAGATGTTGCATCTATATGAATAGAAATGCATCTAATGCAAGTCGTTGCATCTCAAATGCATGGTTTTTTGTCACTTCTCACCACTTCTTATTTTAATTTACTTCTCACTGGATCCCTACTCTATATATATATATATATATATATATATATATATATATATATATATATATTACTATAGATTTATTGTTACCGAGTTACTTTTGTAACAATAAATCTAAATATATTACTATATAATAAAAGAAAAGCTTATATTATTAAAAGTGAAAACTTAAAAAAATTATATATGAAAAGCATAAACTTTTATTATTTTCATTCATTTTAAATTTATATATATATTCGTTTATAATTCATAACCCATATAATTTTCATTCATTTTAAATCATCTTTAATATCCAAATTCTTGAACTTTATTATTTTTCATTTATAACCCATAAACTTTTTTTTATCACTACACCTATCTACCGCTATAAAACCCCGTTGCTATGCATGAGTACTCGTCTAGTATTTATAATTGCTACAAGCATTTCATTCTAGTCTATATTTAGTTAATTACCAAACAAAATAAATGAATATGAAATTCTATCATTTTTAAAATAGTAAATTTTACCGTTCGTCGTGTTGGTGGGGTTTGTCATTGAAGATGATTGATCTCAAAATGTTGTTTTGTTGAAGATTTGCCATTAAAGGTTTGTTTGTGTTTGTGTTTGTATTTTGTAAATGTGGGTATGTGTTTCTTTTAAGTGTGTGTGGATGAATTAAATGATGATAGATGGTTATTATGAGGGGTAAGAGGAGGATATCGGGGATGAGAAGAAAGTGTCGAGACACAATAATAAAGGAAAGATAGATCGAGAAAAATGAAATTTTTATGTTTTATTGTTAATTTTTAATTTTTAATTTTTTAATAGAGATAAAATAAATTGACTAGTATACCCTTATGTGTTTTGCACATGAGTGACGTTAACGGACATCAAAGATAAAGATGAACGGTGTTACACAATGTCATTTTAAAAATCAATCATGCGAAAAAGAAAAAAGAAAAGGATCAGGGACAGGGGGAAGGATTTGACATAAACCACTAGAACGAATGGTGTGTTTTACTCTTTTAGAAATAGTCTCCAAATCTATCTTGAGTTATATTGAGCATAAATCTCACGTGTGCTTTTTTGCTATATCATTCGTGTTAAACTTAACAATCAATAATTAATAGGGAAAATGATACAAAAAGACACTATACTTAGGGTGTTTTTCCAATCAATGTATTGCATCATGCATAAAAAGGTGCTCCATTTTTTTTAGCGAATTTAAGTTTTTCTGTTAACAACTAACCAACAATTTCGTTAAGCGTAAGTTTTTTATAACTAAAACTTTTATAAAATTTAGCGGTCCAAAATTGAAATTATATTATAAACATTTATAAAATTTAACGGTAAATTAGATTATCCCAAAAATAAAATTAGGGCACACAATCCTCTCTTCCCAAACAACAAATCATGACAAGCTCATCAAAGACATCAAATTCTTCAAATTGGGTTTACTGGAATCGAAGAAGTGCTGGTTGGGAAAAAGACAATTTGATCAATCGTGTTTGTGTCTTGTGTGAACGTGGTGATGTTAGTGGCAAGTGGACATCTTGGACTGAACAAAACCCAGGCAGAAGGTTTTTGGGATGCCCTAACTATAAGGTAAACAATTATTTTGTTGTAAGGTTTTTTATGTAAAAAAATGTTTTGACTTTCTTTTGATAAAGTAGGCAACAAAGAAGTGTAATTTCTTTCATTGGTGGGATCCTGATTTTCCAATTGAGCATTACAAAGCTAGATTGGTTGATGTGCAAAAGAAACTGAAGAAAGAAGCCGTGGAATTTGAGCTGAAAAAAAAAAGCTTGGAAGAAGAAGTTATAGTGTTGAAGTCTACAGTTAATCTGCAATCTAGGGTCATCTGTGTACTCTTAGGAATGATTTTCATTATGTTTATGAAAGCTATGTAGTTTTAGAAGTAAGATGTATTGAAAAGCTTTCATTTAGATCAACTAAGATGTATTGAAAATGTATAATTTGATCAATGAATAGAAATGTGTTTTGACTAGTGAATGGGAATGAAATTATGAATGGACGTGTGTTTTGACTAGTGAATGGAAATGCAGTCATGATTTTGCTTATGCAAACATTGCAGTAATGCTTTTGCTGATAAAAAAATTGCAGGCATGCAAAAATTGCAATGCTTTTGCTTATACAAAAAATGCAGGCATGCTTTTGACAAAAAAAGAGTGAGTCAAATGAAAGGACTGCACAATACAGTCATGATTTTGCTTATACAAACTGATGTCATATATAAGGACTTGTCCCCGCTTTTGCAAATGAAAGGACTGCACAATGAAGCACCAAAGATTGACATATCCCCTATATAAAGGCATAAGGGTGTATGGCTTAAACATCTCACATCTGTAACAAAACTTTCAACTTAAAAAATGACTTCTAACAAGAAACAGGGTATTCAACAGTGTATTTTTATTTATTTATTACTTTTTTATATTTTTTTTATTCAACAATGCAGAAATCATAACCATTTCCAGCTCCAGCTCTAAAGGCTCTGAAAGCTCTGAAAGTTCTAATGCATGGTCTAAGTATTTTCCACAACCTGATTCAAGCTCACACAAGGTTGAAGCTAGCAAGAGTCCAACCTTAAATAAGATAACAAGCTCCAAACAGACTTCTTTTGCTGATAGGATTAAGGTTTTAGGGCTGCCAAACAAGGAAACTTGTGATTTAATTGGTATCAAGCCATTTGCTGTAAAAAATCTCACATATGTAGTTGCAAGTCCAAAAGGGAAGGGAAAAAAGGATGGCTTAGAGTAAGGAAACCTGTTCATTATGGATGTATGGCTTAAATGCCCTTTAATAAAAATGCGGTCATGTGGTTTGCTTAATAAAAATGCAGTCATGTGGTTTGCTTATAAGAATGCAGTCATGGTATATAAAATGCATACAAAATGCAGTCATGTGGGTTGCTTATAAAAGTGCGGTCATGTGGTTTGCTTATAAAAATGCATTCATGGTATATAAAATTCATACAAAATGCAGTCATGTGGTTTGCTGATAGAAAATGCAGTCATGCTGATACAAAATGCAGTCATTGTATAAGCTGATAAAAAATGGTAAACACAAAATGCAGTCATCTACTACAAATGGACATTGCATACATTATAAACAGAAAAGATATGTTCCTTACATTGTTATGCCCTATTCCATAGACTGTTATAAACACAAAATATGGGCAAACACAAAATAAGGATGCTATTCCATTGTGACACACGGTAATTTTCCACCCATTATTAAATAATAAATGGTAATTTATTATTACTAAGCACATTACCTTAAGCACACATTGGCTTACCTGACCATTTTGAGTGGATAACTCATACACTGTAGCATACTGTATAACCTTTTTCATTTGTAATTTAATTAGAGAATTGTGATATTTTAGTCCTGAAATTCTCTTAATGATTAAAATTGTAAAACGGGAGGTTATCTCGTTATTCCCAGCACCGCCGCGTACAGACACCACGTTAAGGGCAAAGTAAAAGCATAGTAAATCCCCGGAAATGAAAACATTATAAGTGTAATACTATTTCAGAAACGTATTCACAAAGCATTGCAACATAAAATTCATTGAACCATAAAAATACGGTCATAGTATAAATTCGTGAGACACTAAGTACATAACACAATTAAATGTACTACTTACAATATTTTTCAAATAACCATTTCCCAATATTTATAATACTCTACCCTAATTTAATTTAATTGTTTCTCCATTTTGTCTTCCCTCACACGTGCCTATCTCACAAAAAGAGAGAAGAAACACATGTTTCTATCACCTCTTTCCATCTTCTCTGTACATCGCCTAGGTCAAAGGCTAAAAGCCTCAAAAGATATATCTAACACTCACCTTTCTCCCCTTCATATTCACCCTCACCATTTTTATGAATCAAATTGTCTCCCTCCCTTTTTCTTTCTCTGCTGCTACGCGTGCTCTCAATCGAGACCCAACAAGAATGAAGCATAAATCACTTTCACTAATCTCTTTACCCACCCTAATGAAGCTATGAAGCTAATGACTTCTAGAGGTCATCCCCTTCTTCCCAAGGTCAACAAGTGTGAAAAGGATAAAGACAAGAGAGATGGGGATATTTGCTGAAAATGGTTACCTTCTCATCTTCCAAGATTGGAAAGCTTAGTCAAAAATTACTCATCCTCTTTTCTTTTATTCCTGTCGAGGCAACCCTAGGAGTAACACACCTCAAATCTCACCACAAAAGATAAGGAAGCTCTAAGGTATTCGAAGACCTTGCTGGTGTTTTGCTCAGGACCGATTTGGGTTTGTTTGTGGTGTTAGATTCTCGGGTTGGCCTTCGAATCCATTTCATCACACTCCTTTTGTAAGAATTTATTTCAATCCTATACTTTGTTAAATTTATAAACTTGGTTGATTATGAAATTGATAATTCGATTGTTAGGCTAAGTCTCGTTTTATGAAAGTGGTTATGTGAATGTATTTTCTTTCTTCTGTCGATCAAGAAACTCAAGAGTTAGAAAAGTTTGGTTTCATAAAATTGTTGATATCGTGGTGTAGATAGGTGCTCATCATGATGTGGAGTTATTCTAATGTTTACCTTTTGTTGGTCTTTGTTGGTGAAGTCAAATTGGTCGAAAACCCACTGTGGATATCGCCACAGTGGTGATGTTTTGAAGTCTTAAGTGGGAAGGTTGGTCATCATTAATGGGACATGACTATTTCCTTCGGATCACTCGTTGTTGACAGTCTCGACATAAGGGGTTTCGGGTTGGCAAACCTAATATTGTACCGTATTCTTGTTATGTTGTTTTGTTGCTTCCGAGTCACAAACACCCATGAAGGGTGTTAGTCTTCTAATGGCATCACGATACCACAGGGGTAGTCGTATGTCCTACCTTTTTCCGGGCAAGCCATCATTCTCGGATAAACCGTAAACCGTTCACTACTATGAAAATCCTATTCAATACTTACTCTTCATTTTTTTTTCAAGTTAGAAAAACCTGAAAGAAGCATACTGAGAACCATATTGGGCCACATCCCAGCCTACCCCAGGGAAGTATTAGTAATACTTATGGACCGAAGCCCATCCTAGTACCCATGTCGTTGGGCCACAACCCACCTGAGTTATGAGGGTGCTCATTTAGTCGTTAGATGGGTCGTCAAATAAAACACGAATGTGTAATCGGAAGTCAAATAAAAACTAAAATCGTTTCCCGCATATTCATAATCTCTCCCCTCGAAATATGCCATCATGAAATCAAGTGTAAAATTCTTAATTCAAGTTAACCTAAATAGAGAAACAAGTGTTAAAGCATAAGTTACTTAATAAGTTTCATATCAAAGTCTTAAACAACAATGTGTTCGGGTAGTCGCATTTATGCTAAGTAAGATTTTTAGACATTAAATTCCATGATAAGAACCAATTTTTGACAAATAAATATTGTCTAACTATATCATTTTAACATATAATAAATTTGAAAGTCTTGAAATTTAAAATAAGTATACTCTAAAACAAGAGACATTAGAAGGTAAATCAACTTTGTTTGATTTGACAATACAATTATGTGTCGACATAAATAAGTATATATACACATGTATATACTTACTAGTAAAACCTTATGGATATTTTACCAACAAATTTTGGTCTTAGCGCCATTACAAAAACAATATTAATTTAGCCAATTAAATAAGTCTTAACTAAAAATAAAAAATAAATCTTTGCCCTACTTATCTAGGTCGCGTGTCGGTGCAGTTCCACAATACCCATTGATTTCCACATTTGGACTACTAATTGCTGAGGTGAGTTTCATAGCCCCTACTTTTACCTGTTTTCATAACTTTTTTGGGGGAGAATACATGCTCGTTTTCACTTAAACTAAATGCTTATTTTACTTGAACAAGTGAATTGTTTACTCAAACCATGCTGATTGATTGAATGTATTATGTGTTTACTTGCCAATTACTTGATTACTTAAGTGCATTCTAGTGTAAAGTTAATGCTTGCTTTTACATATGGACACAAGTACTTGAAACTGTTATGCCTGCATGACTGAGTGAACTGGTCACATGACCGATTGAACTGGCCGCATTTGCTATGTACATACATGACCGAATGAATGGGTCACTTTGCCAAGTGAACTGGTAACATGACCGAGTGAACGGATCACATAATGAAATGAATTAAATACTAAATCTTGTGGTCCATAGAAACTTTTACAAATTAAAATCTATGAACTCACCAACCTAGTGTTGACACTTTTTAGCATGTATTTTCAGGTTTTAAGGTGATAGTTTATCTTTGGAGGCGCAAGGCAAAGGCATGGCATGGTCATAGACGACTCTAATTTATGTATTGGGACCACATTTTGATAATGGGCCATTTTCCGCACTAATCAATAATGTAAACATTGTTTTCAAGAATGAATAAAAGTTTATTTATAAAAATCAGTTGTTCTATGCTTATGTTGTGATATCGATTTAGTAGCACCCCAATACTTGTGTGCTTCCGCTGAGCCATTTTGGGGGTGTTACAGATTGGTATCAGAGCCTAGGTTATAGAGAACTGGGTATTTTAAAACCTAGACTATAACCACTTTTACAAAAACTTAACCCTATGACCGACACGTGCCTGCTTGCCAAGCCTATCGCCTTAATTACTGTTTCACTTTACATAACCAGATACTGCTCTCTACCATTTGATAATTTATATTCTACTTACACTATAAGTATTTCTACCGTACTTCTCTCCTTTCATGGCGAATTCTACTCGCGTATTCTGTCTGATTGTACCTTCGTCTAATACTATCCTTCTATTTAAAAATATCGATTTTCATCATGACACAGATAAATGGCACCCAAGAGAAATTCAACTACAGTTAAGCGTGGACAAACTACTAATGCTCCTGCACCAGCTAGAGTTACACGCGACCGAACCGGTGACACCACTACTCCACTTGGGGCTGAAGCAAGCCCACTAGTTATGAATCAAGCCATGCTGGACCAATTAGTCGATGAACGAGTGAAAGCAGCACTGGCCACAACAAATCATTCATCTACTTATGCTGGAACCTCAAGACCTGCAACTGACAACCGAGGTTGCACATATCGGGAGTTTTGCAAAACCATGACGGGAGGTTTTGGAGGAACCGAGGGAGCAGTTGGTCTGACCAGATGGATTGAGAAACTGGAAACTGTGTTTCACATCTGTAATTGTAAGGACGAGGCTAGAGTTAAGTATGCATCGTTCACCTTCATGGATGTTGCCTTAACATGGTGGAACAACTATCCAAAGTCTGCAGGCATGGATGCCGCCTACGCAATGCCATGGGAAAACTTCAAGGAAATGGTGCTCAAAAAGTGTTGCCCCCGCAACGAAGTTAAAAAGCTGGAGGTCGAGTTTTTGAACCTAAAGGTGCAAGGCACCAACATGGCTGCATACAACCAACGCTTTCAAGATTTGGCCTTACTGTGCCCTAAGATGGTCCAAACTGAAACTCGCTTACTGGAAAGATACATTGGGGGATTACCCTCATCCATCAAGGGTAATGTCACCACCTCCAGAGCTGCTAACCTCCATGAGGCAATGGAAGTGGCCAACATGCTAATGGACCAAATAATTGAGGATACCGCCAAGGAGGTGGTGGATAACAAAAGGAAATGGGATGATTACTCTGGAAAAGACAACAACAACCAGAACAAATGACAAGAGGTTGCCAAAGTCTATACTGCTGGTTCTGGAGAGAAGAAAGGTTATGTTGGAACTTTACCCAAGTGCAACAAGTGTCGATTTCACCATAACGGACCTTGCCCCATTCAGTGTGGGAACTGCCGAAAGATCGGACACCAAAAGTATGATTGGTTATCTAGTTAGGCTGAACATCAGGATAGTTAGCACGCCGTGCTGGTGGTAAAGTAGGTGGAGTAGGAGTGACTTCACCCTCCTCGTAGGGCTCCATTTTTGTGTCAGATGCTACCTTTTGTGAATCTGGTATAGGGTCAGATGGTGGCAATGGTACAATACTAGAGGAAAGGGCATCCTTGACTTCAGATTCTGAGGGAATTATGATGGGATGAGTGGATGAAGACATGTCTCTGTAACAAATCCGACATATAATAAATGTACATAACTCGTATAAGGTGAGTAAGTAAAAGCATGTATAGTAACTGTGCACATATAATATTATGGTAAATTGTCATGACATAGTGGTTATAGTATAGGGTCTATGATGCAACCTAATTCTCTATAACCTTGGCTCTGGTACCAATCTATCACACCCTCAAATTGGGTTGCAGCAAAATGGAATTCTGAGGGCGTGATGCTCATGGATACAAAGTACAAGGTAATAAAGAATGACCTTTATGTGAGTCATAAAACAAGCGTTTGATTAAACATAAACACTTACAAAAAGATTGAATTTAGAGTTCACAAATAAATGTAAAGATTTTAATACATAACCAAACGATATTAGTTATGCAAATAAATCTTTATCGTGATGGTGTGGTCAAAATGTGACTCTAGTGCATGCTCCATACGTACTGAGCAATAATTGTTGGTGAGTTCATAGGTTTAAGTAAATAAGTAATGTGCGGACCACAAGATTTCATTAAGTATGACATTTATAACAAATACAATGTCATAGTAAAAATAAATACAATTCTCTAAGCTCGTGACCCAGAAGCTCAACGTAATGGTAATGCAATCAAGCATAATAATAAAAGTACCCCATGTAAGTGTTGGGAATTGCAGAGTTGATGTTTACAAAACCACGAGCAGGAATGAAGAAAGAAGAAACAATGAGGGCCTATTATGTAATAGTTAGCTTAGCTTTACTAGTAAGCTAAGATTAGGGTTTTTGTAACCTACCTCTATTATATAAAGAGGGTAGGCGTCTAGGTTACATTCATCCCTTTCATTTCAATTCATAGTAAAACTCTTCAATGAGAGTCTAGACACCCGATTATAGCGTGTGTATAATAGTTTTAGTAGTTTCTTTATTTTAATTAATAAAGAAAACCTTATTAGTAATGTTGATTGTGTTTTATAATTCCGTTGTGCATCTAATCAATAAATGTTACTCATACCCTAGTTGAGTTCAGATCCATGGATTCTACAATTGGTATCTGAGCCTCGTGGTTCTCGATCTAGGGTTTCTAAGGTTTTTCTCTAATTAGGGTTTATACCCCAATTGATTTATGCAGCAGATCTGAAAAACAAAGAGATAGCAGACATAAAGAATTTAGTGGCGAGTAGCAGTTTGAAGATCAGATTCGGTTTTTCTCGTTATGTTGAAAGACCCATGGAACACTTGGCTATTATACTTTCATTAATCCGAATGGTTGGAAGGTAATTTATTCACCTCGTATTGATTGGTATTAATTATTGTGGATCTAGTCTTGGGGTCACCGTCCATTCAAGATATTATTCTTGGGGTCATCACATTGCAATATTCATTTTATTATTTGGACGGTGCAAGATTCAAGAGATGAGATATTTGGACGTCAATTGTACTGGTCAAGGTAAATTATTCAATTTATGTTTCGAACATCAATTCTAGTATTACATGGCCATTAATTCATTGTTGCTGCTGATTGGCTTACGTGACTGTCTCATTGCGCCTGATGGATCATGTGGGTTTGATTGTACATGGTTTATTAATTGGTATTCTTGTATTGGTTGATGGTCCTCACTCGATGCATTTGGCTGTTTCATATTAAAAGTTATTGGTGACGAGTTAATTTGATTGATCACGTGAGCATACACATAATGGACAGCAGCTGATTCGTTGTGAAGTGAGTGGTGAAAACAAACACAATATCAATATATCAAATTAACCGTAAAATTCGGCAAATCAACCTTTTAGGAAAAGGGTTAACGTGCCAAACCTCACGGGTGTGATAAAAGTGATACCGGAAAAGTGATTTCCCGGGTCGTGTCCCAACGAGGTGTGAATGGAAGGATTCGTTGAGTTTTGTGATTTGAACTTGAATTGGATTTTAATGATTTTTGGATTTGATTACGTTTCTACAAATTAATGAACGGGAAGGTAATTAAGGCAAGGGAACCCTAATAAACTAAAAATAAACTATCACTAAGCCTAAGGAATGATAAAACGAAGCTACACTAAGTCCTAGGGTGCAAAAACGTAAAAACGTAAAAAAACGGCAACCACCCGAGCCATAAACGTAAATTTTTTGCAATTTAAGGGCTACGGGTGTGAAATCAATTTTCCTACGTTCTATTTGACTAAAAATGATTTTAGGAAAAAGCCGGGTATTTTTTTGAGTTTTAAAATAATTACTACGAATAAAAAACTATTTAACACTAATTAAATGATTAAAAATAATAAACTAATGTTGAAAAATCTGAAAAATTCACAAAAAGTGCTTTTCTATTCACTGATTCTAAGAAAAATTAAAAAGTTGGGTGTTGCTTTTGAAAATAAGCTGGAAATAAGCTCAAAAGAGCTTAAAGTACAAACTGCCAAATGACCTTAAGTATTTAAGTGTGCAACATTTTAATGAGACAAGTCCCAAGGGCAAACGGTAGAGGTGTTGTGTGTGAGCTGGATGGCGTGGGTTGGAGTCCCACCATGCCAGTTTTTTGTGAAACTTTTTTTTTTCAAATCTGCTCCTTGGACACTTGAGGATTCTAACAAAATAAGGAACTTTTGCAAACACTTATGTTTTGAAAACTCTCAATAAGCTGTATAAACAGCTTATATGTAACTGATTTTAACAGTGAGCAAACAAACACCTTTAAAAACAAACAACCAAACACTCCTTTGTTAGTTATTAAGCACAAAAATGAGCTATGAAAAGCACCTTTAAGAACAGAAATAAGCTAACAATGATGATGAACAACTAACATAAGCTAAACAAAAAGGAAAATAACTATTGAGGGGTGGGGGAAACAGTTGGCAAGCAAGTTACTCTAAGGGAAATCTAGGCTAATAAGCAACTACTCAAATGGATAATAAGCAACAACCAAACTGAAATGAGCTCTATGTAAGTAAAAAAAAGATCTATCCTAATCCTAATAATACTAAAGTATGCTAAGATCAGCTCCAATAAGCTACTGAGTAAAAGAAAGAATGAAGGGGACCTGTTGGCTGCATAATTGCAGGCTGCAAACAGCCCACTGTGGCTTTTGTTTTGAGCTTATTCAAAGCTGAATGGTGAGCTTCCAAGCAAAGTACAAGCTGCAAAAACAAAGTTAGGCTAGTAGACATGCAAAAATAACCAACTAGAAGCCAAGGGGGGGGGGGGACTTTTATCAGCTTAATTTTAAGCTTATATCAGCTTGGATTGGACATCTTAGTTACTGATGCAGTAAAAAAAACAGTTGAGAGACAGTTTTTAAACTAATTTTTGACTAAGCTAGAGGTAATTAAGATGCATACAACTGAAACAAAATGAAGTTATGGACAAAAGGATTTGAGAAAAACCAAATTTACTTGTTTTGAATACCAAATAAGATGAAAATTAAGCTCATGAACAGCAGTTGCCACTGCTGTCCTTATTGTGACAGCAACACCTTTTTTTTCAACTCAATGCTTACAAAACTTTTTCAAACCAACTGGAAACTTTGTGAAAATGATTAATGACATCAAAACTACTTTGACTGCATTGGTCAAAGTGGGTAAGAAATGGTTTTGACCCGTTTACAAGCAATAACCAAACACACCTTTAAACGGGTAAAAAACAAACTTAACACTGGTTTTCAACACACAAGACTTGGATATTTTTTTCATCAGCTTAACTTAGGCTAAAAAGAAACCCTTTATTTTATTTTTTTTTGAAAATTGAAATAAGCAGTTAAAAAATAAGCACAGAAGCAGAGGCTTTTTAACTAAAAACTAAAACCATTCATTACTTAGAAAAACCATTACAACACTGAATTAGAAAAACTACAAACTATTTTGAAATCTAAAACCTAACTTAAAAACTGACTGCCTTATACATGGCTACATGAATTCTATTTATACTACTGAGCTAGGTCTTCAACTCTTCTTGGGTCTTCACTTGTGTTTCTTTGAGCTCCATCTCATCCGTCCATTAGGTAGGTATGCTTCTGGATGATCACAACCATTCATAGAGCTTTTTTTGACTTGGATAGCTTAGGTGGCAGTGGGAAAAAGAGGAGGGAAAAGATTAGTGGGTATGGAAGTTGGGTAAACCTGGGTAAAGAGGAATAAGGTGAGTTTGGGTTTTGGTGTAGCTGGGTAAAAGGATGATATGGAGGTGGAGTGTTTGGGGAGAAGGAAAAGAGGAGTAGGGTTTTTGGGGAGCAGATAAAGGGAGGAGCAGGGTATGTGTTTCTTGGGCGGGAAAATGGGGAAGACAGGGGTTGGATGGGTTGTTTATCAGTTGACCGGGTCTAGTGGGTTGACCGGGTCAGGATTTGGGTTTGGACTTGGATATTGGGCTTAAGTAGTAAATGGACTTAGGATTAGAAATAATCCATTTAGTATTTAAGGGACCAAAATTGTAATTCTGAAAATCCAGGGATCACATATGTAAAATCTGAAAAGTGATCAAAGGGCAAAATTTGACAATCTCAAATAATGCAAGGACTGAACTTGACAATTTCTAATAATACAAAGACTAAATTTGCCAAGTTTGAAACTCCGAGGATTAAACTTGTAATTTTCCAAAATTTATCAAAATGACCAAATTTGACAAGTTAGAATTACCAAAGGACTAAAAATGTTAATTTTCCAATTTAAAATGTCCAGGGGTAAATTCTGTCAATCTTTGAAATTCCAGGGACTAAAGTTGCCATTTTTAAAAGTTGGGGGACTGAAACTGCCAATTATGCAAACTTTGTTCGTTTTTCGATAATTTTGCATCTGAAACATATAAAACACAATTTTGAGATATTTTCAGTATTTTGATGCATTTCGGAGTGTTTTTAGATGTTTTGCAGCTCACACTAGGGTGGTAGAAAGTAGAAAGAAGTCAGAAATACGGGTGAAAACCCATATAGTGTGCTACTGTTTTTGTTAACCGAGTCGCTAGCTTGACTCGACCCCGAATTCATTGGTTCATGGGGAAGGTTTGGAGATCCGGGACAACCATGGATGGTATGTCCCCTCCAAAATAATGTTTCAATCTATGACCATTCACCTTGAAGTTTGGTCCGACGGTTCGAGATAACTCGACGGTGCCATATGGAAAAACTTTGGCAATGGTGAATGGACCGGTCCAACGGGTCTTAAGTTTCCCCGAGAAGATTTTCAATCTAGAATTGAAAAGAAGGACTCGGTCACCGACGTTGAAAACGCGGTTCTTAATCTTTGAGTCATGGATCTTCTTTGTCTTTTCTTTATAAATCAACGAGTTCTCATAGGCTTGATCACGGAGTTCATTTAATTCATTGAGTTGAACTTTCCGGTGATCACCCGCGGACTTAAGGTCAAAATTTACATGCTTCAAGGGCCAATAGGCTTTGTGCTCGAGCTCGATCGGGAGATGACACGCCTTTCCATACACAAGCTTGTAAGGAGTACACCCGATGGGTGTTTTGAAAGCGGTACGGAAGGCCCAAAGTGCATCTTCAAGTTTGTCTGACCAAGAGGCACGGTTTTCACCTACGGTCCTCTCCAAAATTCTTTTCAAGCCACGATTCGAAACTTCCAGTTGCCCACTAGTTTGTGGGTGATACGCGGTAGAAAGACGGTGAGTGACACCGTACTTAAGCATGACTTTTGCGAATTGGTCGTTGCAAAAGTGCGTACCGCGATCACTAATGATGGCACGGGGAGTTCCGAAACGGGTAAAGAGAGACTTTAGAAACTTCACAACTACTCGGGCGTCGTTGGTGGGGAGCGCTTTCGCTTCCACCCATTTAGACAAGTAATCGACCGCCACGAGTATATACTTGTTCCCTCGAGAAGACGGGAACGGACCCATAAAGTCAATGCCCCACACGTCAAAGATCTCGCACACTTGAATGGCATTTTGAGGCATTTCATCTCTTTTAGAGATGTTGCTATGACGTTGGCAAGAGTCGCAAGATTTGACGAGGTCATGGGCATCTTTGTAAATCGTGGGCCAATAGAAACCGGAATCAAACACCTTTTTAGCGGTGTAGTTCGGGCCATGATGTCCCCCCGTGGGTCCATTATGACAAGCCTTGAGAATTTCATCGGCTTCTTGGCCGTGAACACACCGTCGGATGACTTGATCCGCACAAACCTTAAACAAGTAGGGGTCGTCCCAGAAATAATGCTTAACATCTTTGAAAAATTTGTTCATTTGTTGGGACGACATCCCTTTCACAAAAAAGTTACCCGCATGATAGTTTGCAAAGTCGGCAAACCATGGGGTACTCGAATTTTCATGATGAGATACCACATTAAGAGTTTCGAGAGGAAACGTTTCGTTTATTTCCTTTTTCTCGAGCACACCTTGATGTGGATTTTCAAGACGAGAGAGATGATCAGCCGCTAGGTTTTCTGCTCCTTTTTTATCACGGATAATGATATCAAATTCTTGTAGGAGGAGAACCCATCGGAGCAATCTCGGCTTTGCATCTTGCTTAGCAAAAAGATATTTGAGGGCCGAGTGATCCGTATACACTATGCTTTTGGACAAAATTAAGTATGGCCGAAACTTCTCGAAAGCATACACCACGGCTAGTAATTCTTTCTCCGTCGTAGTGTAATGTGCTTGAGCTTCGGTCAAAGTTTTGCTAGCATAATGTATAGGCTGGAAATGTTTTGATTTTCGTTGCCCCAAAACGGCACCTATGGCGAAATCGCTTGCGTCGCACATAAGCTCAAATGGTAATTCCCAATCGGGGGCAACTAGAATTGGTGCTTCCGTGAGCTTCTTCTTAAGAGTTTGAAAAGCTTCAACGCACTCATTAGAGAAGATGAAAGGAGTGTCTTTTTCAAGAAGTCGGGTCATAGGCCGGGATATTTTTGAAAAGTCTTGAATGAAACGACGATAGAATCCGGCATGACCAAGGAAACTTCTAACTCCTTTGACGGTTGTGGGAGGAGGTAATTTTGAAATGACATCGACTTTAGCCTTGTCAACCTCAATCCCGCTCTTAGAAATCTTATGGCCAAGGACAATTCCTTCCTTAACCATAAAGTGACATTTCTCCCAATTTAGACAAAGATTCGTGTTTTCACAACGTTCTATTTTTCCAGCTTATTTTCCTACGTTCTATTTGACTAAAAATGATTTTAGGAAAAAGCCGGGTATTTTTTTGAGTTTTAAAATAATTACTACGAATTAAAAACTATTTAACACTAATTAAATGATTAAAAATAATAAACTAATGTTGAAAAATCTGAAAAATTCACAAAAAGTGCTTTGCTATTCACTGATTCTAAGAAAAATTAAAAAGTTGGGTGTTGCTTTTGAAAATAAGCTGGAAATAAGCTCAAAAGAGCTTAAAGTACAAACTGCCAAATGACCTTAAGTATTTAAGTGTGCAACATTTTAATGAGACAAGTCCCAAGGGCAAACGGTAGAGGTGTTGTGTGTGAGCTGGATGGCGTGGGTTCGAGTCCCACCATGCCAGTTTTTTTGTGAAACTTTTTTTTTCAAATCTGCTCCTTGGACACTTGAGGATTCTAACAAAATAAGGAACTTTTGCAAACACTTATGTTTTGAAAACTCTCAATAAGCTGTATAAACAGCTTATATGTAACTGATTTTAACAGTGAGCAAACAAACACCTTTAAAAACAAACAACCAAACACTCCTTTGTTAGTTATTAAGCACAAAAATGAGCTATGAAAAGCACCTTTAAGAACAGAAATAAGCTAACAATGATGATGAACAACTAACATAAGCTAAACAAAAAGGAAAATAACTATTGAGGGGTGGGGGAAACAGTTGGCAAGCAAGTAACTCTAAGGGAAATCTAGGCTAATAAGCAACTACTCAAATGGATAATAAGCAACAACCAAACTGAAATGAGCTCTATGTAAGTAAAAAAAGATCTATCCTAATCCTAATAATACTAAAGTATGCTAAGATCAGCTCCAATAAGCTACTGAGTAAAAGAAAGAATGAAGGGGACCTGTTGGCTGCATAATTGCAGGCTGCAAACAGCCCACTGTGGCTTTTGTTTTGAGCTTATTCAAAGCTGAATGGTGAGCTTCCAAGCAAAGTACAAGCTGCAAAAACAAAGTTAGGCTAGTAGACATGCAAAAATAACCAACTAGAAGCCAAGGGGGGGGGGACTTTTATCAGCTTAATTTTAAGCTTATATCAGCTTGGATTGGACATCTTAGTTACTGATGCAGTAAAAAAAACAGTTGAGAGACAGTTTTTAAACTAATTTTTGACTAAGCTAGAGGTAATTAAGATGCATACAACTGAAACAAAATGAAGTTATGGACAAAAGGATTTGAGAAAAACCAAATTTACTTGTTTTGAATACCAAATAAGATGAAAATTAAGCTCATGAACAGCAGTTGCCACTGCTGTCCTTATTGTGACAGCAACACCTTTTTTTTCAACTCAATGCTTACAAAACTTTTTCAAACCAACTGGAAACTTTGTGAAAATGATTAATGACATCAAAACTACTTTGACTGCATTGGTCAAAGTGGGTAAGAAATGGTTTTGACCCGTTTACAAGCAATAACCAAACACACCTTTAAACGGGTAAAAAAAAAACTTAACACTGGTTTTCAACACACAAGACTTGGATATTTTTTTCATCAACTTAACTTAGGCTAAAAAGAAACCCTTTATTTTTTTTTTGAAAATTGAAATAAGCAGTTAAAAAATAAGCACAGAAGCAGAGGCTTTTTAACTAAAAACTAAAACCATTCATTACTTAGAAAAACCATTACAACACTGAATTAGAAAAACTACAAACTATTTTGAAATCTAAAACCTAACTTAAAAACTGACTGCCTTATACATGGCTACATGAATTCTATTTATACTACTTAGCTAGGTCTTCAACTCTTCTTGGGTCTTCACTTGTGTTTCTTTGAGCTCCATCTCATCCGTCCATTAGGTAGGTATGCTTCTGGATGATCACAGCCATTCATAGAGCTTTTTTTTTGACTTGGATAGCTTAGGTGGCAGTGGGAAAAAGAGGAGGGAAAAGATTAGTGGGTTTGGAAGTTGGGTAAACCTGGGTAAAGAGGAATAAGGTGAGTTTGGGTTTTGGTGTAGCTGGGTAAAAGGATGATATGGAGGTGGAGTGTTTGGGGAGAAGGAAAAGAGGAGTAGGGTTTTTGGGGAGCATATAAAGGGAGGAGCAGGGTATGTGTTTCTTGGGCGGGAAAATGGGGAAGACAGGGGTTGGATGGGTTGTTTATCAGTTGACCGGGTCTAGTGGGTTGACCGGGTCAGGATTTGGGTTTGGACTTGGATATTGGGCTTAAGTAGTAAATGGACTTAGGATTAGAAATGAATCCATTTAGTATTTAAGGGACCAAAATTGTAATTCTGAAAATCCAGGGATCACATATGTAAAATCTGAAAAGTGATCAAAGGGCAAAATTTGACAATCTCAAATAATGCAAGGACTGAACTTGACAATTTCTAATAATACAAAGACTAAATTTGCCAAATTTGAAACTCCGGGGATTAAACTTGTAATTTTCCAAAATTTATCAAAATGACCAAATTTGACAAGTTAGAATTACCAAAGGACTAAAAATGTTAATTTTCCAATTTAAAATGTCCAGGGGTAAATTCTGTCAATCTTTGAAATTCCAGGGACTAAAGTTGCCATTTTTAAAAGTTGGGGGACTGAAACTGCCAATTATGCAAACTTTGTTCGTTTTTCGATAATTTTGCATCTGAAACATATAAAACACAATTTTGAGATATTTTCAGTATTTTGATGCATTTCGGAGTGTTTTTAGATGTTTTGCAGCTCAGATTTGACCAAAAATGATGAGTGAATAAGCACTCATCAGCAGCAATGACATGTTTGGTATGGGTCTCATGAGGCTCGAATTTTTTATTGGTACTTGGTATTCACATGAGGCCCTTATTATAATGATGCTTGAAAATCAATACTGCATACACGTATCCTTGGCTATATTCAACGATGGGGTCGACATACAAATTTATTTGTATTTAATCTCGTGATGGCTATTCTTGGATGTGGGGCTAGTTTCTTTATTGATCCAATTGGTTGATGACTGCTATATCTTCTATTGTGAGTCAGTGGCTATAGTCAAATATGTAGTCAGTGGTCCCTACCCATTAATATTGATCGTGCTCTATTTGCTCCATGTGATTCTTCTTAATTGTTTGATCACGTGGGCTTATACGCATGAATTATTGGTTGACTTGTTTGCGCATGATTTGTTGGTCATCCATTATTTTGATTCTGCTGTTGTGTTAGTTTTTCTACTGCTGCTTTTTAATTCTTCTGCTGAGTATACTTATTAGTAAAAAAAAATGTATTCCTGCTGATCGGTTTCTACTGGTAGTTTTGGTTCGTGCTGATCAGTTGCTGCTGATTGGTTTCTGCTGGTAGTATTGATTTCTGCTGATCAGTATAGTATTTTAGGTCCAAAGAAGCCCTTAGATTTTGAACAATGACGATGTGTATGGTTTGTTTTGGAGATTCAGTGCATGATATAATTCTTGATTGGAACAGTTACATGCTCTTTACAAATATTTTAGGGGGCATATGATACCATACAGTTTATGATATGATTGTTAAAATTGAATAATCATAAGCATTGAGTGGTTTCTGGTTGATCCGTCTGAGCTCACTAAGACTATCGGCCATTGCATGTGATCGCCATGCATATATTGACTACAAGAATTATTCGAAGACATTTTATGATGTCTTTTTCGCATTGAAGGAAGAAATGATCTATGTTACTGAGTTCATGATTCAAGGAGATGGTTAGTATATTTTTAAGGGGAAGCATATTGTTTATATACTTACCATCTACATGCATCACTTGAGGGGAAGCGTCTACGAGTTGCACAAGACCCCTATTAGAAAAAGGGGAAGAAGATTCGTAGTGTGCAACTTTTTATTGTGATGACATGTTTTAGCATTGTTTCTTTATACAGGTTGTTTTGTAATATCAAGAAACTGGAACTTAACCTAGTCAAATTCCAGTTTAGGGGAAGATTGTTGGGAATTGCAGAGTTGATGATTACAAAACCACGAGCAGGAATGAAGAAAGAAGAAACAATGAGGGCCTATTATGTAATAGTTAGCTTAGCTTTACTAGTAAGCTAAGATTAGGGTTTTTGTAACCTCCCTCTATTATATAAAGAGGGTAGGCGTCTAGGTTACATTCATCCCTTTCATTTCAATTCATAGTAAAACTCTTCAATAAGAGTCTAGACACCCGATTATAGCGTGTGTATAATAGTTGTAGTAGTTTATTTGTTTTAATTAATAAAGAAAACCTTATTAGTAATGTTGATTGTGTTTTATAATTCCGCTGTGCATCTAATCAATTAATGTTACTCATACCCTAGTTGAGTTCAGATCCATGGATTCAACAAGTGGTATCAGAGCCTGGTGAGAATCTCTCAAAGAAGATTACCTTACTCTCTCTCAAAACCCTAAAAACTCTCTAACAATGTCGGACTCAGAAAATGATAAGGAACAGCCTGAGAGCAGCACCAAGACTCAAGCAGTTCAGCAGATTGTTACCACCACCATGTCAACCAACAATGCTAAGTTTCCCTTTCTTAAGAAGGACGAATATGAAATTTGGGCAATGAAGATGGAAAATTGGATTACCAATAGTGACTACCATCTCTGGAACATTATCCTGAAAGTAACAGTAAGAAGAAGACTGGAAGAGATACTAAAGGGAATGTGATAATTCTTCCTGTAGCAACTACTGAAGAACATATTGCACTTCAGAGGGAAACCAAGGCTAGGACTACATTGCTCCAAGCACTTCCAGATGACCATATGGGTGATTTTCATCACCTTGATGATGCAAGGGAAATCTGGAGAGCAATCAAGGAAAGGTTTGGAGGTAATGAAGAATCCAAGAAGATGAGAAAGACAATGCTCAAGCAGGACTTTCAGGAGTTTACGATTTCTGAAAAGGAAGGCATACACAAGGGGTATGACAGGTTTCAGAAAATTTTGAGCCAGCTTAATCAGATGCGGCCCAAACCTGACAATGAAGAACGCAACACCAAGTTCCTACGGGCTCTACCTTCTTCCTGGAGGCAGGTTGCTCTTACTCTCAAGGCAAAATGTGGCCTTGAATACTTAAGCTTTGATGATTTGTACAATAAGCTTAGAACTCTTGAAATTAATATCAATGGTCACTACATCTTTTCTCTTACTCCAACAAATTCAACATTTGTTAGTGCCACTAGTGCTAACACCAAGATGTCCTATGCTGAAAGCCCTACCTCATCATCAACAGCAATCACAACATATACTACTTCTTGATAAAGGAAATCAAAGTCTAGTAATGTGATGGAGGATGTGCTTTACTCATTTGTTGCTGACACTGAACATCAACAGCAGTTGGCCTATGAGGATTTTGATCAGGTGGATAAGTGGGATTTAGAGGAGTTGGACATAAAGTGGCAGATGGCTATGCTTGCTGTAAAAGTCAATAGGTTTGAGAAGAAGTCTGGTAGGAATATCAATTACTAGGGAAGGGAGGCTGCCAGGTTTGACAGAAAGAAGGTTAGGTGCTATGAATGCAATCAATTGGGTCACTTTGCCAGGGAATGCCCAGATAAGAAGGGAAGTGACAAGAAAAGATACTCTGCATTCAAGCTCAAGGAACAAGAGGAACCTAAAGCTATGGTGTCTGTGGATTCAATGCTTGACTGGACTGCTTATCTGACTGAAGACAAGGAGGGCGGTTCTTCTCAGATTGGAATGGTTGCTGAGACTGGAGATGCTGCTGAGGAGTTTGCCCTAATGGGTATCTCATCTCAGGTAAATACTTGTATATTTGACTGTAATGATAAGTATGATGCCCTTAAAAGGGAATTTGATGACATTGATGGCCAATATAAAGAAAACTTTATTCAGCTTCAAGCCTATAAGAAAACTGTTAAAACCTTGGAAAAACAAAAGGCTTGGTTCCAACAAAATCAATTGGCCCTTGAAGAGAAAATTAGAGTGCTAGAAAGAGATTTAGAGAACACTACTAACTTGTTAAAATTTACTGAGAATGAAAATGTAAAGGTTAATGTAGAAAAAGAGGATCTAAAGGCTAATTTAGAAAAAGAGGTGGCTAGACATAAAGAGTGGCAAGAACAAGCTAAGAATCTAGATAAGTTATGGAACAGTTCTATGTATGTAAAAACTAAAATGGGGCTTGGCTTCAAGGACTATATAGCTCCAGATGAAGTATATGACCCTAATGATTATAGTGTTTTTGACCCTGTCACTGATGATGAGGAAGAAAAGTATCGAAAACCTGTTAAGTTTGTAAAATAAGGTGAAATGCATTCAGTTCCTTCCTCAATTAATGGTATTGTTAGGCCACCCTCCCCAGACTCAGACTTGGATGAATCACATATGACCTATGGCCAAAAGTCTAATGACTTATCTGAAACTGGCAGTGAAACTAATGATTTTGTCTCTTGTTCTTCCAGTGATAGGACTTCAGAGACCCATTCTAAAGACTTTTCCAGTTGTGATTCAAGTGACAAGTCTACCACTCCCATGTCTGCCTCACCCAAGCCTTTGCCAGTTGTCCTTGCCCCAAGAGTTGTTGTTGATGAATCTTCTTCAAAGACATCTTATTTTAAAAACATTTCTTGTTCTTTTAATTTTGTTAAAAACAATTCAGTTTTTGGTTGTGGTTTGAATAAGTTTGTTCATAATAAGACATCTCATGTTATGAACAAGCCTTTTAAGAAGAAATCCTGTTTTGTTTGTGGTAGTACATTTCATCTTATTAAAGATTGTGATTTTTATGAGAAACAAACGGGTGTTTGTACTAACCAACATAGGCAAAGACCAATATGGAATGATGTGACTAATATTCCTCCATTTTTTCCTACTGGAAAACATGTGAGGACTGGCAGACCCAATCCTACTGGTAGACCAGTTCCTGTTGGTAAGCCAGTTTCTACTGGTAAGCCAGTTGCTGCTGGTAACCCAGTTCCTGCTGGTAAGCCAGTTTCTGCTGATAGAGCCTTTCCATCATATTAGAGAAGAAATGTTCCTAGGCCATTAATAAGACCTACCAGTACTTATTTTCAGAATGGATATAGGCCTGTTAATAATGACCCATTGTATAAAAGGGGGGCAAGATGGGATAATACTGTTAAGCCCTCAACAGGTTGCTCTTAGAGACAATGCAAACCTCACTTAGGGAAGGAATCCAAGAACAATGGTGGATCTCATCAATCTACAGGTTTTTCATCTATGATCCACAAGGCAGGCCCAAGTCAGTTATGACTTGGGTCTCCATAAATACTAATTTTGTTGTATATTTTTTTTCTAACTTGTAGGATGATCCTCATAAGAATAAAGATTTAGGTATTTTTGATAGTGGGTATTCTAGGAGTATGACAGGGAACAAAGAAAGACTGCATGATTTTGTGTCTATACATGGAGGCACTGTTACTTTTGGAGAAGGAGATGGCAAGATAACTGGGAAAGGAACCATTAGGACCTCCAAGCTGGACTTTGAAAATGTGTATTATGTGGAAGAACTCAAAAACTTTAATCTATTTTCTGTGTCACAAATCTGTGACAAGAAGAACAATGTTCTATTCACTGATAATAAATGTCTTGTGCTTTCTAAAGACTTTCAGATACCTGATGATAGTCAAGTAATGCTGAAGGTTCCAAGGAGACATAATCTGTATGCATTCAACCTTAATGATGTCAAGCCTGAAGGAGATTTAGCTTTTTTGGTAGCAAAAGCATCCTTGGATGAATCTAACAAATGGCATAGAAGGATGGATCATGTAAACTTTAAAACTATCAACAAGCTGGCAAAACATGGTTTGGTCCATGGACTTCCTTCCAAAGTCTTCACTAATGAGCATAATTGTGTGGCCTGCAACAAGGGAAAGCAACACAAGGCTTCGTACAAATCCATTACTGCAGTCAGCACAATATCAGAACCTTTGTAGCTTCTTCACATGGACCTTTTTGGTCCTACTTCTATCAGAAGCATTGATCACAAGTACTATTGCCTGGTGGTTACTGATGACTACAACAGGTTTTGCTGGGTATTCTTTTTAGGGACAAAGGATGAAACATTTCGGGTTCTTCAAAATTTTATTGCCCTGATTGAAAACCAGCTGAATAAAAAGGTTAAAGCCATAAGGTGTGATAATGAGACAAAGTTCAAAAATACCAAATTAATAGAACTCTGTGACTCTAAGGGGATAAAAGGGGACTACAGCAATGCCAGAACTTCTCAACAAAATGGAGTTGCTGAAAGGAAAAACAGAACCCTTATTGAAGCAGCAAGATCTATGCTTGCTGATTCTAAGTTACTTACCATGTTCTGGACTAAAGCAGTCAGCACTGCCTGTTATGTTTTGAACAGGGTTTTGATAACTAGTCCTCACAATAAGATACCTTATGAACTTCTGTCTGGGAAGCTTCCTACCATTAGTTACTTTAAGCCTTTTGGTTTTCATGTAACTTTCTTGAACACCTGTGATCATTTGGGCAAATTTGAAGGGAAAGCTGATGAGGGTTTTATAGTAGGTTACTCTGCATAGTAAGGCTTACAGGGTGTATAATATATCTGCCAAGAGGATTGAAGAAACACTGAATCTGAGATTTCTGGAGGATAAACCTAATGTTCAGGGGGCTGGTCAGGAATGGTACTTTGATCTTTACTATTTAACAGATCATTTAGGTTATACTCACTTCAAATCTAATCATTTTGCAGGTCCACAAGTTTCACAAAATAACATTGCAGGTTCCTCAGATGATGATTCAGACTCAGATTATGATGAACAACCTATTATGGTTCCCTCTTTTCCTACTAACCACTTTTCAGGTACTGAAGATAAGGATTCTGCTGGTGTAACTCAAACTGATCTAGGGTATGCAGAAGAACTTGTGAAGCTTCAACGCCAAGAGCATGCAGCTAAGGATGATGCTGAAAAGTTTGGTTATGAATTCTCAAAAGACACAGAGGAACTCTTAAGGCAGGCTACTATTGAAGCCCGCAGAAACTTTGAAGCTGCTGATAATGTTTCTGTTCCTGCTGGTAATGCTACTGTTCCTACTGGTCAGGATGCTGCTGGTAATGTCAATTCTGCTGGTAGTGGTTCAGTTGCTGCTGATATCAATCCTGTTGATAGCGGTCTTGTTGCTCCTGGTATTGATGCTGTTCATGCGGTTCCCTCACCTACTCCACCTGTTGATTTTCTGGGTTTCAATGATTCTCCTACTCGATTTCCAAGTCCATCTGATCTAGCAAATTCCCAATATTCAAGCACTGAGTTGGAAGGTATTCATCATCTGTCAAGATCAGGCATTTTTGACTCTTCTTCATATGATGATGATTTTAGCCCTACTATTAATAATCTGCCAACCTCAGTTGAAGTTAGTCCTAATGCTACTAAAAGGGTTAACACTGTTCACCCTCAATCTCAAATAATTGGTGATCCTACTTCATCTGTTCAAACCATAAGTAAGGTGAAGAAGACAAGATTTGGAGAAGCTGCATTTCTCAGTTATATTCAGGATCAACATAGGAACAATCACATAGACTATCATCATTGTCTATTTGCTTGTTTCCTGTCACAAGTTGAACCTACTAGTGTAGCACATGCACCAGAAGATTCAGATTGGGTGGCTGCTATGCAAGAAGAAATGCAACAGTTCTTAAATCAAAATTTCTGGGAACTTGTTCAGTTGCCTGCTGGGAAATATGCAATTGGAACAAAATGGATCCTGAAGTGCAAAAGGGATGCAAGAGGGATTGTGGTCAAGAATAAGGCTAGATTGGTAGCTCAAGGTCACAGGCAAGAAGAGGGAATTGATTATGATGAAGTCTTTGCTCCAGTAGCAAGAGTTGAGGCTATCAGACTCTTCTTAGCTTTTGCTTCCTATATGGGCTTCATGGTTTATCAAATGGATGTTAAAAGTGCCTTCCTCTATGGTGAAATTGAAGAAGAAGTATATGTGACTCAACCCAGAGGCTTTATGGACCCTCACAATCCTGATATAGTGTACAAGGTGGTTAAAGCACTCTATGGGCTTCATCAAGCACCAAGAGCATGGTATGCTAGGCTCTCATCATTCCTGCTGAAGCATGGTTATAGGAGAGGTGCTATTGATAAGACCCTATTTATCAAGAAGAACTCCAGGGATATCATTCTTGTTCAAGTTTATGTGGATGATATTATCTTTGGCTCTACTAAAGAGGCTTGGTGCAGGGAATTTTAGGGGTTAATGAAAAGTGAATTTGAAATGAGTGCTATGGGTGAGCTTACATTCTTCTTGGGTCTACAGGTTAAGCAACTGTCAGATGGTATTTTCATCAATCAAGAGAAATATGTGCATGACATTCTCAAGAAGTTTGATTTGGAAAATGTGAGGACTGCAACTACTCCTTATGAAGCCCCAAAGCCTAAGTCAAATACTGAACCAGATCCTGCTGTCAATGTTCATCTTTACAGATCTATGATTGGTTCACTCATGTACTTGACAGCTTCAAGGCCTAATATTATGTTTGCAGTCAGTGCTTGTTCCAGGCACCAGGTCACTCCTTTAACTTCCCATTTGAATGCAGTCAAGAAATTCTTCAAGTATCTGAAAGGCCAACCTAAGTTGGGTCTTTGGTATCCTAGAGATTCTCCATTTGTGTTGGAAGCTTACAGTGTCAGTGACTATGCTGGTGCCAACTTTGATAGAAAATCTACTACTGGGGGTTGTCAGTTTTTGGGAAGGAAATTAATCTCCTGGCAATGCAAGAAGCAGACCATAGTGGCTACATCTTCTACTGAAGCAGAGTATGTTGCTGCTGCTAGTTGTTGTGGTCAGGTACTTTGGATACAAAATCAGTTATTGGATTATGGGTTCAATTTTATGAACACTAAAATCTTTATTGACAACCAAAGTACAATTTGCATTGTTAAAAATCCTGTTTTTAATCAGAGAACAAAACACATAGAAATTCGACACCATTTTATAAGGGATGCTAATAAAAATCACCTTATTCAAGTGGTTAAAATTCACACTGATGATAATGTGGCTGATTTGCTAACTAAAGCTTTTGATGGCCCTAGATTTCAATTTTTGGTTGTCCATATTGGCATGATCAACCCCTGATTGTTGTGTTTGTTGAATCCAGTTGAGCAAACGATCCTTATAGAAACTGACTTAATAATAACTTGTTAAATATTACGCGGAATATAATACATAACCTTAAGAAGAAGAACAATAGTAATCACTAAACACCTCAATTATATTAATAACGAATACTCTAACCAGTATTAGGGTTTTACAACCTTTAAGTGTATCGACCTTAGATATATAAAAAACACACGTATATCTAATCTAACCTAGGACCTCCTTTTATAGGTTAATGAGTCCTTTACAATATACAATATGTGTTCTACAAGATAAATATCCTTTCCATACTTATCTAATACAAAACATTAAACCGACTTAATAACTCACAGTGGTTACAATTATACTATCCGTGGTTTCACAATTCTACTAGCCGTGGTTTAACTCTACAGTGGTTATCATTGAACTATCCGTGGTTTTCATTGAACTAGCTGTGGTTTCCACACTTGGTGTAATTCTTCTCAGTGGAACCTAAAACCCAACAATCCTCCCCTAAACTTGATATTTCCCAAAAACATCAAGTTTCTTTTTAGCTCAAACCATCTCACTTGGAGGATGTATTCAAACACTTAGCAGGACTCAAAATCTTCTCAAATTTCCTTAGCAACCTGTAAGCTTGATAGTCAAAGGGCTTTTGCAGCTTCAATCCATGGGGTTGTAACATCTGTTTGATAATCTCTGGATAAGTATTCAAACTTGGATAATCAGTTTCAACACACATATGAATTACTTATCCAGAAACAGATAACACATGAACTCCAAAAGACTGATACAAATACCAACTTGAAACACTGCCATTGTAAAGTCCTTTCCATTCAGGTTCATCATGAGTAGGTTCAAAAATCATCTTCAAATTATAATAAACAATCCTCTCATGATAGCCAGCTGGTGCCACAACTCCAAATCTATCTTTATATAACATCCAAATAGCCATCAGATCATCTCTTTCCAAATAGTAAAGCATTTGTGAAAATTTGATACAACCAAAACTCTCACCATTGGCTCTTTTAAACTCCCAGTATCCTCCATTCATATTAAGCTCAAATATATAAGAAATTATCTGATGATGACTTGTAAGAGATATGGTACTACTAACCTCTGGTTCTGTTTCTTTTGACAATTTAGTAAGAACCATCAACCTTTTCTTACTTTCTTCAATCTCCTCATTAGTCTCTGACTCAGATGCAAAATCTACGTTTTAGACATAACAACCTTTCTCTTCAATCTTCCTTGAGGTTTAGCCTTAATTGCCAAAGGCCCTTTTATGTCTGCAATCTTCTCAATCTTTTGAAACAGTGGATCAATAATAGGATGTGTAGCCTTTGTTCCTTGTGGATCAAGCTTGACTTCCAACATTTTTCTTGCAACATTCTTTGATAAAGGATAATCCTTATCAACAAACATGAAGAACTTTTCTTTTGTAGTTTGTACAACATGAACTCTACAATATGAATACAACAGCCACTCAACCACCTCACAGTCATCCCAAAATTCATCATCAGAATCAGGCTGACACATGTTCTTTATAGAAGTCCATACAAACTTAGCTAACTCTCCAGTTGGACCAGACTTTCCATACCTGAATTCCATTACTTTTCACAGTTGTTCCAGATCACTCTTAGTCAAACAATCCAATAATATTCCAAAATTAAAATAAGTACTCTTCCATCCACCACCTCTTGTTATTTCAATTACTTCTCTATCTCTCTTTATAACAATTTTCCAATCTTCAATAGGATGAACTGATCTAACTGGAGTAGGATTAATAGGCTCAGGTTTATCACACTCCAAAAGATACATTTCAGTTCTTTCTTTCTTCTCCATCTCTTTATCCACCTTTTGTCTTTTTGAACTAGATTCCTTCTTAGAATCAGCTTTTCTCTTTAGCCACTCAGCTTCTTTCTCAGAATTCATAGGATAGAAATCATCATTCATTCTCATACTTTGCTTATAAATCTCTTCAATCCTCTCATATGTACACTTTCTTAAATCTTCACCCTTATACAAGTCCATGTTTCTGATAATTTTCATCATTGAATTTCTCATTTGACTCTTTGTAGGCAGTTTCTTCTTTTTAACTTGCTTTTTCTCTTGACTTAACTTCCTTCCCTTTGCAGCCAATACCTTAGCCCTCTCATCAATAGATAACAGTGCACATTCTTGAGTAGAATACTCTGTCTTTATCACTTCAGAGGCTTCAAGAACAAACTGATGATCATTCCATTCTGCTATCAATTTCTGAGTAGCTTTTTCATCTTCTTTCTTTTTCCTTTCTTCAGCTGCTTCTTCTTCAGCTAGCAATCTTTCACCAAGCTCCCTATCATAATCAATCTGTTCTTGTTTATTCTTAAACTTCAATTTAGGCTCAGCAATACCTTTCCCTTTTCCAATGTCTGGTAGAACCATCTTAGTCTTTAAAGGCTCGCCAATTGTCAAACTTTTACTTAAGGGTTTAGGTCCAGTCGGTTTAAGAAATAATGGAACAGATTCAGTTAAAGATGTAGGTGTAGGGTTTGATGAAGGTTGACTTAGATTAATCAAGGTGCTAGCAACTTCCTTCTCAACATCTTTATGTAAGGGATGTGAAATGACAGTTGTTGTGACTATAGTTGATGTGGTTGTAACAGCTGTGGGTGTGATTAAAGTAGCAGTGGATGTGTTTACCTCATCTAAAGTTGCAGTAGTGGTTACATTTAGATTAGTCGTGGTTACAGAAACACTAGCAGTGGATGTGTCCTGCATCACCTCTTTCTCTTTATCTCCTACTACAGTCTTCAAGGTTTCAAGTACTGCTTCATTCCCATCTTTATCAGACACCACATACCTTACTCCTTGATCACCACTATCCAAATCATCATCCATGCTTTCCATCCTACCCTTGATCCATGCTTTCCATCCTCTCCTGTTTGGACACATCCTCCAAATTCACATCCTTTGAAGAGTGCACCTTCTTTCTCTGCTTTCTAACCTTCCTTACAACAGCAATCCCTGGTCTCTTAACCTTCTCCAAAACAAACACCCTGTGCTTCAAATGTCTGATCTGCCTGCCCTGAAACACAACAAGTTCTTGAAGACTAGAGATTGTGCCCTCCATTTTGGTACATTTATCCGTCAATTCCTTTACATGTTCAAGAATATCCTCCCCACTTCAACATGTGTTAACTGGTCCGAGAGGTGGTTCATTGGAAAAGTCATCATGTACCTGAGTAGGATCCGTCAATTCAATACCATGTTCCAAACTACCCTCATCACTTCGAGCTGTGTAACCTGCTCCGAGAGGTGAATCCTTAGGTAAAGAAAACATAGCATCAGACCTAGCCTGATCATCTATGCACCCTAGAGTAGCCATTTGGCTAGGGATTCCTCCACTTGTGGTGAGTTCCAAGGAACTCTCCACATTAGAAGTTGCCAAAGGTTAGGTCTTATTGATGATTCCACTGTCCTGACCAACATCTAAGCATGAGTCAGTAGTGGAAGCCCTTCCAGTCATGTCACCTCCACTCCTTGTGACAGCCTCATCAGCTACACCACTAACACCAGCCTGAGGTAGCTTGGTGCCCATCCTCCTTCTCCTAGTACACAAGATCCTAGTGGGTTCAGAGGTTGAAGTTATAGGCTCAGCAGTGGGTTCAGGATGGGCAGCAGTGGGTTCAATTATGATGGCAGGGGTTTTGGTTGTATTGACAGGGGTTTCAACATCAGTGATTTGTGAAGGTTGTGGGTCAGAGACATCATCAAAATCAGGAACATCTGGTAAAGGTATCATATTGGGAAATAGGGGTGTGACTCTACTAGTGAAATTGGGATTCTTATGTCTCATATGTGCAAACACCTTTGGTAGCATAAAATGAACCTCATAATGTCTGGTATGTTCAATAGGCTATTCAATCTGACTATCTACAATCAACTGAACAAACCTAGGATACAAATAAAACTTTCCTTTTTCCTTTATGTTCTTCAAAAATCCTTCAAACAACATCCTAGACCAATTAAATACTCTCCCCACAGCAAGACAAATAATTGCAGTTGCAATTTTAGGTGGAAATTCATCAAAGCCTGTTGTCTTATTGCTCACACACATCAACAAAGTATGAATCAAGAACTTCCATTGTGGTGAAAACATACCTTTATGAAATTTGTTTTTACCTTCCCTTCGTTCATAACTTAATCTCCCTAACCCTTCATATATAGTAGCCTCAGGTAAATTAACCACCCCATTAGCATCCTCAAACTTCAATACATTTCTTATAACATCCTCAGTAACCAGAATCTCATTCTCATCTACAACCTTCCTAAAAACCTCCAATCCATCTCGTTCCTGAATCTCAGCATTTTTCCAAAATTGATGAACATATGTTTTGAGAATGATTGGTGCAACTGTTAAAGCATAGTGAATGGGACTATGGTTAAGGAAATCAATCATCTCATGAAACCTTCAGATTGACGATTCTTGATCAGATATGCAACTAGGTTATGGGTTTTGGAATACAGAGTCGGCATTGTGATTGGTGAAGAGATATGATGTGGGTTGTGAATTAAATAGTTGGGAGTGGTTAGGGTTTGTGTTAGGCGCCAATTATGGAAGGGATTTGAAGATCAATTAAATGATCTGGCAGTGATTTGGGGAAATAAATACCATATCGCCAAAGTTATAAAACAGACCCTCAAGTATCCATCATCAGCAAAACACTAGAAGTGGATTGAAAACCACTAGCAGTGGATTAAAACAATCTAGCATTGAATACAACAATCACTCTCCAATCTGTGACAAATACCACAACAACCAAAACCAAACCAAAAATAATGTGATAGCAAGTAGAAATATGAAAGATTACAAAAGATTCACATTTTTTTTAACTAAACACAGCAACAACTACTAAAAGCTCCAAATTGTACATAAGTCCTTCATACTTGCACATCACAAACACATACCAAACACTTGCAACATGGGTAAGATTAGCAGTGGTTAGAAACAACTAGAAGTGGTTTGAAAAATTTGTACTGGCAGTGGTTAAAATACATCTAAACACCTAGTCAAAAGGTCAACTCCAAGTCATTATCCGTCCACCAAAGTCAAAGACTTCATTTACTCCTCAACAACTTACAACTTCCCCACATTTAACTCCCTGATTTCATATTTACTCTATTAAAGACCATCTTACTCACATAACATAACTATCACTCATATTCCCAAAATTCTCTCTCTAAGAACACTATCAAGCACCACCACACCAAATTCATGAGTCACTCAAACCCTATCAACCTTTCAATAGATAGCTCTTCTTTTGACAGTGTTTGGGAGGAGTTTGTTAGGACTCACCCAGGTAGGGTTGAGGAAGAGGTTTCATCAAGGAAAAGAACTCACTCAGGTTCTTCTAAAGGTGGTTGGAACAACTATTTTCCACCAAGAAACACATCCCTCTCATCTGTGAAGACAAACCCTTCAGCTGCTGGACCTTCTGCAATTCAACCAAGGCCACAAGATGCTATCATGAAAGAATCCAGCTCAGACCTAAGTTCCATGCCAAGTTATGTGTATCCATATGAAGGTACAGATGAGGAAACTTCTACAAGAGTCCATGTTGTTCCTCCTCTTGCTGTAGTAATCCCACCAGAAGAGCTTCAAGCACCACCTCAGCAAGCACTGTTGACAGCACCACCTCTACCAGAGGGTCCATCATCATCATCACCAACCATCAGAGAAAGGGTGATTGGGCTTGCTTGCCCCAAAGTGTGGGCAGTTATTGGTGGACCAAGGGTTCAGAAGGAGATGCCAGAGTGGGGCATTGCTAAGAAGCCTTAGGTGGTGTGGGGGAAGTTGTGAAGCTGGTGTCTTTAGAGGGTTTGGTTAGGAAGTTGTCTGTTGAAGTAGTCTGCTGGTTGTATGTTCACCATGGTTGTAATAACTACATCTCTGTATGCAGTTTTATGAATAATAATAATACCATGTTTGTCTTTGAAGTTCATTCCAGCATACTAGTTATTTTAATTCCTTTTCTCTGCAAAATAGTTAGTGGGAATACAAAAAAAAAAGCAGTGGATAGAACAATACTAACAGTGGTTAGACCAAAACAAGCAATACTAAGATCAACTAATAACAGTACATGACTTTTACAAACTTTTACAAAACAAATTTGAGACTTAGAGATTTATCATTCCAATACTAACTACAAGATACTGAAACCTCCCCACATCTAAAGCTTTAGTGAGAAGATCAGCAACATTGAAATCAATATGGATTTTTACCATTTGAATCAACCTTTTCTCATTACAATCTCTAATAAAATGATGCCTTATCTCAATATGTTTAGTTCTAGAATGCAAAACAGGATTTTTAATTATGCATATTGTACTGTTATTATCAATGTAAATCTTAGTATGCATAAAATTGTACCCAAAGTCCAACAATTGATTCTGAATCCAAAGCACTTGACCACATCAACTAGCGGCAGCCACATACTCAACATTAGTTGTAGAATTGGCCACAATAGTTTGCTTTTTACACTGCATGAGATTAACCTGCTTCCTAAAAACTGACATCCTCCAGTTGTAGACTTCCTATCCAAACTAGCTCCAGCATAATCACTGTCTGTATAGGCCACCAAATCAAATGCTGAATCCTTAGAATACCAAAGGCCCAATTTAGGATGACCTTTAAGGTATCTAAAAATTCTCTTCACATCATTCAAGTGTGTTGTATTTGGTGTGACTTGGAATCTTGCACACACACATAATGAGAACATAATATCTGGCCTAGATGCAGTGAGATACATCAAAGATCCAATCATGGATCTATACAACTTCAAATCAACTTTGGGACTTCCATCATCTGGTAGCAGTGGTTTCTGAGTCTCCATTGATGTACTAGCACGCTTTACATCCTGAAAACCAAACTTCTTCAAAACATCTGCTACATACTTTTTTTGACTAATGAAAATACCATCAGTCCTTTGCTGAACTTGTAGCCCCAAAAAGAAAGTGAGTTCACCCATAGAACTCATCTGAAACTTATCATGCATAAGTTTCTCAAAATCTCTGCACAGCCCCTTATTGGTTGAGCCAAAGATGATGTCATCAACATAAACATGAACTAGTAATATATCATCCTTGAGCTTCCTTATGAACAAAGTTTTATCAATCAGTCCTCTTTTGAAACCATTGTCCATCAAATAAGTAGAAAGGCACTCATACCATGCCCTGGGAGCTTGATGCAAACCATACATAGCCTTTTTCACCCTGTAGACCTTATCAGGATGATCAGGATCCTCAAAACCAGGAGGGTGACAAACATAGACCTCCTCATCAATAGTACCATACAGAAAGGCACTTTTAACATCCATTTCATACACAACAAAGTTTTTGAAAGAAGCATATGCCAAAAACAATCTTATAGCTTCAATTCTGGCAACGGGGGCAAACACTTCATCATAATCCAAGCCTTAAGTTTGTGTGTATCCTTGAGCAACCAATCTTGATTTGTTCCTTACCACAATACCTCTTTCATCCCTTTTGTTTCTGAACACCCATTTTTTTTCCAATAGCCCCTTTTCCATTAGGTAGATCAACCAATGTCCATACCTCTTGGAGCTTAAACTGCAATAGCTCCTCTTGCATTGATTCAACCCATCCTTCTTCTGATAATGCTTCTTCAACTCTCTAGGGCTCCTTTTGAGATAGAAAACAGGTAAACAAACAATTTTGTAGATCTTTATGACTATTTCTTTTGTGAAGTGACCTGGCAAAGAAACCTTGTTCAGGAAAGGTTTTATTGCTCAAAGCTCTGCTTCTTGTTTGAACTGGAGTATTCATATCTCCAAGAATTTGTTCTTTGGGATGATTCTTATGCACCCTGGTGGTAGGAGTGGACTTTCTATGATGACTGTATCCAAATTTGTAATATCAGCATTGTTGAAAAAGTCATCCATATTTTCATCATCTGTGGGAGTATCCCTTTCTTCCAAACCAGGCATGTCAGGATCAATTGGATACTCATCTTCACCAAAAAGTGGATTAGCAGTGGGTCCAAAGAAAGTACTGTCATCAGAATCTGCAGCCGGGGTTGCACTAGTACTAGCAGTGGTAGTACTTGGTTTAACAGTGCTTTCAGAATTTTTCTTCTTTCTTTCAATTTCTTCTACAGACACTGAATTATCATGCAACACTTCTTCTTTATATTGATGATGATTACCCTTGCTTCCAAAATCCAAAATATCATCATCAGTGGTACTTTTCTTTTCAATGATGGGTGAGACAGGACCAGCTTTCCACTTCTCAATCAAGTAGAACTCCTTTGAAGAATCAGCTTCCTTAGAATTTGGTTCTCTTTCAGAATCTGGTCCTCCTATTGTATACTCTAAAGGCTTTGCTATTTGAAGAATAGCCAAGAAAGTATCCATCATCTGCTTTTTCTTGAAACTTGCCTAGGTAGTCTATGATATTCAAGATAGTAACAGGACACCCAAAAGGTTTTAGGAATGCTATCATAGGCTTCCTATCATGTAACAACTCATAGGAGGTCTTGTTATGAGGCTTCACTACCTTGCTTCTATTCTGCACATAAGGTTTTAGGAATGCTATCATAGGCTTCCTATCATGTACATGGTTCTAGCAGCCTCAATTAGTGTTCTATTTTTCCTTTCAGCTACACCATTCTATTGTGGTGTCCTAGCAACACTAAACTGTCTTTCTATACCCTTAGCCACACAGAACTGATTCATCACATCATTTTAAAACTCAGTTCCATTATCACATCTGATTACTTTGACCTTATGGTTTACTAGATTTTCTATCTTAGTAATGAAACTCTTGAGGGTCTCACTAGTTTCACTCTTAGCAGCTAAAAAGTATACCCAAGAAAATCTACTATAATCATCAGTGATAACTAGGCAATATTGCTTATGGTTCAAACTTATAACAAAGGTAGGGCCAAATAAGTGCATATGAAGTATAAACAGTGGCTGTGTAATGGTTTTTACAGTCTTGGTCTTACAAGAGGCTCTATGTTGTTTTCCTTTCTGACAAGCCACACAAAGTTCTTTACACTCAAAAACCTTAGAAGGTAACCCTCTCACTAAGTTGTCCTTTACCAGTTTATTGATTGTTTTGAAATTAAGGTGACCTAGCCTTCTATGCCAAAGTTTTGACTCATCAACTGATGCCTTAGCAAACAAACAAGTTAAGGACCTATTAGGAATTACATCTTTCATGTTAAAGCAATATATGTTCTCTTTCCTAGGTACTCTTAACTGCACAAATCTCTCATCAGGCATTTTAAAGTCAGGAGACAACACCACACACTCAGTTTCCCTAAAAAGTACCAAGTTTTTCTTATCACACATTTGAGAAACACTAAACAAATTGTACTTTAGTCCCTATACCAAATAAACCTTCTCAAAATCCAGCTTTCCAGTTCTGATAGTTCCTCTGCCAACAATTTTTCCTCCTTTTGGATCATTGCCAAAAGCCACATATCCTTTATCATAAGCCTCAAAATCCTCAAGGTTGCTCCCATCCCATGTCATGTGCCCAGAGCAACCACTATCAAAAATTCCTTTGTCTTGTAGTTCATCTTGTAGATTGCCCTGCACATGAGTTAAACAAGTTAGTTCCTTTTATGGACCCAAGCCAATACTGACTTGGGTCTGCCCTGTGCGTCAATATAATCAAATTTCTTTAGGTCCATTGATGCACTACTGGCATTGTGTAAAACCTTGGTCTTAGGCTTCCATTGCCAGCTAGCTGAGGCCTTTACAACATAAAAATGGTTTCCAACCACTGTGTCAGTTATCACCTTTGGAATATTTAAAACCTGTTTTGTATCAGTGGTGATATTCTGCTTAGCAGTGGAAAGATTTTGCTTAGCAGTGTTTAAATTTTGCTTAGCAGTGGTTGGAACCCATTTGGGTGCAGCATTGATTATTGATTTTATGTTTCCATTCCTCATTAGCACTGCTCTAGGAACCATATTTTTGTTAGGATGAGGGATTGTTTTCTTTGAAAAGTTTTGATGATTTACCCTCCTCTAATGATTCCAAACTTGTGGTTGATTATTATAACAATTTCTCTGTAGATGCTCAAAACTACCACATTTAAAACAAACCTTCTTGACACATTGAAACTCATCTCCTAATCTATTTGAAATTAGACCATTGAAGTTTCTATGATTGCCCCTAGGTATGTATCTTTTCATTTGTTCCCTAGGTACCTCATTATACTCTATGACTTTCCTAGAGATTAGTGCTCCAAATCTAGGCATAAGGTTGGCTTGTTTAGAATCAACAGGCTTAACATTTTCTAACTTCTCAGACTGTGTTGATTCAAACCTATCTTTCTCAGAATCTGATTCCTAATCCTCAATAATTGGACCATCAGATGACTTATCAGAACCTATCTTAGGTGATTCAGTCTTACTAATCTCTCCTAAAGGTTTGTTGAAACTGAATTCACTGCTAAATGACAGTTCTTTTGTTAGTGGTGCATGTTTCATAAGAGAGGGTGGTGGCATATTGTTGTAACCTAGGCCGGTACCATCTTTGAACAATTTTTGACCAATTGGCTTATTTACTAAATCAGAAGCATATTGTGTTTTAGCAACTCTAACAACATGTTTTTCCTTTTCTTCTAGAGCTTCTTGTTTTACACTCTCTGCTTTTTCTAGTTTATGTTTAAGCATTTTAATTTCCCTATCCTTAAGATCAATTTCACCACCTAGTATGTTAATCTTATCTACATACTCAAACTCACATTTAATACAGAATTTAAGTTTCTCTTCAACACTTTCAAGACCAACTTTATATCCTAAGTTATCTAGTGAAAGTCTTTCTACCTCTTTTCTCAGACTCTCATTAATATTTTTAAGAGATTCTAAGTTATCTTGACATGATTTAAAAGAACAAGTAGAATTTTTAGAATCATTAGATACCTCAGAATCTGAACCAGAAGATGAAGCATAGGCCATGAGAGCAAAGTTATGCTCTTTTGAAGCTTCACTAGCAAGAAAAGCTGCATTGGGCCTTCTTCAATCTGATCACTCCAGTCATAATCGCCAATACCATCTTGAGCAACCAATGCTGAAGAAGAAACAGGCTCTTCAGTAGCCTTCTTGATGCCTTCAATCCTCTTAGGAGCTCGACATTCCCTAGCAAAGTGACCCTTCTTCTTGTAGTTAAAGCACTCCATCTTGCTTTTGTCAAATTCAGCTCTTCTTTGACCATCATATTTGACCTGTCTACCAGTCCTCCTCAAGAACTTCCTAGCTTGCAGTGTTAACATTTCCATTTGCCACTGAAGATTGATTTCATCAAGATCATCAGGATCAATTTGATCCAGATCCTGATTTAGTACAATAACAGTGGTTGTAAGGTTAGCTAGGAAAGCACAGATGGCACCATAACTAACATTATCACTAACAGTGGTATTATTAGCAATAGCACTGGATACTTCATAGGCAGCAGTGGAAACCTCCTGAGAATTCCTGTGCCCTGTAGACACAAAAGCAATGTTCTGTGATGATGAGGATGAGTCAGCTATGTTATTTTCAGACTCGTAAACTTTCAGGTTGTTGTAGAGATTGTCCAGAGTCATCTTTTCAAAGTCATCTTTGTTCCTCCACACAACAGTATGTACAGCCCATTCAGGTGACAAACTTCTGATGAACTTGAGATTTATATCTTCTTGAGCAACTTTGTAGTCCACCAATTTCAATTGACTGATCAGTTTCTGCAGTCTGTTATAAGTGCCATCAAGTTTTTCTCCACTGAGAGCAGTGAAGTTTTCAAGCTGATGCTTGAGCATGTTTTTCCTGGATTTCTTAGTAGCTTCATTACCAGTAAATCTTGTTTCAATGGCATCCATTAATTCCTTAGCTGTCTCATACTGCTCAAAGTCCAATGCATACTCATTAGGTATTCCCATACTGAGAATACTACGAGCTTTGATCTCCAACTTCCTTCTAGCCTTATCAACCTCACTAACAATGCTTATTTCTTTACCATCATCACCCTTCTTAGGAAGAGTATCACCATTCTCAACAACATCCCAGATGGTGTAGTCAATCATACGAATGTATTGCCTCATTCGCATTCTCCATACCTGATACTCACCTTGCTTCAGCATGGGCACCTTTGATGCAGTAACCATGTGAGTTTCGTCAGACATCTTAAACTTTATTGAATTGAACTTAACTAGACTTCTTCTTGATCACAGTTTCTAGATCACAAGCTCTGATACCACTTGTTGACCCCAGTTGAGCAAACGATCCTTATAGAAACTGACTTAATAATAACTTGTTAAATATTATGCGGAATATAATACTTAACCTTAAGAAGAAGAACAATAGTAATCACTAAACACCTCAATTATATTAATAACGAATACTCTAACCAGTGTTAAGGTTTTACAACCTTGAAGTGTATCGACCTTAGATATATCAAAAACACACGTATATCTAATCTAACCTAGGACCTCCTTTTATAGGCTAAGGACTCCTTTACAATATACAATACGTATTCTACAAGATAAATATCCTTTCCATACTTATCTAATACAAAACATTAAACCGACTTAATAACTAGCAGTGGTTACAATTATACTAGTCGTGGTTTCACAATTCTACTAGCCGTGGTTTAAATCTGCAGTGGTTATCATTGAACTATCCGTGGTTTGCATTGAACTAGCCATGGTTTCCACACTTGGTGTAATTCTTCTCAGTGAAACCTAAAACCCAACAGTGTTTGAGGGGAGGATTATGCCTAAAGGGAGGATTTCTGATTAAGGGGAGGGTTCATTGTTGTATAATTTGTATATTTGTGTATTTTCTTTGTATATTCTGTGTTCTACTAACCATTTGACAGATTAAGAGTCAAACACACAATCAGTAGCAAAAAGATTAAACTAGAAACATGAAAGTCTTTTATTTATATAAAATACTGCATTCTAGGATGCAGCATAATGGTACAAGACTTTCTACATCTACTGATCACCACATCAACATGACATAAGCTTCAACAAAAGAAAAGACCACTCCTGACACCAGCTTCCATCCACAAGACACCTACTTAGGCCTCCTTTTTACCCACTCAGGCATCCTCTGATGTTGTTTCCCCCACCTACTGATAAAGTCCCATACTCTGGGAGCAGCAAGACCAATCACTTGGACTCTCTTCTCAAGGTTTGGGTTGGAGGGTCCTGGCCTTGGATCAGAAGGACCTGCAACTGGTACAGAAAAAGGTGGCACAACAGCAATTGGAGCAACATTCACTAGCATGGAGGATACACCATTCTCATCATCAAGGTTTGAATATGCTGAGACAAAGATGGGCATGGAGTTAAGCTCAGAACTGGTATCTTCATAACCCAGGTATGAAGGTGGAGTTGGCAGATCCTCTAAAGAAGTTCCAAGAGGTGCTGGTGAAGGTGGAGGGTTTGTGGACATGAATTTCAGGTTGGTGTAGTTGGGAGGAAAGTAGTTTAACCATCCATCATTGGATGGCAAACTCTTTGATGAGTCAGAAGAAATTTTGATCGGATTGTTGGGAGAGTTACTCATTGTGGTAGTTTGGTGATCGACTGTTGTGTTAGGGTTGTTTGTGTGTAAGTGTGATGACTCAGATGCTGAAACTCAAGCTGGTGCTTCCTTCTGAAACTGTTGGGAATGATATGTTGCATGCAGAGCAGTTGGTTAAACTCATTAAGGACATAATTCATGGTGTTAATGCTGCTGCTACTTCTTGAGTATGGTATATTGTTGTTATATATTATTTCTTTTATTCTTTAGTTGTAAAAAAAAATCTTGTATATATTGTTTGTCTACTAACTTTTATATTTGAGGATCATGTTGTGCAGTTTTGTATTATCTCATTTATGGTATTCAACTCACCATGTCTTTGGTGACAAAGAGTTAACTCACCATGGGGGTACGGCTCTGGTGAGAGTCCTCAAATCTGTTGATAGTTGCTGATTTACTAAAAATCAGAGGGTATCAATGTACCCTGGTCTCACATACCAAACATTGGCTACTATAGGAGCAAATGACTCTGGTAAAAAGATGTCAAATCCGTTGGATGGTTGACAACTTGCCAATAAATTGTATGGTGCTCAACTCACCATGTCCTAATAGATGAAGAGTTGGCTAGCCCACAAGTTCATGGCTTGTGGTAAAGGCAGTGGAATACCATGACTAGTCCTGAGTTAGCGGCTTCAGGTAAAGACAACTCAAATCCGTTGATGGCTGTGATGGTTTGCCAAAAACCATTAGGGGTCCTCCAACACACCATTGTTTCACGTTCTAAGTGTTGGACTGGTTATTAGTTCACCAGGGTGATGTCATGATTCCACCAAAGAATTAGCTAGCCCAAGAGTGAGTAGCTACTTGGTAAAGGCTTCTCAAATCTACTCAGGTTACTGTTGCTGCTGGATCCTGATGCTGCTGTCATAGGAGGTGCTGATGGATCTATGGACTTCATTGCTGGTTTCTGGTGGTTCTAGGAGTTACTGCTGGTTACTTACTTTGCTTTAGTTGCTGAAAGACTCAATCCTCATGCTGTGAAAGATCTATCTGGAAACTTGAAGTTAACAAAGTCAAATTCAAGTTTAGGGGAGGATTGTTAGGAATTATTGAATTTAATGTAATAGTAAATAGCGGTTCCTGCAGATAGTTTATTTCGTTTCTGCTAATATAACAGTTTCTGCTGATAGTGCAGTTACTGCTGATAGTATTAGTATTGTTTCTACGGATAGTAGTATCCGTATTATTAGTAATTAGTTAGGATATGCATGAGTTATTTTAGGAAGAGATAATGCATATCTTTTACGCGTTTTGTAATAAACTGCATTAGGGTTTCTTATAGTATAAAAAGAAACCTGCGGCTAGGTTTGATGTACGCTTTTAAAAAAAACATTATTAGTGAATTAATATAGATCCGTAGAGGATCAAAAGTTTAGTTGTTATAATTTTCTTTAACTCTTGTGTTCATATTCCGCGTGAGCATAAGTTTACTAGAGGTTCTCTATAATTTGCTTGTGATTACACAGGTATTCTATCTGTTTCCTAAAGGCTCGAAAGATCTATCTGGGACTGATCCAACAGTAAGTGTTTGCCACACTCGGAAATAATCCGAATGATATGCATCTGTTTACCCAGTTGGAGCGACTAACCCAGACGGGGTGTTAACCCAATCGATCTGTTCATAACATCCGCGCTTAAAAGTAGTTAATGCTTCACAATTTATGGGGACTTTAGTGGTATATGCGGTAACTTAGGAAAAATAATGGTTTTTGGTACTTGTGTCCGTAAAATAAGCAATGTATTCTCACCCCGAGGGTTTAGAAATAATGTATAAACAATGTAAAAATTGAGGATATGAAACTCACCTTAAGTAAAGAATCACAAGTAGTACCGACATGTACGAAAATCGAGTTTCGGTGACTCTATCCGCAACCTAAATAGTTAATATATCTTAGGTTCGGAAATTGTTGTGTATGAAAATTTTATATTGATATATCCCCCATATATGTTTGTTGTAAAGTTTGGTGTTTAAAAACGTAGTTTTAATAAAGTTCTGTGTTGTCAAAATATATCTTTTCATATATGTAACTAGTTGATTTAGTGATGAAACTATACTCGTTTCAGTACTTTAGAAATCTTCTAACGCGCCTAATAAGTATGCATAACTTGCTACCATTTCAAGTTATTTTAGCTAAAACCGCACTTAAAGTGTCCAAAATCCATTTCTAAAAATTCTAACAACACACTATTCCCTATTAGAAAGCTGTCAAAAATATATTCTTAGCCAAAATATTCGTTAAGTCATAAAGTTTTTGTCTAACTCCGTTTTAGGCGTTCTACCTATCCCCTACATCCTATTTACGTATAATAACATATTTTTAAGATCTAATGAAAAATCTTAATAGTTTGTTATTTTTCAGAAAAATATTTTCGGTGTCTAAACTTAAAACTAACGTAACTGATTCGTTATAAACTCGTTTTTAACCATTCAAGCGACCACATTTTTGTAATTGAGTCTATTTTCTAAATTTCTAACCGCTTACTGTCATGCTACTAATGTTTCTATAAAACTCAATTCCAACACTTTCAACCAATTAATCAACCTCAAAATCAACTCCACAAACTATCCTAACTCTTCCACCAATTCTTCAACAATTTATATAGTGTCATATTAATACTAACAACATAATAAAAATCCATAACTTGAAGAAATAATTAAAAATGTATAGGAATAAATTTAAATAATTTATTAAGTCATTTTGTAACTTTAATTTCTATAAACAAAACAAAAGTGATATGGAACTTGTATATACTCACTTTTTTCAATAAAATGGCCTTGTTAATTATATGTTTACTTGTTTTCATCATAAAAATTCATAACATGTATGTAGGTGATATATGAGAAGAAGTAACTTTAAATAAGTATTTAAACTTTATAAATGCATAAATAAGCGTACTAAATGTAGAAAATACATATGTAAATGTATAAAAATAATTTCTAGTATTACTTGAATATTGTTGATACAAATATCGTCCAAAAACGTTATTTATATTTTACGATTTTTACCTTGTTTTGTTATCGACAATAGTAAATTTCATTTTTGCAAAGTATAATGCTTGTCAAGATTGTTAGATATTATTACAAGCTTTTCTTAAATAGTTTTCAACATTTAAGCATTAGCATTTTATCATTTTCGATTACACTACTTATTAATCTACATTATTAGCCTTCTAAATTAAAATGTGTCTCAACATTTTAGATCAAACATTTTTAGTTACTTTAACAAAACATTACATAAGTATTTACTTATATAACATGTAAATACTAAAAATGGAAAACTAAATATTACATCATGTCTTGCATTACCTTAAAAATCTTTAGAAGATTTCTTGAAATATTTTGCTTAGATATTCACTCAACACATCTTGCATAATCTTGGATAGATTTGGTAAGATCCTTGACAGATTTTTTGTCATCTTCCTGTCAGACTGGCGGAAACAAAATTTATAAAGGGCGAACCCCTTTTTTTGGTCCCGTCCAGTCCGTGGTCTGCTGATTACTTGGTTTATAAATAGCAAGCCAACCCAAGTTATTTTCTCATCCCTCATAAGCATAAAAAACACATACATTCTCTCATTCTATTACATCTGACTCAGTTTCATTTCATTTTAGAGATCATCTTTTGTAGCAAAGAAGATCAAGGCACATTCAAGCTTCAACGAAAAGTTGGAAGTCTTGTTTGTTTTGTTGTTGTGTGAAATTGTTATTGTTCATACATCATTGTTTTACCAAACCATCTTAAATCTCTGAGTATGATCGCTTAGTATTTTAGTCTTTAAAATACTTAGTGTGTTGGGAGTGGTTGTACCCTTGTAAAAGAACTCGACATCTAGCTTTGTGTCGAAAATATTGTGTAAGCAACGTGTAAAGGTTTTCTCCACCGGTTAAAAGAGCTTGTTGATTAGTGAAGATAACTCTCAAATTGGAGACTCAGGGAGTGGAGTAGGGCAAGGAAAAATGGTCCTTGTAGACCGAACCACTATAAAACAACCTTGTCGTGGTTTGATCGTTTCTTTCCGTACTTGCATATTATTTATTACTTGCATATATCCATTCTTTGCTTGCATATCATTTATTCTTTAATATCTATATTGATTGATCTTACAATAAGTTTTCAAAACAATTAAAATTTTAACGGTAAAACTATTCAACCCCTTTCTAGTTTTCCACAATTGGTACCAGAGCTTCGTTGCTCAAGGTTTTCTAAAATATATTGTATTTTATAAACTTGAAACGATTCATGGATTCCGAAAACTTTAAAGAAGGGCAATCTATGCAAAGACCATCACTTTTTGAACCCTATGGATTTATCTGTTGGAAAAACCGCTTTGAAACATATGTGAAATCAAAAGATATAGATCTTTAGTTTGTTATCATCAAAGGTGATTACAATCCTACAACAAAAGATATTTCAAATGATAAAAAAAATATAATAGGTAAAAACAATGAAGCTAAAATGATGCTTTATAATGCTTTGCCTAAAAAAGAATATGAAAGAATTTTTATGTGTGAAACCGCTAAAGATATTTGGGAATCTTTAATAATCACACATCAAAGGAATTCACAAGTTAAGGATAACAAAATTGATCTTCTTGTTCAACAATATGAACAATTTGTTATTCCTGAAGATGAAACCATTGATTGTGGATTTGCTTTTTTTAATACTATTATTACTTCTGTTAAAGCACTTGATGATCTTTTCGTAGCAAGAACTTTGTCAGGAAATTTATTAGAGCAGTCCATCCAAAATGGAGAGCAAAAGCAACGGCTATTGAAGAATCAAAGGATCTCTCAATAATGTCACTTGACGAGCTAATTGGAAATATCAAAGTCCATGAAATGGTGATGGAGAAAGATTCAGAAATCATCAAAGGCAAAAGAGAAAAAGTCAAATCCGTTGCTTTAAAAGCAAGAGCGGAATCAAGTGATGATGAAGAATCTTGCTCGGATAGTGAAGATGAGGAGTATGCCATGGCCGTAAGAGATTTCAAAAAGTTCTTTAAAAGAAGAGGAAAGTTTGTAATGCAGCCCCGAGATGACAAGAAGTCATTCCGGAAAGACCGTGATGACAAGAAAGGAAAAGGTGAAAGGAAGTGCTTTAGATGTGGAGATACAAGTCATCCAATAGGAGATTGTCCCAAGCCACCTAAAAGCAAAACTCAACGAGCCTTTGTAAGTGGTGCTTGGAGTGAAAGTGATGATGATGACGAAGAACCAAGTAAGGAGGAGATCTCTCTCATGGCACATGAATCAAACAAGGTACATTCTGACTCATCTTACTCCTCTGTTGATGATGACACTTTGCAAAAACAATATAATCAATTATGTGAACTTAGCTTAAAAATTATAACTAAAAACAAGTTTTTAAAAACTAAAAAGGAATTTTTAGAAAATGAAGTTTATGAGTTAAAAGAAAATGCAAAATGCTTAGAAAAGAGCAAGGCTAATGACGATGGTTGTAAATCATGTAAAGAGCTTGGTCTCGAAATAAAAAAAAGCTAAAACTCACACAGGAAGTTCTTATAAACTATAACTCGAAATTTAAGAGATTTGACAAAAACATTTCTTGTGTTGATGAAATAGTAAGAATTCAAAAAGTACCAGGGAATAGAAGTAGATTAGGCTTTAATGAAGTAGTAATTCCAAGCAATCAAACTAAAATGGCCGGAAAAGACAAACAAACTGTCCCAACCAAAACAGAAAACCACGGACCAGACGGAACCAAAATTATGGTTTCGTCCGTTGAACCAAAGGGTTTCGTGGGTACTGCAGTGGGACAGAAAGTTTGCGAATCGGCCCGTAGTGAATTTGTTAAAGTTACTAAGTAATCTAAAAATGTTATTAGACAAAAACCTGCTGTTACAATAGGAGTAGGACTTGCAAAAAATGAATTTAGATCTAAAACCACTCAACAATGACCTAAAACACCTATTCCCAAAAGCCCCTTTCCCAAAAGCAACTACAACACACAACCCAACTATCAACATAGCGGTTGGAATCAAAACTTCCAAAGACCATATCAAACTCCTAATTACATGCCATGGAATCCATATCCATCGTTTCCATACATGAACCAAGTAAGCGGTATGTTTAACCCAAACGAACCTATGAGATATTAGGGACCAAACGCTTGAGTTGTATGTTTCATAGGTATGCTTGAAATTTGGATTGGAGCCTGATGAATGGATAAAATATAGCGGATGCTCAAGACATATGACAGGAAAAAAGCCTCTTCTTAACATACCAAGAGTACGACGGAGGTAATGTCACTTTCGGTTGCAATCTCAAAAGCAAAATCATTGGCAAAGGTACGATTGCTCATGACTCTCTAACTATTTAAAATGTTGTTGATGTTGATAGACTAGGATTTAACTTGCTTAGTATTAGTCAACTATGTGATAAAAATTATAAAGTCCTCTTTGAATAAAATGGTAGCAAAATCCTAAAAGACGATATCACCATAGCAAAAGGAGTTAGGAAAAACAAGATATACGTCATGAAAATAGATAGAACATCTAGAGATAAAATTTGCATAACAACCATAGATGATAGCTCTACTCTTTGGCATAGACGTCTAGGTCACGCTAATATGAGACTTATTCAATCCTTGTCCTGAAAAGAGCTAGTTAGAAACTTACCCAAGTTGAAATATGACCAACACTTTTGTGATGCTTGCAAAATTGGAAAAAAGTTCATAGTAGCCATAAGGCTAAAAACATGGTATCCACATATAGGTGTCTAGAACTTTTGCATACGGATTTGTTCGGTCCATCCGCTATACAAAGTTATGGAGGCAACTTCTATACTTTGGTCATAGTAGATGATTACTCAAGGTATACTTGGAAAAAGTTTTTGAAAACCAAAAATGAAGCTTTTGATCAATTTGAAATACTTAGTAAGAAAATTCAAAATCAACTAGGTGTTAGCATTGTGTCGATCCGAATGGATCATGGTCGTGAATTCGATAATGAAACACAATTTGGAAACTTTTGTGATACTAATGGAGTCTTAATATGTCCGTTCTTGAACAAAACACCTTATGAGCTTTATAAAGGCAAGAAGCCTACTTTAGGATACTTTAGAGTGTTGGAATCACTCCTAAACCTTAATCAAGTGTTAGTGATTCATATGTAATAGTTAGCTTAATTATGGCCTTTATGTTTGTTATTAGCTTAAGTTTATGAAGAAGGCCCATGAGCTTAGGCCCATGTCCATTAAGGAAAGGAAGGGAGTAGGAGTGTTGCCCTAGCTCCCCTTCCTATAAATACCTTGTAATAACCCTCACTTGAGGGTTGGTTGTTCAATTTATCTCTTTCACATACCCTACGCCTAACCGTTCTTAGTTTCATACGCGTATGTGTGTTTGGTTTATTGTTCATCCGATCTTTCTCTTCTCTATCTCTATCTATTGTGCTTGTGTTTTAAAACTAGTGACCTAACAGTGGTATCAATCGCCAAATAGTTGGGTGAACGTATTGTTCTTGAAGTGGGTTTTGGTCCTACGCGTAGAACATACGGTTCTGTGTTGATACTTTGGTTTGCTTAAAGACGCATTTTTTTCACTTTTTAATCCAAGATTCTTGTACTTTCAATGTTTTAAGGTGTTAAAATAACTGTTTTTGGCAAAAAGTTTCAACCTTTACGCGTGGATCATTGTTTTTAAGCTAGTTTTTGTTCGAGGGTTTCGTTCTACGCATAACCGTTTTAGACGCTGTGGATCATCAAGTTTCACACTTTTGTGTTATTTTGGTGATATTGAAGCTCTTTTATCACAAAAATCTGGTTTAGAAACATCTTTGGGCAAAAGTCATTTTTACGAGTAAGTCTACGCGTATCAAAACCCTAAACTTACGCGTAACTTATTCCTTTTGTTTCGTGGTTTACTCCGTGTTTTCTTGCTTGGATAAGCCTGAAAATACGTCGACTTGGGATACCTTTTGCACTGTGATAGTGTAAAAGATCACTTGGGCAAAAACCTTAAAATTACGCATAAGCATAAGCTTACGCGTAGAAACTTCTACGCATAAGATTTATCTTACGCCTAAGCTTTGTCTTACGCATAAGGTCATCCTACGCCTAAGTTTTCTACGCCTAACTTACTGTTTACGCATAACTTTAGTGTTTTTCTCCTTACTTACGCGTAAGCTAAACCTACGCGTAACTCTTGCTGTTCGCGTAACTTTGGTGTTTTTACGCATAAGTGCTACTTGGCTTTCTTGTGATTTCTACGCCTAAGGATACTTCATCAACAAAGGTTCATTCGACTACAAAGATCCATTTTATAACACAAGTTTTTCAACATGTCACAACCACCATACTCTAACTATTTCCCTTACACTTATACTCAACGACAACAACAACTAAGTCCACAACATCAACAATGGAATAAACAACAAGCAATTTATCAACAACAATTTAATCAACAACATACTCCACAACTTGCAGCAATTCCACAACCTCAAATGGTTCAACCACCACCAAGTCTTCAAGTTCAACCCTACACAAACGATTTCAATCAACATCCATCAAGGAACACTATGAAGGAACCCACTTGGTTTGCAAAGATGTGTGAAGCTTTAAGCAGCCAACAATCAATTCATGAGGCTGGATTACTTGATAGACCTCCAATGCTCACTCCAGGAAACTACGATCAATGGGTGATTAGGTTCTTTAGGTTTCGTGATCTGAAGAAGCCACATGGTAAGTTCTTAAAGAAGGTTATCTTGGAAAGTCCATTTCAGATGCCTACTCTCATTGTACCCGGAGATCCAAATGCTAATCCACCAAGGGATGAACAATCAAACATTGCTACTGTTGTAGACCTGAATGCAGAAGAACTTCTACACTATGAAGATGATGAGCTTGCAATGCAATATATCCTTTTAGGATTACCAAGCCCAATTCTTCGCAGTGTTGATGCTCAAAAGACTGCAAAGGCGATGTGGGAACATATTCATCTTCTTATGGAAGGATCTGCACTCAATCAGGAGGATATGGAATCCAAAATTTACTTGGCTTATGAACACTTCATGATTGAACCTGGAGAGACACTAGAGTCTTATCATCATCGATTCTCAGACATCATAAATGATTTGGATAAACACAACATCATCATGCCAAGAATTGCAGTTAATACTAAGTTCCTGAGTAGTCTTGGTCCTGAATGGGAGAAGTATGTCATTTTTCTCCGTCAAGCGAAGAACATGCATCATTCTACATACGGATTGTTGTACGATTACTTGAAGCCTCATCAAAAGGAAGTTGATAAGGAAAGGATTCTCCGTGCTCAAATTGCTTCATCTTCACATCCGGAAAATCAACAACTTGCCTTGTATGCTCAAAATAGTTATCCTCCTCAACCAGCAACTCAACCAACTGCCACAATCACACCAAATGATCAATCACAGCAATCTCAACAAAATCAATTGGTTCCTTACAACAACAACAATGATCAGGCACTTTATAGTCAAGCTAATGAGGAATCCGATCCGTTCGAAGCATTGCAACAAGGATTTGTTATGATTGCTAATGCTTTTAGCTGTTATACAAACAAATCCAACAATCACATTCGTTCCTCATCAAACACAAGGAATCAGGCTGTTGTGAACAATGGACGAGTTGAAGTTCAGAATCGTGGTTATGGTCGTCAGATGGGCGGTGGTCAAGGGTTTAATGCTATGGGTAGGAATAACAACAGAGCTCAAGTGGTGGAACAGGGAAATGTTCATAATGGGTTGAATGGTCTTCGATGCTACAACTGCAATGAGAAGGGACACCTGGCTAATGCATGCCCAAAGCCGAGGACTAGGGGCATTGCTTATCACAAGGAGGCTTTACTTTTGGCTCTTAAGGATGAAGCTGGTGGAACTCTCACAGACAAAGAACACAATTTTATGGCAGATGCAGACTCAGATGATGATATAGAGGACTTGCAGGCCAATGAAGCTGTTATGTTGATGGCTAATATGCATGAGTTACACATGAGTGACACACACCCAGTGTATGACACTGATGGCTTGTCTCAAGTACCCGAACAAACCATATTTATCTCTGATCTAATATCTCCGCCAACATCTGAATCCGGCAAGGTTCAGAATGTTCAAAATGAGTCGTCCACATCTCATTCCGACGATTTTCAACTAGACCCCGTAGTTACATTTGACGATCAAGATGACCTTATGGTTTCCCTTGATAATCAAATTGACTCCGTGGTTATACTTGAGGATCTAAATAATGATCATGTTGTGACTCACGTTGAACACACCGAACTTTTGCCTCGTCCAGATGTTGATCTGTGGCTTAAAAACCAACAATCCATAGTGGAGGAATGTCGTGCAGTAAATCAGGACTTGAAAAGTAAAAATGCACTGTTAACCAAGGATTTTGAATGTTTACAAAAGCAACTCAACTTTTTCAAAACTCAAGAAAAACGTGAAAAAGGTTTTGAAGCCGTCTTTGCTAAATCTCATCAAAACGAAAAATATTTAGAGAGACAGATGCGTGATCTAGCCGCTTCGAAGAATGCTTTGTTGTCTGAAATAGAACAACTGAAACATGAACATAAAAAGCAAATTAACGCTCTCACCTTGGAAAATCAAAAAGCTAAGGCTGAGTTGTTAACTTGTCAAAAAGCATTCAACGAAACGAATAGATGATCATCTTGAAGAAATTATCGGCTTGCAAAACAAACTTAAAGAGTTTAAAACTGTTGTTTACAAAAATGGTGAGTCGGTCACAGCTATTGAAAAGTTTACTTTAAAACCCAATCCAAATGGATATGGACCAAATCTTGCTGATTACAAACCTAAGCTTTCAACCAAAGCATTCAAACCAAATCCTGAAGTTTCCAGTGCAGAATATAAAATAGATAATTTTGTTATGAGTGTTGTTGAATATCATCGTCAAGAGGAATTAGATGCAGAAGACGAGAGTCGATCAAAATTAGAAACTGTTGTTTACAACAAATTTTTTAACTATTCAAAACCGGTCACTTTCGTCACACCAACGGATTCTTCTAACACACCAAGGATTATCATAAAAACGTCTGAGTCTTCTAATGTTAATCCCCAACCAGATTATGCACAAATTTATGGTCCTTTACCTTCCATCAGTGAAGTAAATTCAAAACCTGAAAATCGCAAAATTCTTAGATATTTTGACCTTTTCATGGCTGACCTCAAACTTTTACAACATGAGATAGAATATCATTCTGAAATCAAAGTTCAACACTTTCAATCGCCTCTGGCGCGAGAACAAAGAGACATTTTTCAGAAAAATCTTTTACCAAATGTTAAAAATTTGAAACATTGTGCATTGTCTTGGGAACGGGACTTTCATAAGGAACTTGGAGTGATGAAGGTCGTTTTCGAGAAAACAGAAACATCTATTTCTAATACTAAACGTAAAAAGAAAATGTTGAGAAAAGATGTTGATCGACTCTTGAAAGATGTTATCTGTGCTGATATCCATAATGTTGTGTTATTGAATTCTTTGTCATATGCATCTGATTATATTTCTGCTGATACTGTTGATAATGTTGTAACTGTTGTGAATACTGATAATGTGCTTCAGATCGAGTCTTTAAAAATGGAAAACGAACGTCACTTAAATGAGATTTCAAATGCAAAACGTCGTCTTCAATGGTGTCAAAAAGATTGTCAAAATCGTGAACTTGCTTTGCAAAACAAAATCCACCAGTTGCAATCAAACAATTTTAATCCAAACTTTGAGCAACTAGATGATCAAAACATGTCTTTGAAAAGTCAAATCTCAAAATATGAACAAGAACTTGTAAAAGTCAAACAGGAATATGGTGTCATATTTGATTTACTCAATAAGACTCGTCATGAAGCATCAAACGAACTTGATCACTATCTTGCACACACTAGAGAAGTAATGAATTTTGCTGGTAATATTCGTTATGAAAATCAAGATTTGATTCACACTATCTTTAAGTTAAGAGAAATGTTAGGAAAGTATGAACAACTTCCGCCTACCGTGATTAAGAGAATAGCACCAGTAACACTTAGTAATCGTGAACCTAGAATGCCTACTGCCAAAACACAAGTTGCTAACGTGCTTCCTTCTACTGAAACAGGAATAGTTGCCTCTTTCCCAAACGTCCGCACTTCACAGCCTAGGAGCACTACATCGAAGAATAGGAAGTTGCGACCTAAGAAAAGATCAATAAGGAATGCTAAAGTAGAAGAACACCCTAGGACTATGAATAAGACTCACGTTGCTTCCACTATAGATATTGCGTTTGGCAAATGTAATAGAAATAGTGATGTAACGAATGCTAAACCTTTAAGTACTTTTGATATTCAGTCTGATGCACCTTGTGTTATTTGTCGTAAAAGTATGAATTCTGATTGTCATGACAAATGTGTTGCTAAAGCGATCATCTCTCGATTACGGAATCTTAAGAATCGGAATACCTCTAGACCCACTAATCTTTCTAAGTCTGTGCTTGGTAAACCGCCTTCTTTAGATTCTAGGAAGCGCATTGCTGTCCCTGTAGCTCCAGTCTCACCTCCTAAGAATGTAGTACCACCTAGTGCATTCACTAAGACTAAAGCAAATACTAGTTGGAGATGGCAGAAATGGATATATAACACACTAGGATTTATGTGGATGCCTAAAGTTATCAATGTGTGTATGTCTACTATAACTGCTTCGGAACCCTCTAACATTTTGGGTTCCACATCTACTTCTATTCCATCTGTGTCGTCTGTGTGTAATGCAGGTGATACAGATCATTCTCTGGATTGTTGACAGCGGATGTTCCCGACACATGACATGCAACCTTAAACTGTTATCCAACTTTATTGCAAAGTTCATTGGCACTGTCAGATTCGGGAATGATCACTTCGCAGCTATCATGGGCTACGAAGACTATATCAATGGGAACATCGAAATTAGCAGGGTTTATTATGTGGAAGGCCTCGGTCACAATCTGTTTTCAGTAGGTCAGTTCTGTGATGGAGATTTGGAGGTTGCTTTCAGGGAGAAATCTTGTTTCATTCGTGATCTACAAGGAAACGACCTTATGTCCGGCTCGTGTAATTCTAGTCTTTACACTATCTCTATGCAAGACATGGTTGCTTCATCTCCCATCTGCTTACTTTCAAAGGCAACATCAACAAAATCCTGGCTATGGCACCGTCGTCTCTCACATTTAAACTTTCAAACTATAACCAATCTTGCTCGACACAAACTAGTTGAAGGTCTCCCACGATTCCGGTATTCTAAAGATCACCTTTGCTCAGCTTGTGAACAAGGGAAAAGCACTCGTGCTCATTTTCCTTCAAAGGTGGAACACATCTCTCAGCATGTGCTTCATCTTCTTCACATGGATTTGTGTGGCCCGATGTGCGTGCAAACGATTAATGGCAAACGCTACATCTTAGTAATTGTTGATGAATATTCACGCTGGACTTGGGTCTACTTTCTTCGAAGCAAAGACCAAGCTCCACAAATGATCATCACCTTTCTCACGAAAATTCAAGTTCAGCTCCGGAACACCGTCCGCCAAATAAGAATAGACAAAGGAACTGAATTTGTTAACCAAACTCTTCGTGAATTTTATGAGAAAGTGGGAATTCAGCATCAGACATCTATTGCACGTACACCAGAATAAAACGGAGTTGTTGAAAGACGAAACCGAACGTTAGTGGAAGCTGCAAGAACAATGTTAATCAATGCTAAACTCCCAGATTACTAGTGGGCAGAAGATGTATCTCCTGCATGCTATACTCAAAACCGTTCTATGATTACAAAACGCCACAACAAAACACCTTTCGAGCTTGTCCATAACAGAAAACCGAATCTCAAACACTTTCATGTATTCGGATCTCTGTGCTATCCGAATAATGATCGTGATGACCTTGGAAAGCTCAAAGCCAAAGCTGACATTGGAGTCTTTATTGGATATTGTGATAATTCTAAAGGTTTCCGAATCTGGAATAGTCGAACAAAGCAGGTTATGGAAACGATTCATGCTCATTTTGATGAACTTACGGAAATGGCTTCTGAGTATAACAGCTTGGAACCCGGTCACAACCGCTTAAACTTCCCTCAAACCCCATCATCAGCTGAACAAAGCCCCCAGCTCACTCGTCAACAAATGGAAAGGTTATTTGCTCCGCTGTTCAGTGACGATATTGATGAACGTGCTCCAGGTGTATCCGCTGTTTCTGCTGCTCAACCTGATACTACTCTTATACCTGATACACCTGCTACAACAACTACTGTTGAAGAAGCACCACCAATTGACTCCACCACAACAGTTGAACAAACCGCTTCCAACAATGATGAACCGGCTGATGATGTTCTTAATGAAGTACCCCCACCTGCAGATTTTGATCCAAATGCGTTGATTGGCTCCGAACGGTCTATCTTTTATTAGTCAACCACTTGGGAATGGTCAACCATAAAAGTCAAACAGCTCAGAACAAAATGCAATTAAGTCCAGAGGAGTATAGTGTTTCCCCGGGTCGTTAAGTCCCAACGAGGTGTGAACACTGTAATACAACGAATCTGTGATTGGGTGAATATTGAACAGGAAAAGGGTTATGATTGATTACACTAAGGAAATTAAATCTAATAAAGACTTTGAAGTCATTTTAATTCTATATTTAAAATCGTTTAACGATTAAAACCTAAAACGTACGTTTAAATAAAATTACGTGAACGTACGAAATAAAACGTGAAAATAAAGAAGTAAAATACCTACGGATATGAAAATGATATTTTTACAATCCTAATAATAAAAGAAAATTATTGAAAAAATAAAATTATTTTTATGACTATTTATTTAATTATTATTAATTAAAAACTATTTTTAACTATTTAATAATACCCTAAAATATAAGAAAATATGAAATAAAGCTAGAAAAGTGAAATTATGACTTAGAAAAATCTAAAATATTATAAAACTTATTTTAAAACTGAAAATATATTTTTTAGACTTTTTAAATATTTATTATTAATTAAAAACTAGTTAAAACTAATTAAAATGCTAGAAAATCTATTTTAACTAAGAAAATTCAGGAAAAATACTTTTTATGACTTTTTGAATATTCTAAAACTAATAAAATTGAAATTGTATTTTTATGAGCTTTTTCTAATTTATTTGGATTAAATGCTAATTAAAAATGCTAGAAAATGACATAAAATGCAGAAAATTAGTAAATGAACAGTGAAAAATATGAAAACTTCCAGAATATTATAAATTTAATACTGAGAACAAGGGAAAAATAACAGAAACTACTATAGAGTGCAGGAAATAAGATTTTGGCAACTAACTAATGCAAATAAGCACATGAAATAAGCTAAAAGCTATCAATAAGCTACTATAAGCTACCACTAGCCTAAACTATCTAAAAATGAGCTACTGCAACTGGAATGGATCAAATAAGCTCAAGCAAAAGGCATTTAAGCACTAGATCAGATCTTAAAAAGCATTAGCCAAACAGCCTTTAAGCCCCCACTTTGAGCACTGATTCAGCTTATTTAGAAAAATCCTAAAAATAAACTAAAAATACCATGTTGAGAACAACCAACAAGAGTGCTTATATCCAGAATTTCAACAGATTTGGATTAAAAATGAGGAAATTAAAAATCCACAAAGTTTGGTGAAAACTGATTTTGCACTTTTGACTTATTGGACAGATTTGGAAATTTGACTATTTTGAACTTCAAAGCAAGATTCAGTTATTGAAAATGGTGTTTAATGATAAAATGGACCTAAAACAGGCACTAAGAAGGATCCTAATCTATAGAAGCTAAATTGGACAATCTAAGCCCTAAATTTCCACTATTCCAACAAAAACCTTAAACAACCTCAATTCAGCCCAAAACCTCTTGGAAACAGCTAAAATAACTTAAGTTAACCCTGATCAAACTAAGACAAATGGCCAATTTAATAGTAGCATGCAGAAATACCATGAAACCAAGTTATGCCAAACACCCCTTAATTGAGCTGTTTTGCAGATTAAGGCAGTATAAGCAGATATAGGCCACAGAACTTGATTCCTAAAGACTAAACAACTTATATAAATGCTAATTGAACAGATTCCAGTCTTATATAAGCTTTACATAAGCTAAGCTACTATAAAGCAATTTTTTTTTTGGCTTTTTAAGTGATTTTTGGCAAAAACTAATTAAAGCATCTACAAACATCAAAAATAAAAAGCATTAACTCTATTAACAGCACATAAACTGAGAAAATCCAAAATAAGAAACAAATTAAGCAGATGAATAGTGATATTGACCAATAGTTGACTTTCTTTGACTGAAATGAAAAATTGAGCATAACCCACAGAAATTGCTCCTATTAACTTAATTAACTTTTTAGAAGCTCAAACAAACTGTTTTGAATCACTTAAACATATTAAAACTTAATTTTAACAAGAAATGATTTTTTGGCGGGAAAGATAAAAGAAGCAAAAAACTAGAAATTAGTTGCTAAAACTGGTGAATTGATACACAAATGACTTGTTCATTACATAAAAACTTGAAACCCAGCTAAAGATTACATTAAGAATTAAAAACGATTAAACATGTATTTAAGAAATTGGTCTAAAGCAGTGACAACTATTTTCTTCTGTCTTCTTTCTCTTTTATACGTCTCAGTGAGTGTCTCTCTCCCTCTTCTGGCCATTGGATTGGTCAAAGTGATCCTGGCCTTTGAAATGCAAATTGGCGCCAAAAATATCTCATGCCAGGTTTTTGCAATTAATGATTTTTGGTGTGTTGTGGAGGTGGAAAGAGGTGGTGGTGAGTGGTTTGACAACTGGGGGATAAGGTGGACAGGTGGTGGTGAAACCATGGAGGTGGAGGGTGGTTTTGGTTTTGGCAGGGGTTGTGAGGAGAAAGGAGATAAGGGTGGGTTTGACTGAGTCAAACCTGGTTTTATTATAAAAGGATGGTTGGGCTGGGTTGGTTTTTGGGCTTGATATGGATTTGGGTTTTTATGAAGTAATAAAGGGTTTGGTTGGTTTGTAGTGTATAGAAGCCCAAGGACTAAGTTTGTATTTTCTGAATTCTTGAAGGGCCGAACATGCAATTTTCTCAAAGTTAACACAAGGACCGATTATGCCATTTATGAATAGTACAAGGGTTATATTTATTAATTTTCCATTTTAAATAACCCAGGGACCATTTTTGACATTTTTCAAAGTTGAGGGACCAAAGTTGTAAATATGCAATTTTAACTTCAAAGGACTATTTCTAACAACTTGTGAGTCCCTAAGGACCTTTAATGATATTTTACAAGTTTTGAATTACCAGGGACTAGATTTGACAACTTTTGAAACTTGGGGGACTAAAACTGCCAATTATGCAAACTTGATACGTTTTTCACCTGCTTTTGGTATTTTTGCATTTGAAACACATAAAACACTTATTTGTGATATTTTTATCATTTTAATGCATTTCTGAGTGTTTTCAGATGTTTTTGCAGACTAAAAGGTACAAAAATGATGAGTATTTGCACACTCATCAATCCCCCACACTAAGATATTGCTAGTCCCTAGCAATCTTTTGAAAAAACTTAATGGATTTCATCTCTTTACCAAAAGCCATTACTTCTGGAGTAGCCAATTGTTTCAGTTCAAGTAAGAACCTTGGTACAATGATAACCAAATGATTTTGAGCAAATCACCAGCTTTCAACGGTTTTGATTTGTCTTTACCAGAAGCCGTTTGCTTCTGGACTAGCCAACTCTTAACTAATTAAAGATATGGGGAGTTGATTACCATACAATTTTAGGCAAATTGTAAGCCATAAACGGATTTGATAAATCTTTACCAAGAGCCGTTTGCTCCTGGATTAGCCAATCCTTATGTGGGTTAGACATGGTGGACTGATTACTATTTGTTGTGTTTAGTACATAGTACTTCCACTAATTTTTTTTTTAAATTTGGCCATTTTGGGGGAAAAAGGGACTGAAAGGGTACATTTATGATCAAATTCGCCAGAATTTCCCCCCCACACTTAGAAATGAATATTGTCCTCAATATTCAAAGTCCCGGCTATTATGCCGAATCCTTGAATGTAAAAAGATAACATTACTAGCTAAGTGTAGGAACACAACAATTATTCTCTTTTTTAATATTTACAATTTTTCATTTTTTTTTTTTTTTTTAGATCTATATACAACATGTGGGGCATCTCCCCCACACTAAGGTGGTACACACGGGTGAAAACCCATGTTTAACTACTGTTTTTGATTATCGAGTCGCTAGCTTGACTCGACCCCGAATTAATTTGTTCATGGGGAAGTAAGTGGAAGAGACAATATCCATCGGACTTTCATTCAAGATGTTTGTATAAACATTGAAGTACGTGAAAGTTCCACACCGATGAGATATAGAGAGACCCGGCTCACAGATGATAAATGAAAATGCTGGGGTCAAAAATAATGTCTTCATTCCCAAAGGAGTGAAGAACAGGAGAAGCCACGGGATAGGTGAAGAAGAGAAAGAAAATCATGATAAACATCATGACTAACTCATCATCATTAGAAGGAGAATTCATGATTTCTGGTTCATGAATCTCATCATTTAAGCTCATTTGATCAAGACATATTCTGGGTGTGTCTAGATCAAAGTAGAAATTATCATACTCCGGCGGAGATATGATATGAGTGAGTTCACCGACGAACTCCTCGTGAAGAGAATCAATCACAAGATGTAAATCTGTGAATTCTTGTTCCACTGTAGACTCATCACTATCCTCAATCTGAGTATCAAAGAGTGGATTCTCAGAAATTAAAGTGAATTCAGAGTCGAATTCAAATAGAGGATTGGTGAAAGTAGCTTTGAATGTTTCGGGAACAAAGTGATCAACATTCTCTATTGGACTGTTAGGGTGAGAAGTGAGTGAACGATCATTATAAGGGAGACTTTCAAGTTCTCCTAGGTCGGCTTCGAAATCAAAGAGATCATCATCACTTTCCGATGAAAGTGGATTGATGTGAGCGAGTTCATCGGTGAACTCCTCAAGAAGAGGATCAGATTGTGGGAGTGATGCCTCAACATACTCGATGTTTCCATAGGAAGCACAATCGTCGCTAAGATCAGAGAAAGTTTCAAAATGATCTTTTGAACACTCAAGAGGAGAAAGAGAATCACACATATGATCAGAAGTTCCCTGTGACTCTCTCGGGATTGGGACAAGGTTCTCAACACTAGACTTTATGAATTCGTCCGATTCCTTTTCAGGAACAGTGTCAAGATGCTCGTCCCCCATGCTCAGAGAGTGAGTGGGAATATCGGGTGTGATAACAACAGACTGAGGGAGTTGAGAAGGACTAGCATACATATGTTTTACAATTTCCATTTGTTCTTCTGCTAGTAATTCCATCATAGTCTTTTCTCCCTGATTTTTCATGGAAGGAATTTCAACTGATGAACTTGATGAACCTGTACAAAATTGACGAATATCAAGGGTAACTTCATCATCATCGTCATCAGGAATGAAACGGAATCGAGAGCTAGATTTGGCTGCTTTTTGTATTTTAATTAATTCCCTAATAGAGTTTTCACTGGCAATCTGGGAATCTAATTTAGCAGCCTGCTCTTCAGCTAACAATTTTTCCATGGATTTTTGATTTGGATTATCTTGGGAATGTTTACATTCCTTCAAATCTTTCACTAAATCCAAAAGATCAAGGAGAAGATTTTGAGGAAGTGGCTTAGGCTGAGGTGGTGCCTGATTCATTTGGTACTGTAGAGGTTGGTCATGATACGAAGAGTCGTAATTGTTACAAGGAAATGGATTCCTTGTTTGACAATCAGAGCTAAAGTGTGGATCTCCACAGTACTCACAACAAAATGATTGTTGTGGCTGGTCGTGTGAATAATATGGAATTTGGTCATTTCCAAAGTCCTGAGTGTTACCAGAAAACTGTTCATAGACAAACGTGTTCCCGGTTTTACACTCAAATTCTTGATGAGGACCTCCACAAAATTCACATGAATATGTCTGAATCTCATGAGGTGGTAGCTGATGGAATAAATCAGTCGTGTCATGGTAAGAATAGGGATCTTGGTTATAGACAGACCCATTTCCTGACTCTACCATGCTAAAACTGAGACAATTATCATCATTATGAGGGCCACCACAAAATTGACAACCAAAAAGGTGAGGATAAGACATAGAAAGAATCAAAGGGTTCCAGAGGGTAAGAAATGAAGAATCAAAAGGGTAAGAGGATAAAGAGGAATATTTTTGGTATTTTTGAAAAACATGTTGTAAATATAAGAAAGAAAATCTTTTTGGGTTTTTTTTTTTGTGTTTGTTGAAAACTGATTTTAGAATGTTTTCGGGAACCGTTTTGTTTTTATATAATAATAATAAGAAAATATGAACAAGGATGGTAAATATACAATGGATGTATATTCAACAACACTGATGCTTCAAATTCGTAGTACGCAGCACACCTCCCCGGCAGCGGCGCCAAAATTTGATTGGCTCCGAACGGTCTATCTTTTATTAGTCAACCACTTATGAATGGTCAACCATAAAAGTCAAACAGCTCAGAACAAAATGCAATTAAGTCCAGAGGAGTATAGTGTTTCCCCGGGTCGTTAAGTCCCAACGAGGTGTGAACACTGTAATACAACGAATCTGTGATCGGGTGAATATTGAATAGGAAAAGGGTTATGATTGATTACACTAAGGAAATTAATTCTAATAAAAAGACTTTGAAGTCATTTTAATTCTATATTTAAAATCGTTTAACGATTAAAACCTAAAACGTACGTTTAAATAAAATTACGTGAACGTACGAAATAAAACGTGAAAATAAAGAAGTAAAATACCTACGGATATGAAAATGATATTTTTACAATCCTAATAATAAAAGAAAATTATTGAAAAAATAAAATTATTTTTATGACTATTTATTTAATTATTATTAATTAAAAACTATTTTTAACTATTTAATAATACCCTAAAATAAAAGAAAATATGAAATAAAGCTAGAAAAGTGAAATTATGACTTAGAAAAATCTAAAATATTATAAAACTAATTTAAAACTGAAAATGTATTTTTTAGACTTTTTAAATATTTATTATTAATTAAAAACTAGTTAAAACTAATTAAAATGCTAGAAAATCTATTTTAACTAAGAAAATTCAGGAAAAATACTTTTTATGACTTTTTGAATATTCTAAAACTAATAAAATTGAAATTGTATTTTTATGAGCTTTTTCTAATTTATTTGGATTAAATGCTAATTAAAAATGCTAGAAAATGACATAAAATGAAGAAAATTAGTAAATGAACAGTGAAAAATATGAAAACTTCCAGAATATTATAAAATAATACTGAGAACAAGGGAAAAATAACAGAAACAACTATAGAGTGCAGGAAATAAGATTTTGGCAACTAACTAATGCAAATAAGCACTTGAAATAAGCTAAAAGCTATCAATAAGCTACTATAAGCTACCACTAGCCTAAACTATCTAAAACTGAGCTACTGCAACTGGAATGGATCAAATAAGCTCAAGCAAAAGGCATTTAAGCACTAGATCAGATCTTAAAAAGCATTAGCCAAACAGCCTTTAAGCCCCCACTTTGAGCACTGATTCAGCTTATTTAGAAAAATCCTAAAAATAAACTAAAAATACCATGTTGAGCACAACCAACAAGAGTGCTTATATCCAGAATTTCAACAGATTTGGATTAAAAATGAGGAAATTAAAAATCCACAAAGTTTGGTGAAAACTGATTTTGCACTTTTGACTTATTGGACAGATTTGGAAATTTGACTATTTTGAACTTCAAAGCAAGATTCAGTTATTGAAAATGGTGTTTAATGATAAAATGGACCTAAAACAGGCACTAAGAAGGATCCTAATCTATAGAAGCTAAATTGGACAATCTAAGCTCTAAATTTCCACTATTCCAACAAAAACCTTAAACAGCCTCAATTCAGCCCAAAACCTCTTGGAAACAGCTAAAATAACTTAAGTTAACCCTGACCAAACTAAGACAAATGGCCAATTTAACAGTAGCATGCAGAAATACCATGAAACCAAGTTATGCCAAACACCCCTTAATTGAGCTGTTTTGCAGATTAAGGCAGTATAAGCAGATATAGGCCACAGAACTTGATTCCTAAAGACTAAACAACTTATATAAATGCTAATTGAACAGATTCCAGTCCTATATAAGCTTTACATAAGCTAAGCTACTATAAAGCTATTTTTTTTTTGGCTTTTTAAGTGATTTTTGGCAAAAACTAATTAAAGCATCTACAAACATCAAAAATAAAAAGCATTAACTCTATTAACAGCACATAAACTAAGAAAATCCAAAATAAGCAACAAATTAAGCAGATGAATAGTGATATTGACCAACAGTTGACTTTCTTTGACTGAAATGAAAAATTGAGCATAACCCACAGAAATTGTTCCTATTAACTTAATTAACTTTTTAGAAGCTCAAACAAACTGTTTTGAATCACTTAAACATATTAAAACTTAATTTTAACAAGAAATGATTTTTTGGCGGGAAAGATAAAAGAAGCAAAAAACTAGAAATTAGTTGCTAAAACTGGTGAATTGATACACAAATGACTTGTTCATTACATAAAAACTTGAAACCCAGCTAAAGATTACATTAAGAATTAAAAACGATTAAACATGTATTTAATAAATTGGTCTAAAGCAGTGACAACTATTTTCTTCTGTCTTCTTTCTCTTTTATACGTCTCAGTGAGTGTCTCTCTCCCTCTTCTTGTGACAACTCGTAATTTCAGGTCATTTTACAAACTTTAAAAGTTTCATTATTTATCATTTATCGTGAACTAGGTTTACGAGCATCAAATTCACGTAACCGTAATGGTTTAGCTGTGAATTCATGATCATATCATCGAGGACATTTTATATAGACTAAGTTTAGTCTACATTTCATTAACATCATTGTCATCATATTAGTTCATGCATGGTTTTGCATTTTACATTAAACGTATAACTTTTATTAAATAAACGTTATCGCGTAATTAATTATTTTGAACAATTGATCCGTTACTTCCAAAAATTATTCCAATATATTTTTATACTCATATTAAGTTTATAAAAATAATATTATGAGTTTACCTAATGTTTTAAATTTATTTTGTATATAAATTGTTATATTTATATAATTACGACGGTTTTCTTAAATACTACACGATTATTATTATTTCACTCAAATTTTGCAAGAAATGTATTTTTATAATTTTTATGACCTAAATATATTTTATCTTGACCCGTGAAAATTTATTTTTTAACTAACGCTACCCTATATACTCAAGTGACTACAAGTTACCACTTAAATTCATTTAACTTTACAAAAATCTTACACTTATACATTTAAAAAAAAATAAAAAATAAAAAGAGAATGACTAACCCCCCTTGTCGACAAGGGGGGATGAGTCATGAAAGTATTTGCAAAATATCTCTAAGAGTACTAAGTATTATACTATTAACATTACTCACTTACTTCATTTTACAAAGAAAGAAAAAAAGATCTCATGCTCTCTTCCTCTCCAAAATTCGGCAGCCAAGACCAAGAGAAGGAAACTTCAAAATTTTAATAGACAAGTTATTTAACACTAGTATCACTTGTTGTATAGGTTTTGCAATAAAAACCTCAAGTGATTAGGAAACCCATTGTCCTTAAACCTCATCATATCACTAGTAAGCATTCATACTCATATTTTTATTTCACATTCATTATTATGGTCATATCATTTTATTTGAGAAACATGCAAGTTATGTGATGTTTATACCACTTTTTAAGGTTTTTAATGTTTTTTAGTGTTAAATATATATAATCCATCCTATAATTACTCCTTGTTATATATTTGTTTTGGTGATGTATAGGAACCCATGATACCCTAAGAAGGTGTATGGTAGGATTAGAATAGCTTCGGAGTTGTTTTGAATGGGTTAGAATAGGTTTGGCGCGAGAAAAACTCATTTCGACACATTTTAATAAGGGTCTGTCCTTAAAATTAAATTCTGGAAAATCCTACAGTAGGCAAAAATTTTTGGCCTATATATTTAGAAAATATACTTTAAAACGAAACCGTGGCCGCCTGAACGGATTAAAACGGAGTTATAACGAAGGAGATATGAATTTTTCAAGTTAGCGACGAAAAATATAATTTCTGGAAATTTCAGCAAACAATGGTTATTTTGTACGAGTCAAAAATGAAGCTTGGGCGTTGTAAATTATGTCGATTTGTCAAAAATATGTTAGTATACTTTGATACCAAGCTAAGGATCTTAAAACGTAGAAAACGGATTTGTAACGATTAAATTATATACGTTTACAAAAGTTGCCGTAACTTTTATCATATAAGAAAAACTAAACATTATTTCTAATAGAAAAGTTTTGCGGCAAAAACTAGAGACCAAGTTGAAGGTTGTTTTTAACGTTGATTTAGAACTTTTTATAAAGTAATGTCTTCTAGTAAAAGTGAGATCGCCAAGTATACTTTCCAAAATGTCCGACCGTTTGTCTAGCGGAGTTGTAACGAATATTATGCGGTCACTTAAACTTTGCCCAAAAACCACCCTTACACTATATTTTGGGACAAAAGTACCATACTTTACCTATACTTTTCTCTGTGATCGAGACCTCTAGGATGAAAACTTAAATACCAAAACTTTGAGATAATGATACTAGCTTCCCAAAACCGTTGAGTTCGTTTTCTAAAGCTCGATGTGCACTATTCTACGACTAGCTTTTAGAGGTCGTTTTGTCACTTTCATGAATATTTCAACGACATTATTTTACGACGAAAAGTTTTAGTTTCATAATAAATCATTAAATGATTATCGTAAGATATCATTTCAACGTAAATACTTGTAAAGTATTTTATAACATGACGAGATGTCATAAACATATATTTCGACGATAAATTCTATTTTCAAAAGCGTATAAGTGGTATAAATATCATCCGAATTGCATGCATAACATTACATCATGATTTACATTAGAACATATCATTAATAATAGGTCACGGTCAGAGGTTGCTCCTCATTTCAGTATTGCCATTATATCATCATTATCATTGCAACAGGTGAGTTTTCATAGCCCCGATTAATTCAAGTTTTTACTTTATTTCAAACCCACGGGGGAGAATACATTGCACGTCATTTTTTTATTACGATACCAAGTATATCAAATTCATTAAATTGCTTAAGTTACCTCATTGCCAGTTAAATGTCCCCACTTCCTGAACATGAACCGTTAATTTCATAGAAGCGAGGGTGAGTGGATAGATCTATCGAGGGTGACACCTCCATCCGGGTTGGCGGATTCCAACCGGACGGATGCATTTCATTTCTTAATCATTACTTGAGTTGTTTGGCAAACACTCTGTTGGGGCGAACATCAGTCAGAGCTTCGGTGTCATGGACTTATAGCAATTGTATCATTTTTGTGACGACATTGTCATACATAATTTATACTTGTGGTAGTCGTATTGAACATTTTCAACAACTCTATGAACTCACTCAACCTTTGTGTTGACACTTTTAGCAATGTATTTTCAGGTAACTAAGGCATTCACTTCATGGCATGCATGTGGACATATCATAGAGTCGCGGTGACGATGCATCTCACATGTGAATTATACACTTTAAAAACATCATTTGACTTGTACCAAGCTTATTTTCCGCACATAGTAACTTTCATTTGGGACATATCTTGTAACTCTGAATGTTTTTATTAATTCAAGCGATGTATTTTCCAAACGACACTTTAGGTCGTTCAATATAACTGTGATTGTGATGCTATGACAGTCAATCCCCAGGAATTCCATTCCGCTGCAAAACAGGTAATTTGGGGGTGTGACAGATTGGCATCAGAGCTTCGGTTATAGAGAACTAGGTTGCATCATTGACCCTAGACTATAACTACATCATCATAGCATCTCATCATTTCATCATAAGTGCATAGTCACTATACATGCGGTTTCATACGCACATTTTACGAGTTATTTACTTTCATTTCAAAATAGATTGTCACATAGATGCCTTCAAATACTCATCCCATCATACTCACATCACTTTGACATGGAGAATGCCCTGTCATTCCCTATCACAATTTTAACATCAGTTGACTCAACACCGATAACATCAGATGATGAGACTGAACTCTTTTAGGAGGACGAAGTTTCACCTACACCATCACGATCACCATTGATTCACTGTAGGATTAGGACAATTATTATCATTCTGTTGAGACAGATCATACCATTTGGTAGGACTTACAAGCTTAGTCCTAGTGGACCTATTAGTCATATATTTGATTTGCCGCTTGGGAAGCTTGCATGATTTGACACACCATTATCATTTATCGCTAAGACTATAGACACTACACCATCTCATAGGTTTGAGGACTGTGAGAGTTCTAGGGCTATTGCTGCTAGACCGCCTACTACTCCTACACTTGAAACACGATTTGACCATCAACAGGAACAGATAATAGGTACCTTTCAATCTTATGTAATCTTTATCCCTTATTAACTCCACGATAAACACAACCTTTGTTTATTTCATTCCTTATTCCAATTGCTAAATTTTCAATCATTTCGCGATGATACCTCACTATCTTACTAGGGGTTAGGCCAACATTATTCTTGACCAATTAGGAGATTATTACCATTCTATGAGGTTTCCCCGTGTATCCTACAAACCATTCAACAAATTATATTTCAAGTTACTTTGCTACTACTTAATAAAATTATTTCACTTAATTTTATTTCAAGCTATTCTACACTATCTTAGAAACATTGTTTCATAAAGTTTTAAAACAAGTTGTTTCGTTACCACCCTATCAATTGGTTTTCAGTCATTTTATCAACGATTTAATATCATCATGCGAAACGATTTTCATGTTACTCTGAAAAATTATTGAGCCATTGATTGGTGCAAAACCGTCAAGTTTTCTCACGCAGGCTAGCCACTTGTGAATGACCAGCCGTAAGGAACTTAAAACAGCTCAAACACCAATTGCAATTTAGATCAGGAGAATACAGTGGATTCCCGGGTCGTTAAGTCCCACGGAGGATGACTGGTGTTTAACACAATCAGATTGTCGAATGATCACTAAGGATAGTGATCAGTAAGGATTTTGAGTTATTTAAAACTAAAGGGGCTTAAATGCAAATTAAAGGAAATTAAAAAGATTAACTATATTAAATAAACGCTATCACTAATTTTAAACTGATGTTTTTGATTTTATGTTTTTATAAAACTTAATTTAAAAACTACGTGACGTACAAATAAAAACGTGAAACTTACACAATATTAATCCTAAAAATATGAAAATGATATTTTTACAAACCTAATGATATAAGAAAATTTTAAGAAAAAGAAAACTATTTTTATAACTATTTAATTAATTATTATTAATTAAAAACTATTTTTAACTATTAAATAATAACCTAAAATGCAAGAATATAGTAAATAAAGCTAGAAAAATAAAATTATGACTTGGAAAAATCTAAAATAACAAAATAGAATTTTCAAAACTATTTTTATAATTTTCTGATTATTTTTCTATTTTTTATGAATTTTAAACTATTAAAAACTAATTAAATTACTAAAAATTACAAAATAAACTATGAAAAATCTGGAAAATTACTTTTTTTTTACTTTTTATATTTATCTAAACCTAAGAAAATTGAAAAATTATTTTTTTGAACTTTTTCTGATTTAATTGTATTAAAAGCTATTTAAAATTACCTAAAAACTGTTTTTAATTATGAAAAATAGCAAACAGTTATGAAAAATTATGAAAATTTCAGGAAAAGTCTAATATGATATTATGAATCTAGGAAAAATAGAAAAACATGGTATTGTGTGGAGGAAATTGAAACTGCTATTGTAAGTGCTTATCAATAAGCACTTTGAATAAGCCAAATGATCACCACAAGCTACCAACTTAACACAGAAGCTATGAAATGCTAAAAGAACTAAAAAGCAACAAATTACAACAGGCTTTAAACTCTGGATTGCAAGATTAACAGATTTGGTTGTATTGAGCTTATTGTCCAAAAACAGTTTGAGGACACCAAGTTTGAGCTTAAACAACTGCTTATCAATAAGCTTAAATTGAAAAACAGAAGTTGGAGACTATACTAGACATGGCTAGCTTCCTTCAAACCAAAAAGCAGACCTGGAGAAGCTCTGTGGAGCTTGGAACAAGCTCTGCAAGAACTGGATAAAACTCAGTATTCACTGAGTGCTATGAACAGGGCAGATAAGCCCTTTTTGACAAACTTATTTGAAGCTTTTAGAAAATTTCTAAAATTCTACAAAAATGACAACAAGGAAATAGACCAAGTGAACTTTTTAAATCCACAATTTCAATTGATTTGGCCTAGAAATAAGCTCATGAAAAATCTCTCTAGCTGGGCTCAAAATGGATTTTTCAATATTTTTGACTTTTTACACAGTTGTGAAACTTTGACCTTTGTGAACTTTGGAACCAATTTGAGGACTGAGTATGATATAATATGATGAAATGATACTTCTGCAAGCTATGTCTATGATATCTTAACACCAATCAAGATTTTGCTTTCAATAAATTTCAACAGTTAAGAGCTTTTGACAGATTTAATGTAAGTTTGACTGTGAGCCTATGCAGAGACAAATAATTAACCAAAATGACTCAAGTGGACAATATTAAGATTGCAAAGACAGGTTTCAAACTCAAACAAGAGCTCAAGCTCCTAATAACCACTAATCCAAACACCAATACATTAACTGTTTTATAAATTTAAACTGAGTAAACTACTTAGCTAGTATATATTATCACTAATACTGATTATAATTATCCTAAGTACAACTAAGTGGACAGGTATTTGAAATACTTGATGACTACAGATTCCAATATGAGCACAATTTGAAAACTGCATAAAAAATGAAAATGAGATCAAACTCACAACTTGTCCAGCTTATATTGCAGCATAAACAGAACCCAAACTATGCTAATTTAACCAAATCCAATCCAAATCCAAGCTCTGCAACACCCAATTACAAACTTATACCCATTTTGCTTCTCTGTTGACTTTTGTTGACTTTCAACCCATTGTGCTTGAAACTGAACTCCAGGCTTACAGAAAGCTATATTAAGCTTGAATAAGCTGGTGTGACTTTAATATAAGCTATAAGAAGCTTTAACTATAGAGTTTGAATTTGGACTTTTGCAACAGTGAACCATATATCATGAAATATTAATACCACTTGAATCACCACTTGAAAACAGTTTTAATACACTTCAATAACTTAATTTTATATCATGAAACCAAAGATTACAACTTAAAGCTTAATTAAAGAGATAAAAATAAAATACGACATTCAAAAATTTAAAAAACTAAAAACTGAACTTCTCTCTTGTTCCTCTTCCTCTTTTATGCTCTAGAATTCTTCCACGTGGCCTTCTGAGAGTATCCCACCTCTTTTTGGAGCCAATGGGTGAGTTTGGTGGATTTTGGCTACTTGATCATTTTGGCGGGAACACTGGGATTTGACTTGTAGCCTCTGAAATAGCAGCTAGGGGGGGTGGCATTTATTGTGGGGGGTTTGTGATGATGAGGGGGTGGTGGAAAGGTGATGGGAGAGGACTGTGTGCAGGCAAGTGGTTGCAGGCAATGGGGAAGGGATAAACAGGAGGTGGCGGCAAAGGGTGAGAGTTTGACTTTTTTTTTACCAAGGTTCAAAATGAAAGGGCCAAGGGTTAAGGCAGGGGTCACAATGGCATATGGCAGGGGTTCAATTTTAATTTTGACAAGTCTTGGCTTATTATGACAAGGACTATCATTGCAAATTTGCCAAATTAGAGGGACCAAACCTGTAATTTTCCAAACTTGTTACAAGGGACCAATATTGACAAGTTCCAATAGTACAAGGACTAGATTTGACAATTTCAATTTTCCAGGGACCAAACTTGACATTTTTGAAAGTTGAGGGACCTTTTCTGCCATTTAACAAAAGATTTATTCAAGGACCATTTTTGACAACTTAGAATATTTCAGGGACCTTGAATAATATTTTTCTTTATTTTGTTTTACCAGGGACTGTTTTTGACAACTTTTGAAACTTGGGGGACTAAAACTGCCAATTTTGCAAACTTGATACGCTTTTCACCAGATTTTGATATTTTTGCATTTAAAACACATAAAACACTTATTTGTGATATTTTTATCATTTTGATGCATTTCTGAGTGTTTTCAGATGTTTTTGCAGTTTAATTTGTACAAAAATGATGAGTATTTACACACTCATCAATCCCCCACACTAAGATATTGCTAGTCCCTAGCAATGTTTTAAGAAAAATTTAATGGATTTCATCTCTTTACCAAAAGCCATTACTTCTGGAGTAGCCAAATGTTTCAGTTCAAGTAAGAACCTTGGTACACCGATAACCAAATGATTTTGAGCAAATCACCAGCTTCCAACGGGTTTGATTTGTCTTTACCAGAAGCCGTTTGCTTCTGGACTAGCCAACTCTTAGATAAAATATCTTTGGTGAGCTGATTACCAATTATGGTTTTCCAACTGCCTTTACCACAAGCCATAAACTTGCGGGCTAGCCAACTCTTCACTTTTAAGGATATGGTGAGCTGAATACCATACAATTTTGGGCAAATTGCAAGCCGTCAACGGATTTGAGATATCTTTACCAAGAGCCGTTTGCTCCTGGATTAGCCAATCCTTTTGTTTATTAGACAAGGTGGACTGATAACCATAAGTTGAGTAAGTGCAAAACACTTACTCCAAAAAAAAATTTTGGCCAAAAATGGGGGAATTAGGCTGTATAATTACATGATAAAATTCGTGAGAATTCCCCCCCACACTTAGAAATGAATATTGCCCTCAATATTCAAAGTACCGGCGGTTATGCCGAAACATAGAACGTAAAGGGAAATACTAAGGCCATTATTTAGCAAGGATTTTTTTTTTTTCTTTTTTTTTTTTTTTTTTTTTGAAACTCTTATATACAACAGCGGGGGGCAACTCCCCCACACTAGGGTGGAACACACGGGTAAAAACCCATGTTTAGCTACTGTTTTTGATTACCGAGTCGCTAGCTTGACTCGACCCCGAATTCATTTATCCATGGGGAAAGTAACGTGGAAAACCAATCTCAATCGGACTTTCGTTCACAGTGTTAACAAACATATGAACATCAGAAAGTTCCACCCCGACGAGATACAACCGCGGTATTGTTAATAGTAGAAACTATAAGGGATGATACCGGGGTCAAAGATGGTGTCCTCATTCCCGAAAGAGAAAAGGGAAAGAGCAACCACACCATCTGTGAAGAATGGAACAAAGATGAGAATGCAAGTCCATTCCTCATCAGAAAGAAGCAAATCACCATTTTTGACACTTTTAAGCTTAAACTTGAAGCTTATATGGTGATTTTCAATAAGATGTCCGGGAGGGAGGGTGGGAAACGGTTCTTCAATCAACAGATTTTCTAGAAAAAGGATGTCCCCCTCCGAGTCAAAGTAAGTATTATCAATTCCCGTTGGAATTGACTCATCACTAAGAAAGGCTTCGACTTCATTCCAAAAGTTGTCATCTTCCTCATCAGGAGTGAGAGAAGGGATGGAAGAGTCGGGAATAAGAATAGAGGATGATGGATCATTTCTGAGCAATTCATCAATGGGAAGGATGTCTCCCATTGGATCACAAACATCATCATCCAATTCAGATGAAACTGAAGAGAGTTTGGTTTCATCCACAGAGTTAACAAACTCGATGCGACAAACTGATTCCGGAGGTGGGACAAGTGGTGTGCTCTTAGAGCTAGCAATTTCCACCACTTCCGATGAAGTCTCCGAATCTAGATCATCATCATCATCAAGAACACTCTTGACTTCCCTGGTACAGCTTTCAAACCATTTGTTTGAACCAGGGTTGATTTTCAAAGCTTTTAACTCAGCACGTTTTTGGTGACTCCTCTTAACCGTGAAATTTGAGAGTGTTGCATTGAATCTTTCAGATTTTTGATCAATTGTGGCAACACGCTGTTTGGATAGAGGTTTGGAGTTTTGGTTGATATTCAACGTGAGTTCTTCGTTGTCAACCCGTATGGTCAACTCTTCAGCAAACACATCAATCAGAGCACGACTCGTTCTCAAGAAAGCTCTCCCTAAGATGAGGGGAACTCTAGGATCTGCATCGAAGTCTACTACAACAAAGTCAGTAGGAAAGTGAAACTTTCCTATTTTACCACGACATCCTCGGCTATTCCAAGTGGACGAGTTATGGTACAGTCCGCTAGCTCGAGAGTCATACAAGTAGGAGTAAGTTCAGGAAGAGACAGTTTCTTCCATACTGAGAGTGGCATAAGGTTAATGCTAGCGCCAAGATCGGCCAAGGCGGAGCATTGAACCATCCCCAAGAAATCACACGGGATTAAAAACTTGCCAGGGTCTTCAAGCTTTTTAGGAAGCTTCTTGAGAAGGACCGCTGAGCATTGCTCATTGAGAGGGGTTTTAGCCATTTCAGATAACTTATCTTTGTTACTCAGTAGGCCTTTAAGTGTAGATGCAAATTTGGGCATTAGAACGAGAGCATCAACGAAGCTTATATCAAAGTGTAGCTCATTGAAGATTTGGAAAAAAATTTCCATTTGCTCTTTGTTTTTGTCTTTGAGCTTCTCATCATTCATTCTTGATGGGTAAGGAAGCTGACTAGACTTTTGAGCCGGGATGGAAGTCATTTCGGGCTCAGAATGTTTCTTCGGAACTTCAGGTTCCGGTCTTAAAGCTTGGACTACCGAAGGTGGGACGTGTGCGGTACTTCGTGGGCTTGAGAAATGCACCTTGTCCGTTGTATCCTTGGTAACTTGACTCAATGCTACAGGAGGAGGGGGCATTGGAGTCGAAGGTCCATTGTGCGTCTTAGATTCACTTTCTACTACCTTTGGGAGAGAAGAAGAAGAGGTAGTAGGAATAGCGGGTCCATTATATGAAACACCACTTCTGGTTGTGATCGCCTTTGTATCGCCCCTCGGGTTAGCGATCGTGTTGCTCGGAAGTTTTCCTGAGCCCGAGGGTTGATCATTTAAAGACTTCTTGAGATCAGCGATCTGACTGACCAACAACCTGTTCATTTCATCTTGGGATTTCATGAATTGCTTCAATAACTCATCAGATGATGGTACTGGAGGCTGTGGAGGGAAATTTTGAGGTCGTATGTTTTGATTATGACCTTGTTGTTGAAAATTCCCTTGATTAGGATTCACATTTCCCTGAATTTGATTCCCTCGATTGAAATTGTTTTGATTAAGGTTTCCTTGATGTTGGAAACCTTGATTGGGTCCGGAATAGAAATTACCTTGGTTTTGATAACCTTGGTTCATTCTAGGTTGGTTCTGATTCCGGTTAGGATTCTGGTTAAAACCGGGTGGTGCCTGATAAGTGTTAGCACGGTAGTTTGGTTCATTTTGAGGACGGTATTGATTACCTCCTTGATTTGAAGTACCGGCTATAGCATTAGCTTCAAACGGACTACCATCGGTGGCAGTACAGTTGTAGTATGCATGAGGACCACCACAAGTAACACAAACTTCAACTTTCTTCACTTCACCATATGATGGTGCTTGTGTGAAAGTGACTTTCTTTTGGTTAGCAAGAACCAAAGCCTGAACAATATCCGTGAGTTTGTCAATCTTAGCATCGGTGCTAGATGTACTCACGGGAGATGAAGTAGAAGGTCCAACATTAGACTCAGTATGATATGTCTTTGTGCGGAAAGGACGGACCTGGGACTTGTTTTCAATGATTTGCAAGGCTTCTTTTGTGGTCTTGCTCAAGAAATTACCTCCCGCGGAGGCATTCAAAGAGTCTTGATTAGTCTGGTTCAGACCATTGTAGAAAGTATCCATTTGCATTAACTCGGTAAAACCATGATGCGGACACTTGCGAAGCAAGTCTTTGTAACGATCCCATGGCTCCCCGAATGATTCATCAAATCTTTGAGAGAATTTCATTATCTCATTCTTAAGACTTGTAGTTCGGGATGGAGGATAGAATTCGTTAACAAACTTTGTGACAAGATCTTCCCATGTCTCAATGGAACGAGGGGGTTGTTTCTCAAGCCAATTCCGGGCTTGTCCCTCTAGAGAAAATGGGAACAAAAGAAGCTTGATAGCTTCATGTGGGACATTCTTGTACTTGATGGTAGATGCAATCTTGTTAAACCATCGAATGTGTGCATGAGGATCATCCCGCTCAAAACCATAGAATTGGCTTTGGGTTACCAGATTAAGTAACCCGGTTTTGAGCTCAAAAGTATCAGCCACGATGGCTGGGACAACAATAGCATCTCCGTAACCCTCGATGGGTGCTTGGAGAAGCTCATTCATCGGCTTGTCTTCTGCCATTACGGCAGGTGGTGGTGGTGGTAAATGTTCCTCAGTCACGGCTGAAGGAGCTGAACGTCCTCTACGTCTACGAGGAATCTTTCCAAGTTCTGAAAGTGGACTTGTAGAACTGGAAGAACGAGTGCGCATGCACTAAGTATAAAAATCAGTTTTCAAAACAAATGCGAGGCAAAACGACAAGTGAACTTAACCAATAATCACAAATGAAATGGCTTCTTTGAAAAAGGTACACCAAATCACAAGGACACAAAGGCAAGTTTTAAATCTGATGTTCGGGAAATTATTATGGTCACACCCCCAGTTAGTAGGTGTACTGCCTTGATTTGCGGTGGTTGATTTTTATGTATATTAAGTATCACTGAAAAGACGTAGGTATAGATTTGTGCTGATGGGTTTAAAAACTTTTGGACAATATTTTTGGTATCGTCTCGTTTAACCAAATTGTATTTCTTTAAGAATCACCTTAAAAGAAACACAAGCTAGAAAACGTTACGATTGTTTTGTTGTTTTATATTTTGTTTGGTGTTTTTAACACTTTAGGAAAAGTGTTAATGAACTTTTTAATTTTGTTATAACTTTACAAAAAACTTTTTACAAACTGTGGTATATGTGCAAGTACGGGTCTGAAAAAGTTTTAGAACACGCTTACAGCCTCCCCGGCAGCGGCGCCAAAATTTGATTGGTGCAAAACCGTCAAGTTTTCTCACGCAGGCTAGCCACTTGTGAATGACCAGCCGTAAGGAACTTAAAACAACTCAAACACCAATTGCAATTTAGATCAGGAGAATACAGTGGATTCCCGGGTCGTTAAGTCCCACGGAGGATGACTGGTGTTTAACACAATCAGATTGTCGAATGATCACTAAGGATAGTGATCAGTAAGGATTTTGAGTTATTTAAAACTAAAGGGGCTTAAATGCAAATTAAAGGAAATTAAAAAGATTAACTATATTAAATAAACGCTATCACTAATTTTAAACTGATGTTTTTGATTTTATGTTTTTATAAAACTTAATTTAAAAACTACGTGACGTACAAATAAAAACGTGAAACTTACACAATATTAATCCTAAAAATATGAAAATGATATTTTTACAAACCTAATGATATAAGAAAATTTTAAGAAAAAGAAAATTATTTTTATAACTATTTAATTAATTATTATTAATTAAAAACTATTTTTAACTATTAAATAATAACCTAAAATGCAAGAATATAGTAAATAAAGCTAGAAAAATAAAATTATGACTTGGAAAAATCTAAAATAACAAAATAGAATTTTCAAAACTATTTTTATAATTTTCTGATTATTTTTCTATTTTTTATGAATTTTAAACTATTAAAAACTAATTAAATTACTAAAAATTACAAAATAAACTATGAAAAATCTGGAAAATTACTTTTTTTTTACTTTTTATATTTATCTAAACCTAAGAAAATTGAAAAATTATTTTTTTGAACTTTTTCTGATTTAATTGTATTAAAAGCTATTTAAAATTACCTAAAAACTGTTTTTAATTATGAAAAATAGCAAACAGTTATGAAAAATTATGAAAATTTCAGGAAAAGTCTAATATGATATTATGAATCTAGGAAAAATAGAAAAACATGGTATTGTGTGGAGGAAATTGAAACTGCTATTGTAAGTGCTTATCAATAAGCACTTTGAATAAGCCAAATGATCACCACAAGCTACCAACTTAACACAGAAGCTATGAAATGCTAAAAGAACTAAAAAGCAACAAATTACAACAGGCTTTAACCTCTGGATTGCAAGATTAACAGATTTGGTTGTATTGAGCTTATTGTCCAAAAACAGTTTGAGGACACCAAGTTTGAGCTTAAACAACTGCTTATCAATAAGCTTAAATTGAAAAACAGAAGTTGGAGACTATACTAGACCTGGCTAGCTTCCTTCAAACCAAAAAGCAGACCTGGAGAAGCTCTGTGGAGCTTGGAACAAGCTCTGCAAGAACTGGATAAAACTCAGTATTCACTGAGTGCTATGAACAGGGCAGATAAGCCCTTTTTGACAAGCTTATTTGAAGCTTTTAGAAAATTTCTAAAATTCTACAAAAATGACAACAAGGAAATAGACCAAGTGAACTTTTTAAATCCACAATTTCAATTGATTTGGCCTAGAAATAAGCTCATGAAAAATCTCTCTAGCTGGGCTCAAAATGGATTTTTCAATATTTTTGACTTTTTACACAGTTGTGAAACTTTGACCTTTGTGAACTTTGGAACCAATTTGAGGACTGAGTATGATGTAATATGATGAAATGATACTTCTGCAAGCTATGTCTATGATATCTTAACACCAATCAAGATTTTGCTTTCAATAAATTTCAACAGTTAAGAGCTTTTGACAGATTTAATGTAAGTTTGACTGTAAGCCTATGCAGAGACAAATAATTAACCAAAATGACTCAAGTGGACAATATTAAGATTGCAAAGACAGGTTTCAAACTCAAACAAGAGCTCAAGCTCCTAATAACCACTAATCCAAACACCAATACATTAACTGTTTTATAAATTTAAACTGAGTAAACTACTTAGCTAGTATATATTATCACTAATACTGATTATAATTATCCTAAGTACAACTAAGTGGACAGGTATTTGAAATACTTGATGACGACAGATTCCAATATGAGCACAATTTGAAAACTGCATAAAAAATGAAAATGAGATCAAACTCACAACTTGTCCAGCTTATATTGCAGCATAAACAGAACCCAAACTATGCTAATTTAACCAAATCCAATCCAAATCCAAGCTCTGCAACACCTAATTCCAAACTTATACCCATTTTGCTTCTCTGTTGACTTTTGTTGACTTTTAACCCATTGTGCTTGAAACTGAACTCCAGGCTTACAGAAAGCTATATTAAGCTTGAATAAGCTGGTGTGACTTTAATATAAGCTATAAGAAGCTTTAACTATAGAGTTTGAATTTGGACTTTTGCAACAGTGAACCATATATCATGAAATATTAATACCACTTGAATCACCACTTGAAAACAGTTTTAATACACTTCAATAACTTAATTTTATATCATGAAACCAAAGATTACAACTTAAAGCTTAATTAAAGAGATAAAAATAAAATACGACATTCAAAAATTTAAAAAACTAAAAACTGAACTTCTCACTTGTTCCTCTTCCTCTTTTATGCTCTAGAATTCTTCCACGTGGCCTTCTGAGAGTATCCCACCTCTTTTTGGAGCCAATGGGTGAGTTTGGTGGATTTTGGCTACTTGATCATTTTGGCGGGAACACTGGGATTTGACTTGTAGCCTCTGAAATAGCAGCTAGGGGGGGGGGTGGCATTTATTGTGTGGGGGTTTGTGATGATGAGGGGGTGGTGGAAAGGTGATGGGAGAGGACTGTGTGCAGGCAAGTGGTTGCAGGCAATGGGGAAGGGATAAACAGGAGGTGGCGGCAAAGGGTGAGAGTTTGACTTTTGTTTGACCAAGGTTCAAAATGAAAGGGTCAAGGGTTAAGGCAGGGGTCACAATGGCATATGGCAGGGGTTCAATTTTAATTTTGACAAGTCTTGGCTTATTATGACAAGGACTATCATTGCAAATCTGCCAAATTAGAGGGACCAAACCTGTAATTTTCCAAACTTGTTACAAGGGACCAATATTGACAAGTTCCAATAGTACAAGGACTAGATTTGACAATTTCAATTTTCCAGGGACCAAACTTGATATTTTTGAAAGTTGAGGGACCTTTTCTGCCATTTAACAAAAGATTTATTCAAGGACCATTTTTGACAACTTAGAATATTTCAGGGACCTTGAATAATATTCTTCTTTATTTTGTTTTACCAGGGACTGTTTTTGACAACTTTTGAAACTTGGGGGACTAAAACTGCCAATTTTGCAAACTTGATACGCTTTTCACCAGATTTTGATATTTTTGCATTTAAAACACATAAAACACTTGCTTGTGATATTTTTATCATTTTGATGCATTTCTGAGTGTTTTTAGATGTTTTTGCAGTTTAATTTGTACAAAAATGATGAGTATTTACACACTCATCAGCCATTATCTTACAAAACAAAACGTTGAATACCAATTAAAACTTCGGAGGAACATAATACCATCTCAACAAAACCAAGCATCACATCATTTGTCCTCGATTATACATGGCCTGATCACCTATGTATAATTTAGGAAGAATTATGTCATGAAAGAAACAAGTATCATTTCAAATCTCTTAAAACAATCTTCACTCAAAAGTAAAGCTTTGTAATCAGATAAATTGTTCATAAACATTTCTTTTTGTTAACACTCTATAGAAGCCTACGCCATTCATCCCTCACTCAACCGATAAGTTAGAATTTGACGCGTAACATCTTTAGGAAAGGCTTTCTATACAATCTATGAGGAGGATTCCTCGATACAAGAAAACAATGAAAGGATTTTGGAATTACCAACAAGGGCTAGAAGTAGGTAGCGAGATCTTTCAAAACTCAAAAAATAAAATAAAATAAAATAAAATCTCAAGCCATCACGGGACAATCCGAACCACTATCTTTGGATTAGAAGCCAAATTCTATTATTTCAAAAGTACTAGCTAGACCGAGTTACAAGATTTAGTACGAAGCGAATACACACTAAGCAACACTATAGGGACAAACCAAGTCTTCTAATCAAGACTACAGAACATTTCATTAAACATGGCCTTAACAATATGTGAATTTCCCTACAATGAGTTTTCCTTAGAGGAAAAATTGGTTAAATTTAGGCTGTCGATATAAACTTTCCCTAAGGCATTATGTTCTCTAGAAATTACGGATAACTTCACTTTCACATCAAGAGATGCAACAGGTTTGAACATATTGGACAATCAATGACTATCCATCTACAAGTGAAATTAGAACAAACATTCTTCGACATAGTATGAGCTGATATCTATTTTCTTGCTAGCATGATAACAATCTAAGTGATGAAATATTTTAGAAACACTCAATATCGGAAGAAATCTTGAAAATCAACCACTACACCACATCACTTAAATATTTAAGGTTTTGTGACTTGACAACATGGAGCATGGAAACACTTCGATAATCAAACAATGAACATTTTAGTCATGGAGACTAAGCACTTTAGGCAAGTAAGATCCAAGTAATGACATTCGCTAAGACGAGAAATGCGAGGAATCACAACTGTTACCCATAATCTATTCCTTTCTATAAGGTCCTTTTCGACAAATTTAACATTTTAAAATTTGGCATGAAACACGTAGTATCAATTTCAGTTGTACCTAATATAAGGAAGCCGATTTTCCTTAGATTTCTAGCAATCATTTCAATCTTCCCATGGAATTTTGGTTAGGACATGAGTACCACCTATTATCCTCAGCTCAATGGTTAGAGCGAGAGAAAAATTACCACATTAGATGATATGCTCAAGCATGTATGACTTTCTAGAAATGATTATGGCAAATCATTCTTCATCGACAAGTTCCCTTACTACAATAGTTATTACATGAACATATTGACTACACCAATTGAGACACTCTATGGTTGAGGTGTTAATCACTTATTCACTGGCCAAAATCAGGAAAGTCCAACTCTTTAGTCAATGACTTATTCATGAAACAGCAAAGAAATCATACAAATCAAAAATCAGTTACAAGTAACAACATATAGCTAGATAAGCAACGTCGATGTATGACGCAAAATATTGGAAGTATGTGATAACGCTACACGCGTCGTTCGGGGTCAAGGAGACTTCCTTTTCTTCGAGCAAGTTTTATAACACCCTAGGCAGTGAACCTAATCGTTGTAGTGTAGTAATTAGGGTAAGCCACGGGTATTGATATCGTTCTCTAGGGGAATAGGAATGCTAGTAAGGAGTTACTACGCTAAGGTTAAGGTTGAGGAAGATTATTTTTTATCTTTTTATGTTTTATGAAATGGAAAGGTACGAATCTCGGGTATTGGATTTGGGGGGTTTGTATTTCTACTGATTACTCTACTATTATCTAATTATCTAAACTAAGGTTGTGGGAGTCTATGTCTAATTAATGTGTGCTCGTATGATAGTTTAAAGATGTGTTTACTTAGTTTGTATTACTCCTTAATTATCTCCTATTGATGGTTGAGTGTCACGTCTTATTCTTAATTGCGTTGTGTGTCTAAAGTTGTAGGGTATGCGTTTCTCCCTAACTCTTTGAACTTACCAAAGGGTCTCGTCTACAAACCCACTAGGGATGATAAACTCCTACTCTAAGGCGCTCTTTGGATGGTTTAGCCTACAACTACTCAGGTAATTATATTCTAAGGTTCACAAAGATGAATCAAGCATTAAGTACACAACGAATGACCTATCGCATTACTAGATCATTAATCAACTAAGATAAGAAACAACCAATCAATATTTAATAATTAAGTTTCATACTTCCTAAGCAAACACACAAGTAAATTAGCCGGACATGGAGAACATGCAAGCATACACACAAATAATCAAAGACATAATTGAATTAATGAAGTAAAGACTTATCTTGATGTAAGATAGGGTTTAAAACCCTAAAATACTGTACAAGACACCTTAGGTTCGGTTTTAGGTTTTTACTCCAAAGACTCTCCACACAAAGATTGAAAAATTCGGATTCTATATATAAGATTACAATTGCGACGGCGTCACCTTATGTTTAGTGACGCCGTCGTGTCGCCGTCATTAGGGTTTCGTCTTGGCCACGTTAACCTTGCGACGGCGTCACCTTGTGTCCGTGACGCCGTCCTCTTCAGCTTCTGACGTCGTCTGGATTGCATCTAGGCCGTCTGAGTAGCGACGGCCTACTCTTTTACAACTAGACGTCGTCACTTGAAAATACGAGTTTTGGGTTCTGGATCGTCACAATAATTTTGGGACGGCGTCGCCATTAACACCTGATGCCGTCGCCTTCTAGTTTCAGCAACTGTGAGTGTCTCGATTTTGACTTTGGCCATTTTCTTCATATATTCGCGCCTTTTCGTCCAAATAAGTGCCATTCCAGCATTTTGCCTTCAAGAGACCTAAAAAGTGAAAAGGAACGATATTAAGAAATAACGGATACAAAAGTGATCAAATAAGGACTTAAACGACCCCTCAAAATGGTACCTTTTTAAACCTTATCAAATATCCCTACACTTGTTATTTGCTTGTCCTCAAGCAAATGTGCTTTTAGCCAATTAATTTATAAGTTAGGGGTCATAAAGCATTAATTCAAAACGGTCCACAACACATATAAGCCCCGCAAAAGTCATAACAAGCACGGAAATTACATACTAGCACCTCACATGGGGTGTTTGGATACTCACATCTCTCTCGGGTGTATATATGAAATATAACAAATAGGAAATGGAAGATAAACACTCATTAACCGGTCCTAGTACATAGATTACCATAGGCTTGAGAATAGATCAAACCTCCATCGCTTTTGCGTAAGCACCTAGGAAAGACTATCAAAGAGGTCTTTTAAAGGGTTGTAATGTTAGGCTTACGGTAGGGAAACAAGGGTTTGGTGGGATAGGCTATTTAGTGGTGGAAAGTCAAAATCTTTATGTTAACTGCATATGAAGAATGGCGTTGCTAAGCCAAGACTCGACACTCTAAACTCTAGATAACTGAAATAAACAAACAAAAATTTAAAGGATAGATGTAGGATGGTAGCCCGTTTTTTTTTTTTTTTTTTTTTTTTTTTTTTTTCATACACTTTTACTCTACCATCCTCTATGGTAACATCAAAATAATAGGGATTTATAGGCATATCCCTACACTTGAGTTTTTATTACTCTAACACTAATTTGACCCGAATTGAAAAGATCAAAACACTTGGGGTACATTATTATGCAAACAAAGGGAATTTGAATTTAACGTTCCCTTCCCGTCATTTCATAAACTTTAACTTTTCCCATGAATCCCAATCATCCCAAAACTGTATACAAAGGATATGACTCGACTTAGCAACTTATGCAAGCAACTAGATAATTGAACTAAGGGTTTGGGGTGATAACAATAATGCACTAAAAGTGAGTGCATAAAGGGTAGGCTAAGGCGATTTGGGTGTATATTTGGGGGTGGGGTGTAAACAATGCTCTTCATTGATATTCCGGAAAAACCGAAACATCACGAGAACCGCGAAAAGGATAGGCTCTGAGGGGTTAACTAGGGGTATCGTGTACTAAAGATGAGTACAACGCAAAGGGTGTGGGGGAATTACTCAACCGATGTGGAAGAAGTAATTATATTACAGGTATCAAACAAGGGTTATCCTAATGCCTCTTATCATTTAGTTATTCCTAACTACACAAGTGTAGCCTTACTTGCGATCTCGGAATGCATCACAAAACAAGTTCTAGAATCTAATATACTACCGGTTCACACTCTAAGCATTAAAGATGAATGCTTTTATTCCTACTAATCTAAGGGCGATCCTTGGTGGAATTTGGGTGGTAAAGGGTTTTTGTGCTAGTCATATAACTTCCTATCCATGAGACGCTTTTGTTAAGACTAATGGCCCACTCATATATGTCATAAAAAAATTTAAATTTGGTGCCAAAATTTCCCTAACCGACATTTTCTCATGGTTTATTACACAATCACAATTGGACAAAGCAAATAGTCAAGGATAAGCATAGTTTCAAAGTTCCCGTTTTATTTTCCCTCCCTACACTTAAACTGAACATTGTCCCCAATGTTCCCCGAAAGTATCAAAGTTATGATAAAAGAAGGTAATTTAAAACGAAAGAAACTAATACTCCCCTGATTAGCTCGGTAGGATCCGTGTAAAGTGGTGGTTAAATCCTTTTCAAGAAGAATTATTGCGTGAAAAGCTCCTCCAATCTTATGTAACTTCTTCTTGACAAACTAAACCTGCACACTTGAAGAAAACAAACGAAACCTTCGCGTAAAATCGGCGGTAATAATACATATAAGACTCGATTTAAACTAGGATATAATGCTTGTGGAATGGATGTTTACAGAATTTCTAAGAAAATTAAGACCTGGAAAATTCCAAAAATTTATAAGTAGCTCAGAAAACGAGAAAAAAGTAATCTGATGTTTTTACTCCTTCCTGACGCCGTCAGGTTATCTTGACAAAAACTGGTCTGCGATTTTCTGGAAAAAATTCTGGAAAATTTACATCTTTAGAATCTGGAAAAATTTATGCAAAACATCCATTATGACTCGATACAAGCATTTGACTCGAACAAACAAACATATATATCTTTTAGTTAATTGTTATTCTCATGTTTACGTTTCTTTTGAAAACGTGTGTAATCCTCCCTACACTTATCCTTTATGTAAAATACCTTTATATGCAAATCAGACGAGGTTGAAAACAAAATAAAGCATTTTTACAAATTTAAACATGTCACACCCCCAAATTACCTGTTTTTGCAGCGGAATGGAATTCCTGGGGATTGACTGTCATAGCATCACAATCACAGTTATATTGAACGACCTAAAGTGTCGTTTGAAAAGAACATCGTTTGATTTAATAAAACAATCAGAGTTTACAAAGTAGGTCCCAAATGAAAATCAATTTGTGCGGAAATAAATTTGTTACAATTCAAACGATGTTTAAAGTGAGTAAAACCCAAGTGAGACGCGTCGTCGCCGCGACTCTAAGATGTGTCCACATGCATGCCATGAAGTATATGCCTTAGATACCTGAGATAAAACATGCTAAAAAGTGTCAACACAAAGGTTGAGTGAGTTCATAGGGTTTGTATTGAAATGTAAAGCCTTTCAAAATCGTTTATGCAGCAAAGGCATTGTAAATCCACTCAGTTCCAAGTTCCGCCCATACAAAACTTGTAACCTGTGTATTCACAACCCATTGCCAAAATGTGATATAGTTTATGATCAAGCGCATGATGTCAAATGAATTCACAAAATAGTGCATAACTTAATGTATCCATAGTTACTTAATATAACACCTAATTCGTACGGTTTCAAATTGTTCCATGACCATTAGTGCAATGATTATACCAAGACCATCAGTTCAATGAATGTACCAAGACCATCAGTCCAATGAATGTACCAAGACCATCAGTCCAATGAATATACCAAGACCATCAGTCCAATGAATATACTATGGAAATACTACGTATGGTAATACTGTTACTTTGCATGACTAAACATTCAGTTCGGATAAACATATAATTTGCAAATAGTCATGAATGTAATAAACATTATTGAGCATGCATCTCCCCCAAAGAGTTTCATAAATAATTAAAACGAGAAAAAGTGGGGCTATGACTCACTTGGTAAAATGAGGCGATGACAAAAGTGAGTACACCGAGATGTAGTGTGATACTTTAACCTTGACCTATTGTGAAAGATATGATACGTAATGAGTTGCAATGTAATGTTATGCATGCATTTCGTATGTTATTTATACCATTTGTGAGTTTTTGAAAATAATACTTATCGACGAAAAATATCCTTTTGACGTCTTGACCATTCTAAAATCACTTTACAAGTATTTTCGTCAAAATGTCATCCTACAATGGTTTCGTAATGATTTATAGTGAAATTTTCACTTTTCGTCGTAAAATAAAGTCGTCGGAAATTTCTTGAAAGTGACAAAAATGGCTTTGAAAGACTAGTCGTAAAATGGTGTACGTCGATCGTTAGGAAACGAACTCGACGGTTTTGGAAAGTTTGTATCAAAATCTAAAAGTTTCAGTTCAGGAGTTTTCGACATAAAGGTCTCGAACATAAAGATAATAAGGGTTAAAGATGGTGATTTTGTCTAATTGTTGTGTAAAAAGTGAGTTTCGGCCAAGTTTAAGCATCCGTAAATAATTTATTAAAACTACGCTATACAAACGGTTGGTCGTTTTGAAAAATATGCTTGGTGATCTTGATTTTACTAGAAGACATTTCGTTTCAAAAAGTTCTACATCATAGTTAAAAACAGCCGTCAACATGGTCATTTTAGTTACCGTAACACTTATCTCGTAAAAATAATATAGTTTTTCTAAAAATAATAGTTACGGCAAGTTTATGAAAACGTGCATATCTTAGTCGTTTCAAATCCGTTTTCTACGTATTATATGTCCTTAGCTTCGTATCAAAGTATACTAATATATTTTTGATAAGTCGAAATAATTTGTGAAGCTTAAGGCTCGTTTTTGACTCGAATAAAGTAAAAATAACTTGCTGAAATTTCTGAAAAAATATATATTTCGTCGTCAAACTTTAAAAATTCATAACTTCTTCGTTATAACTCCGTTTTATTCCGTTCAAGCGGCCACGGATTCGTTTTAAAGTATATTTTCTAAATATCAAGGCCAAAATTTCGTGCCTACTGTCGGATTTTCCAGAAAAACAAAACAAGGACAGAACACTTTTAATACTTGTCGAAAATAGTTTTTCTCGTACTAAACCTATTCCAATCCCTTCAAATCAACTCCAAAGCTAATCTAATCCTACCATACACCTTCTTAGGGTGTCATGGGTTCCTAAACATCATCAAGACCAACATATACCAAGGGGATAATTATAGGATGACCTTATATATATATAACACTAAAAATCATGGTAAAAAATGGTATAAACAACACAAGTCATGCATGTTTGCTCCAAAAATGAAGAGATATTTATGAAATGAAAAGGAAAGATGAAAAATATAAATGATATGCTTACAAGTTAATATGATGAGGTGATTAGAACCAAGGTTTAACCTAAACACTCTAGGTTTTTATTTCAAAACCTTATAAAGAGTGTGATCTAGATTGTAATACTTGTGCTTGCAAAATTTTTGGATGATCCCTTGGTAATTCTTGATGTGGCCGGTTTTTGAGATGAAACAAGGAGAGAATAAAACACTTTTTACTTGACTAGAAAGATGAAGTGAATGAATTATGAAAGTGAATGAAGTAGACTTTTAGTAAGTGTATGTATCTATACAATCTCATTAAACCATACCAATCAAATAAATGCCAACCCTCCCCTTGTCGGCCAAGGGGGAGGGATTTGGTAAAAATATATATATATATTTTTTTTTTTTCTTTTTATCAACTTGTGTAAAATTGTAAATAAAATGTAAGTAAATGTTATGTTAAGTAGAATTTGTAGTAACTTGTACATAGTTGTGATATTAGAGTAGTATGAATTAAACTAAGTTTTAGGGGATCAAAGTAAAGTATAATGATATTATAAAAATTATAAAAATACATTCCTTGTAAAATTTGAGTGATAAGATAATTATCGAGTAGTTTTTAAGAAAAGTGTCGTAATAATATAACTTTAACGATTTATGTACAAAATAAATTTAGAACACTAGGTAAACTCAAAATATAGTTTTTATAAACTAAATGTAAGTATAAAAATATATTGGGATCATTTTTGGAAGTATCGGATTAAATGTTCAAAATAATAACTTACGCGATAACGTTTATTTAATATAAAATTTACGCGGTTAAGGTGAAATGCAAAGTCATGAATGAACTAACATGATGCAAATGATGCTAATGAAATGTAGACTAAACTTAGTCCATATGAAATGTTCGTGATGATATGATCATGAATTCGCCGCTAAACCATAAAGGTTACGCGAATTTGGAACACGTAAACCTAGTTTACGATAAATGTTGAAATTGTAAGGCATGAATTGTTTCGAGAAATGACCTGAAATTGCGAGTTGTCACATTCTCCCATCCAAAAAGGAATTCAGTCCCTGAATTCAGTTCGTGTTGGTCTATCGAATTTTTGAGTTTGTGATGAATAACGTGGAGAAAAGACATGGAGAAGTGTCGTTACGGTTATTGATGATTGAGAGCGAATAAAACATAGTATTGGATGAATCTCCCATGAGTAACACTTTGAATTGGAATATGCGAAAATTTTGCTTGCACTAAGATTTATAAATAACTGCTCCCAACATAACATGATCCCTCCAGAATTAGACATAGTTAGCTAGGCTATGTATAATTAAGGAACGATGACGTGACGTTCGGTTTAGTTGTTATAACTCTCGATGCTTACAAGGATTTAAACCGTGTCGTTAAAATGGTCGATGAAGTAAAAAGAAGAAAAAAATTTCTCGTAAGTAATAACAAATCGGAAAGAAAATAAGTACGATAGATGAGAATATTTTACAACGAGTGGTTTATCAAAAGTAGTACATCCTAGGTTATAAAGATTCGGATACGATGGAAAACATAAACTTAGTACGACATAGTACATAAGGAGAAATAAGACTGTTAGTTTCCGAACTTCTTCAGTCTTCCGCGTCGTTGATACCTTGACGAGCTTCTCCTCCTCCTAACATGTATGCATTCCCATGAGCACCTTCAACTTGTTGACCTTGGTTTTGAGGACATTGGTTCGGATAGTGTCCTTGCTCCCCGCATCTGTAACATGTAACCATGGCCTTGCCTCTACAATTCCTGGCAAGGTGTCCCAGTTGTTGACACTTGTAGCACTTAGCAGGACAAAGACCCGTGTGATGATACTTACATCGATTACATAGTGGGTAGGTTCCAGCATAACCTCTGCCTTCTATTGGTGCAGCAACATAAACCATTGCAGTTTCTTGCCCTCTATTCTGTTGTTGATGATGGTTAGTGTTACGGTTTTGGTTGTTGTTATTGTAACCTCCTTGGTCATTTTCCCATTTTCTTTTGTTGTTGTTGATTTGGTTATCGTTGTTGTTGTTGTTTTGGTTATTGTTGTAGTTGGTGCGGTTGCTCCTCTTTTCTACTTGTGTCATAAGCTTTTGAGACAATCGAATAGCTTCCTCAATCGTTTGCGGGTCAAAGGAAGTCACATCGCCTTGAATAATCTCGGGAAGTCCTTCAATGAAAGCCTCCAGTAGCTTCTCATTATCCGAAACCATAGATGGGCATAATACGGCCAATTCTTGAAACCTTCGAATGTAAGTGTCAATGTCATACCCAATAGTTACCAACTCATAGAATTCGGTCTCCAACTTTTTCACTTCCGTACGAGGACAAAATTTCTTAGTTACCAAACCCTTGAATTGCTCCCAAGTAAGCTTGAAAGCATTCTCCATTCCTATCGGTTGAGCATATGAGTTCCACCACGACAATGCTCCATCAAGTAGTGTACTTGTAGCAAACTTGACCTTACTATCATCCGGGCAATTACACAGCAAAAACACGGACTCCAATTTCTCGAACCATCGCACCATGGCAGTGGCTCCTTCAGTCCCTTTAAACTTGGTGGGATCTCCACTTTTGAAATCCTTGTAAGAACAGCTCTTAACTCCGGATCCTCCTGCATTTCCAGTAGCAGCAGCAAGCCTTGCGGCTTCAGCAGCAGCCGCGGCCTCGGCAACAGCAGCAGCCACCGTTTCCCTTTCAATCCTTAATGCCTCTGCTACACTATCCCTTACCAACTTTTGAATAGCCGCTTGTGTCATTTCAGCTGTGGCTTTCTTCGGTGCCATATCTTCTTCAAAACAAGAGGAAATGTGAGACGTAGCAAAATCCGATGTTAATAATAAACGCTCCAAAGAAATGTGATAAGAATGATAAGTTTGAGGTTATTTTTCAAAATGATCGACGGTTTCCTAAGAAATGGGTTATGAGATGTCGCAAGTGCTTCAAATGTATGGTGGTTTAGTGACTTAATGTGTTAGTAACGTGTAACTCGACATGTTAGTGATGATATAAAGGAATGAGAGTGACTTCGTCCTACTTAAAGGTTTATCTCGGCATTCGACATTATTGGCGATGAGTCAATTGACGTAAAAAAAATTTTGATAGGGAATGACAAGGAATTCTCCACGTTAGAGTATGAGAAAAAGATAATGGGATGGGCATTTAAAGGCATCCATGTGACAATCGATATGAAATGAAAGTAAATAACTCGAAAAATGTACGTATAAATCGCATGCAAGGTGAACATGCACTTATGATGAAATGATGAGATGCTATGATGATGTAGTTATAGTCTAGGGTCAATGATGCAACCTAGTTCTCTATAACCGAAGCTCTGATGCCAATCTGTCACACCCCCAAATTACCTGTTTTTGCAGCGGAATGGAATTCCTGGGGATTGACTGTCATAGCATCACAATCACAGTTATATTGAACGACCTAAAGTGTCGTTTGAAAAGAACATCGTTTGATTTAATAAAACAATCAGAGTTTACAAAGTAGGTCCCAAATGAAAATCAATTTGTGCGGAAATAAATTTGTTACAATTCAAACGATGTTTAAAGTGAGTAAAACCCAAGTGAGACGCGTCGTCGCCGCGACTCTAAGATGTGTCCACATGCATGCCATGAAGTATATGCCTTAGATACCTGAGATAAAACATGCTAAAAAGTGTCAACACAAAGGTTGAGTGAGTTCATAGGGTTTGTATTGAAATGTAAAGCCTTTCAAAATCGTTTATGCAGCAAAGGCATTGTAAATCCACTCAGTTCCAAGTTCCGCCCATACAAAACTTGTAACCTGTGTATTCACAACCCATTGCCAAAATGTGATATAGTTTATGATCAAGCGCATGATGTCAAATGAATTCACAAAATAGTGCATAACTTAATGTATCCATAGTTACTTAATATAACACCTAATTCGTACGGTTTCAAATTGTTCCATGACCATTAGTGCAATGATTATACCAAGACCATCAGTTCAATGAATGTACCAAGACCATCAGTCCAATGAATGTACCAAGACCATCAGTCCAATGAATATACCAAGACCATCAGTCCAATGAATATACTATGGAAATACTACGTATGGTAATACTGTTACTTTGCATGACTAAACATTCAGTTCGGATAAACATATAATTTGCAAATAGTCATGAATGTAATAAACATTATTGAGCATGCATCTCCCCCAAAGAGTTTCATAAATAATTAAAACGAGAAAAAGTGGGGCTATGACTCACTTGGTAAAATGAGGCGATGACAAAAGTGAGTACACCGAGATGTAGTGTGATACTTTAACCTTGACCTATTGTGAAAGATATGATACGTAATGAGTTGCAATGTAATGTTATGCATGCATTTCGTATGTTATTTATACCATTTGTGAGTTTTTGAAAATAATACTTATCGACGAAAAATATCCTTTTGACGTCTTGACCATTCTAAAATCACTTTACAAGTATTTTCGTCAAAATGTCATCCTACAATGGTTTCGTAATGATTTATAGTGAAATTTTCACTTTTCGTCGTAAAATAAAGTCGTCGGAAATTTCTTGAAAGTGACAAAAATGGCTTTGAAAGACTAGTCGTAAAATGGTGTACGTCGATCGTTAGGAAACGAACTCGACGGTTTTGGAAAGTTTGTATCAAAATCTAAAAGTTTCAGTTCAGGAGTTTTCGACATAAAGGTCTCGAACATAAAGATAATAAGGGTTAAAGATGGTGATTTTGTCTAATTGTTGTGTAAAAAGTGAGTTTCGGCCAAGTTTAAGCATCCGTAAATAATTTATTAAAACTCCGCTATACAAACGGTTGGTCGTTTTGAAAAATATGCTTGGTGATCTTGATTTTACTAGAAGACATTTCGTTTCAAAAAGTTCTACATCATAGTTAAAAACAGCCGTCAACATGGTCATTTTAGTTACCGTAACACTTATCTCGTAAAAATAATATAGTTTTTCTAAAAATAATAGTTACGGCAAGTTTATGAAAACGTGCATATCTTAGTCGTTTCAAATCCGTTTTCTACGTATTATATGTCCTTAGCTTCGTATCAAAGTATACTAATATATTTTTGATAAGTCGAAATAATTTGTGAAGCTTAAGGCTCGTTTTTGACTCGAATAAAGTAAAAATAACTTGCTGAAATTTCTGAAAAAATATATATTTCGTCGTCAAACTTTAAAAATTCATAACTTCTTCGTTATAACTCCGTTTTATTCCGTTCAAGCGGCCACGGATTCGTTTTAAAGTATATTTTCTAAATATCAAGGCCAAAATTTCGTGCCTACTGTCGGATTTTCCAGAAAAACAAAACAAGGACAGAACACTTTTAATACTTGTCGAAAATAGTTTTTCTCGTACTAAACCTATTCCAATCCCTTCAAATCAACTCCAAAGCTAATCTAATCCTACCATACACCTTCTTAGGGTGTCATGGGTTCCTAAACATCATCAAGACCAACATATACCAATGGGATAATTATAGGATGACCTTATATATATATAACACTAAAAATCATGGTAAAAATGGTATAAACAACACAAGTCATGCATGTTTGCTCCAAAAATGAAGAGATACTTATGAAATGAAAAGGAAAGATGAAAAATATAAATGATATGCTTACAAGTTAATATGATGAGGTGATTAGAATCAAGGTTTAACCTAAACACTCTAGGTTTTTATTTCAAAACCTTATAAAGAGTGTGATCTAGATTGTAATACTTGTGCTTGCAAAATTTTTGGATGATCCCTTGGTAATTCTTGATGTGGCCGGTTTTTGAGATGAAACAAGGAGAGAATAAAACACTTTTTACTTGACTAGAAAGATGAAGTGAATGAATTATGAAAGTGAATGAAGTAGACTTTTAGTAAGTGTATGTATCTATACAATCTCATTAAACCATACCAATCAAATAAATGCCAACCCTCCCCTTGTCGGCCAAGGGGGAGGGATTTGGTAAAAATATATATATATATTTTTTTTCTTTTTATCAACTTGTGTAAAATTGTAAATAAAATGTAAGTAAATGTTATGTTAAGTAGAATTTGTAGTAACTTGTACATAGTTGTGATATTAGAGTAGTATGAATTAAACTAAGTTTTAGGGGATCAAAGTAAAGTATAATGATATTATAAAAATTATAAAAATACATTCCTTGTAAAATTTGAGTGATAAGATAATTATCGAGTAGTTTTTAAGAAAAGTGTCGTAATAATATAACTTTAACGATTTATGTACAAAATAAATTTAGAACACTAGGTAAACTCAAAATATAGTTTTTATAAACTAAATGTAAGTATAAAAATATATTGGGATCATTTTTGGAAGTATCGGATTAAATGTTCAAAATAATAACTTACGCGATAACGTTTATTTAATATAAAATTTACGCGGTTAAGGTGAAATGCAAAGTCATGAATGAACTAACATGATGCAAATGATGCTAATGAAATGTAGACTAAACTTAGTCCATATGAAATGTTCGTGATGATATGATCATGAATTCGCCGCTAAACCATAAAGGTTACGCGAATTTGGAACACGTAAACCTAGTTTACGATAAATGTTGAAATTGTAAGGCATGAATTGTTTCGAGAAATGACCTGAAATTGCGAGTTGTCACAAAACATGAGGATAAACAATTAATAAAAGATATAAGACACTAACAAGCAAACAATTAAGCATGGGTTGCCTCCCACGAAGCGCTTTTCTTTATTTAAGAGTCTTGTAGCTAGACTCGTAGTCGTACATCTACGTTTTCTCATTACCGCCCTCTTCTTCTAAAACAATATCCTCATCATTCACCATTTCAATATCATCCAATTGATAATGCTTCACCCGTTGCCCATTAACGGTGAATTCTCTTCCATCATTGTCTAGTAGCACCACCGCCCCATTTCTCATCTGTTTTTTTACCGAAAAGGGTCCATACCACCTGGATTTGAGTTTTCCTGAAAATAATCTTAGTCTTGAATTATACAAGAGCACCTTATCCCGTTCCGAAAACTCTTTAGGATTCTTTATTCGTTGATCATGCCATCTTTTTGCCCTTTCTTTGTAAGTGATTGATGATTCGTATGCTTCCAGCCTCAGTTCATCCAATTCTTGAAGTTGTAAGAACCGATTTGACCCTGCTTCAGAATAATCCATATTACAGGCCTTAAGGGCCCAATATGCTTTCTGCTCAAGTTCGATAGGGACGTGGGAAGCTTTTCCGTATACCAGGCGAAAAGGGGTTGTCCCGATAGGTGTTTTGTAAGCAGTTCTAAATGCCCAAAGTGCCTCATCCAGTTTAAATGCCCAATCTTTCCTATTTTGGTGGACCGTTTTTTCAAGTATCCGCTTTAATGCCCTGTTTGTGTTTTCTACTTGTCCATTTGTCTGAGGATGATATGCAGTAGAAAATCTATGCGGGATGCCATACTTCTTCATCACTTTTTCCATTTGAGCATTGCAAAAGTGAGTCCCTCTATCACTGATTAATGCTTTGGGAATCCCAAATCGTGCGAAGAGCTTTTTAAGAAAGTGAATAACTACCCTTGCATCATTAGTTCTAAGGGCTTGAGCCTCTACCCATTTGGATACATAGTCTATAGCTACGAGAATGTATTCATTTCCTCCGGAAGATGGAAAGGGTCCCATGAAGTCTATTCCCCAAACGTCAAATATTTCGCAGACTTGGATATAGTTCTGAGGTGACTCATCCCGTCGTGAAATATTTCCTGATCGTTGGCATGCATCACACATTTCAACTAATCTCTTAACGTCTCGAAAAACAGTAGGCCAATAGAATCCGGCGTCAAAAACCTTTCGTGCCGTGATATTCACACCGTGATGTCCTCCAGATGGTCCCGCATGACATTCTTTCAGAACTCGATCAATCTCTCTACCGGCTACGCAACGTCGAATGATTTGATCGGGACATATACGGAAAAGGAAGGGTTCATCCCAGAAGTAATGTTTTAGCGTAGTGAAGAACTTCTTTTTATCTTGTTTGGTCATGTAATTTGGCAAAACTCTACTGGACAGGTAGTTAGCATAATCAGCATACCATGGCTCAATTTCTTTAATCGCCATTAGCCGTTCCTCGGGAAAAGAGTCGCGAATATCGGTTTGATCTGACTTCTCAAGATCAGGGTTCTCCAAGCGTGATAGATGATCAGCAGCGAGATTTTCAGCCCCCTTTTTATCTCGAATTTCAATGTCGAATTCTTGAAGTAATAGGATCCACCTAATCAGGCGAGGTTTAGCATCTTGTTTTGAAAACAAATAGCGTAAGGCGGAGTGATCGGTGAAGACGACAGTTTTAGAGAGAACGAGATATTGCCTGAATTTGTCGAAGGCAAAAACAACGGCTAAAAGTTCTTTCTCAGTGGTTGTATAGTTCTCTTGTGCTACATTCATGGTTTTGCTAGCATAGTAGATTGGTTGAAAATGCTTTTCCTTCCTTTGGCCGAGCACTGCGCCGACAGCATAATCACTAGCATCACACATGATTTCGAATGGCTGAGACCAATCAGGGGTGACCATTATAGGTGCTTGAGTGAGATCTTTCTTTAGTCGGTTAAATGCTTCCTTGCATTCTCCAGAAAAATCAAAAGGGGCATCCTTAACAAGAAGCTGTGTCATTGGCCGGGCAATTTTCGAAAAATCTTTAATAAACCTTCGATAAAAACCTGCATGACCAAGAAAGCTGCGAATAGCTTTAACGGTAGTAGGATAGGGGAGTTTGGAAATTGCTTCGATTTTTGCTCTATCGACCTCAATTCCATTTCCCGAGACTTTATGCCCTAAGACAATTCCTTCTTTTACCATGAAATGACATTTTTCCCAATTTAAAACCAGATTAGTTTCCTCGCATCGCTTCAACATCTTCCTAAGGTTGGAAAGACAAAGGTCGAAAGAATTTCCAAACACCGAGAAATCATCCATGAAGACTTCCATGCTGTCCTCAATTAACTCATGGAATATGGCCATCATACATCGTTGAAAGGTTGCGGGTGCGTTACATAACCCGAAGGGCATTCGCTTGTAGGCGAACGTTCCGTAAGGACATGTAAATGTAGTTTTCTCCTGATCTTCAGGAGCAATAGGAATTTGGAAGTATCCTGAAAATCCATCAAGGAAACAGTAGTATTCGTGCCCTGCTAACCTTTCAAGCATTTGGTCAATAAACGGCAGGGGAAAATGATCTTTCCGGGTGGCATCATTCAGTTTTCGGTAGTTAATACAAACACGCCACCCAGTAACCGTTCATTGCGGCACCAACTCACCCTTCTCATTTTTTACAACCGTCATCCCTCCCTTTTTTGGAACCACTTGGACCGGGCTGACCCATGGGCTATCTGATATAGGGTAGATGAGACCTGCATCCAGAAGCTTAATGACCTCTTTTTTCACTACCTCTTTGATGTTAGGGTTAACCCGCCTTTGCGGTTGAACGGTTGGTTTGTAATCTTCCTCCATGAGGATTTTGTGAGTACAAAATGTAGAATCGATTCCCTTAATGTCGGCAACACTCCACGCAATCACCCCTTTATACTCTTTTAAAACTTCTAAGAGCTTCACTTTCTGAATAGTGGTTAGCGAAGAGCTTATGATGACAAGGAGTTGGTCCTCCCCTTGAAGGAAGGCGTATTCTAAGTGACTCGGGATATCTTTCAGTTCTAAGGTAGGAGGCTCTTTGATCGATGGTTTTAGCTTGTTTCCCGGCCTCTGAAGCTCAATAGGTTCAATTTCATCCTGACGAGGATAAAAGGACACAGCTCCAACCATCTCAATTTCTTGGTCGTCGTATATTACGTTGTTATCATTATTCATGAATTCGTTTAATAGATACTCTTCAATGCAGCCATCTATGTCGTCACCAAATTCATCAACTTCTTCAACTAAATATACGGGGCGACCGCAGGAAGAAGAATGTCTCATAGAATCCTTAATGTCGAAGGTCAAGCTCTCGGATCCTACTCGTAAAGTGAGTTTACCATCATGAACATCAATGATGGCACGAGCTGTAGCCAAGAAGGGTCTTCCAAGGATTATGGGGACGGAATTATCTTCCTCCATCTCTAAAATTACGAAATCGACTGGAAAATTGAATTCCCCTACCCTTACAAGAATGTTCTCACAAACTCCGATGGGATATTTGATTGATCGATCAGCTAATTGGATACTCATCCTAGTCGGTTTAAGCCCTGAATATCCGAGTTTGAGAAACAAGGAGTGAGGCATCAGGTTAATGCTTGCCCCAAGATCTGCCAAGGCGTTTTTCATAGAAAGCGCCCCTATAAAGCAAGGAATGGTAAAACTGCCCGGATCTTCCTTCTTCTTGGGCATGCTCTTTTGGATGATAGCTGAACATTCTTCTCCTAATGATATCAATCCTTCAAGCTTTTTCCGATTAGATATCAACCTCTTGAAGTATCTACTATGTTTAGGGATGTGATATAATACATCAAGGAGTGGTATGTTGACGGATGTTTGTTTCAAATAAGACAATATTCTTTCATTGTCTTCTTCAGCCTTTTGATTCTTTAGACGAGAGGGATAGGGAATCCGTGCGAGAGTTGGTCGCAGGGCTGGTGCTGGTGTTTGTGGGGGAGGATCGTGAGGAGTTGGAAGAGGTGCGGGAATCGCCTCATTTCCTAACTCGGGTTCATGGGGTTCCGGTTTGGATGTGGGGGATCCTTGGTAGTAGTTCCTGATCGAGTAGTGATTGCGCAAGTTGGATCGTGAAGGGTTGGGCCGGGTCCACTCATTCTTTCGTGGAGATTAGTGAACTGACTTTCTAATTCAGCTTGCTGCTCTCGGATAAACCCCTCAAGACCTTTTAAGAGTGCAGCCCCTTCCATGGTGAACTGCCCGAGTTTTTCTTCAAAAGGATCACGGATGGTGTACTCAGGTCCGTCCTTTCCTTCCGTTCTCCATTTCAGATTGCCCCAAGGATCACATTCATTGGTTTGATAAAATGTGAGGAGTGAAGGGTCATCATAAATATCATGACTAGAGAGGAAGACGCTTTCTTGGTGTGCGCCATCGCACTCATCGCTCTCGTGCGGTCCTCCACATATGTCGCATATGAGATATGGGTTAGTCAGCCTTTTTGGTTCTGGTGATTTTATGAGGTAAGCTAGTTTCTTCTGTGCTTTCTCAATTCGATAATCGAAGGATAACTCACTTGAGAAAGTAGAAATGCTTGACGCGTTTTCTTGCTCATTCTAATGGCTGTCTTGGTATTGGATGTACTCCTCTATTCGGTTCCATCCTTCTTGTGCAGTGAGGTTCGCGATTCTCCGGCCAGTCGAGAAATCAATCCCTTTTTGATCCTTTCGGGAGACATTGTCGTAAAAAATTTGAACAAGCAACCAAAGGTTGATACCGTGGTGTGGAGCTTGTTGAATAAGATCTTTGTAACGACTCCAGGAGTTGGTGATAGATTCTCCATCGGGTTGATGAAAGTGCAGAATTTTGCTCCTAACTGCTGCAGTTCTTCCAGGGGGAAAGAACTTTTTGGTGAACTTGGTTGTAAGTTGTTCCCATGTGAAAATGGACCTTGGAGGGAGCTTGTCGAGCCACTCCTTGGCTCGCCCTTGAAGAGAAAATGGGAAAAACCGGAGTCTAGATGTCTCCTTAGATGCTCCGTCGGTATAGATAGCATCAACAATTTTTAGAAACTGTTTGATGTGGTGAATTGGGTTTTCACTGTGGGATCCATGGAATTGACATGCCTTTTGGATTAGCCAAATGTCAGATGCATGCAATACCTCATTGATCTGTTCCGATGGATAGACAATGGCACCGATGAATCCAGATGCAGAAGGGGAGGAGTATTCCCCGAGGGTTTTCGCTTTAGGAGGATTTATGGGTTCATTGGCTGGAGTGGCAAGAACCTCCTCGCCATTTTGACTCAGATTGTCAATGATGATGGTTTCTGGAGATTGTGGGGAATGAGGGGATTCTTCATCAGATGTAACTTCATCAAAATTGATGGAAGTGCCTTGAAGTTCTGAATCATGTAGAGCTTTTCTTCGCCTATTGAGCTCTCTTTCGGGTTCTGCAAATGGTTCAAGAAGAGTTTTGGTAGAACTGCGGGTTCTAAGTTGCTTAAGGGGGTTTGTATGAGGACGTGGTTGTTGGTTATCACCTTCCATGATGAAAAGTGATGGGGTTACGAACAAAGGTTACGAAGAAGGGGGATAGACTAAGAGAAAGCTAAAAATAAGAAAAATTTTACTTGATAGGAATCAAGCAAAGAAACCTAAACGAGGTGGACTACTAACTAGCTATTCTGTTCCCCGGCAGCGGCGCCAAAAACTTGATAACGCTACACGCGTCGTTCGGGGTCAAGGAAACTTCCTTTTCTTCGAGCAAGTTTTATAACACCCTAGGCAGTGAACCTAATCGTTGTAGTGTAGTAATTAGGGTAAGCCACGGGTATTGATATCGTTCTCTAGGGGAATAGGAATGCTAGTAAGGAGTTACTACGCTAAGGTTAAGGTTGAGGAAGATTATTTTTTATCTTTTTATGTTTTATGAAATGGAAAGGTACGAATCTCGGGTATTGGATTTGGGGGGGGGGGTTTGTATTTCTACCGATTACTCTACTATTATCTAATTATCTAAACTAAGGTTGTGGGAGTCTATGTCTAATTAATGTGTGCTCGTATGATAGTTTAAAGATGTGTTTACTTAGTTTGTATTACTCCTTAATTATATCCTATTGATGGTTGAGTGTCACGTCTTATTCTTAATTGCGTTGTGTGTCTAAAGTTGTAGGGTATGCGTTTCTCCCTAACTCTTTGAACTTACCAAAGGGTCTCGTCTACAAACCCACTAGGGATGATAAACTCCTACTCTAAGGCGCTCTTTGGATGGTTTAGCCTACAACTACTCAGGTAATTATATTCTAAGGTTCACAAAAATGAATCAAGCATTAAGTACACAACGAATGACCTATCGCATTACTAGTTCATTAATCAACTAAGATAAGAAACAACCAATCAATATTTAATAATTAAGTTTCATACTTCCTAAGCAAACACACAAGTAAATTAGCCGGACATGGAGAACATGCAAGCATACACACAAATAATCAAAGACATAATTGAATTAATGAAGTAAAGACTTATCTTGATGTAAGATAGGGTTTAAAACCCTAAAATACTGTACAAGACACCTTAGGTTCGGTTTTAGGTTTTTACTCCAAAGACTCTCCACACAAAGACTGAAAAATTCGGATTCTATATATAAGATTACAATTGCGATGGCGTCACCTTATGTTTAGTGACGCCGTCGTGTCACCGTCATTAGGGTTTCGTCTTGGCCACGTTAACCTTGCGACGGCGTCACCTTGTGTCCGTGACGCCGTCCTCTTCAGCTTCTGACGTCGTCTGGATTGCATCTAGGCCGTCTGAGTAGCGACGGCCTACTCTTTTACAACTAGACGTCGTCACTTGAAAATACGAGTTTTGGGTTCTGGATCGTCACAATAATTTTGGGACGGCGTCGCCATTAACACCTGACGCCGTCGCCTTCTAGTTTCCGCAACTGTGAGTGTCTCGATTTTGACTTTGGCCATTTTCTTCATATATTCGCGCCTTTTCGTCCAAATAAGTGCCATTCCAGCATTTTGCCTTCAAGAGACCTAAAAAGTGAAAAGGAACGATATTAAGCAATAACGGATACAAAAGTGATCAAATAAGGACTTAAACGACCCCTCAAAATGGTACCTTTTAAAACCTTATCAGTATGTTCCATAAGTTGCAAACCATTAGAATTTCAAGTTGGCAACAGATTATGTTTGAAGTCCCGTCTTGGAAGGGCGTGGTACGATTTAGAAAAACATTGGACGACCCAATGCGACTCCAATAACCTCACTTTTTCACAAGTAACATTGTAGAACCTAACATGGACTGAATTCAGGGACTGAATTCCTTTTTGGTTGGGCGAATGTGACAACTCGTAATTTCAGGTCATTTTACAAACTTTAAAAGTTTCATTATTTATCATTTATCGTGAACTAGGTTTACGAGCATCAAATTCACGTAACCGTAATGGTTTAGCTGTGAATTCATGATCATATCATCGAGGACATTTCATATAGACTAAGTTTAGTCTACATTTCATTAATATCATTGTCATCATATTAGTTCAAGCATGGTTTTGCATTTTACATTAAACGTATAACTTTTATTAAATAAACGTTATCGCGTAATTAATTATTTTGAACAATTGATCCGTTACTTCCAAAAATTATTCCAATATATTTTTATACTCATATTAAGTTTATAAAAATAATATTATGAGTTTACCCAATGTTTTAAATTTATTTTGTATATAAATTGTTATATTTATATAATTACGACGGTTTTCTTAATTACTACACGATTATTATTATTTCACTCAAATTTTGCAAGAAATGTATTTTTATAATTTTTATGACCTAAATATATTTTATCTTGACCCGTGAAAATTTATTTTTTAACTAACGCTACCCCATATACTCAAGTGACTACAAGTTACCACTTAAATTCATTTAACTTTACAAAAATCTTACACTTATACATTAAAAAAAAAAAAACAATAAAAAGAGAATGACTAACCCCCCTTGTCGACAAGGGGGGATGAGTCATGAAAGTATTTGCTAAATATCTCTAAGAGTACTAAGTATTATACTATTAACATTACTCACTTACTTCATTTTACAAAGAAAGAAAAAAAGATCTCATGCTCTCTTCCTCTCCAAAATTCGGCAGCCAAGACCAAGAGAAGGAAACTTCAAAATTTTAATAGACAAGTTATTTAACACTAGTATCACTTGTTGTATAGGTTTTGCAATAAAAACCTCAAGTGATTAGGAAACCCATTGTCCTTAAACCTCATCATATCACCAGTAAGCATTCATACTCATATTTTTATTTCACATTCATTATTATGGTCATATCATTTTATTTGAGAAACATGCAAGTTATGTGATGTTTATACCACTTTTTAAGGTTTTTAATGTTTTTTAGTGTTAAATATATATAATCCATCCTATAATTACTCCTTGTTATATATTTGTTTTGGTGATGTCTAGGAACCCATGACACCCTAAGAAGGTGTATGGTAGGATTAGAATAGCTTCGGAGTTGTTTTGAATGGGTTAGAATAGGTTTGGCGCGAGAAAAACTCATTTCGACACATTTTAATAAGGGTCTGTCCTTAAAATTAAATTCTGGAAAATCCGACAGTAGGCAAAAATTTTTGGCCTATATATTTAGAAAATATACTTTAAAACGAAACCGTGGCCGCCTGAACGGATTAAAACGGAGTTATAACGAAGGAGATATGAATTTTTCAAGTTAGCGACGAAAAATATAATTTCTGGAAATTTCAGCAAACAATGGTTATTTTGTACGAGTCAAAAATGAAGCTTGGGCGTTGTAAATTATGTCGATTTGTCAAAAATATGTTAGTATACTTTGATACCAAGCTAAGGATCTTAAAACGTAGAAAACGGATTTGTAACGATTAAATTATATGCGTTTACAAAAGTTGCCGTAACTTTTATCATATAAGAAAAACTAAACATTATTTCTAATAGACAAGTTTTGCGGCAAAAACTAGAGACCAAGTTGAAGGTTGTTTTTAACGTTGATTTAGAACTTTTTATAAAGTAATGTCTTCTAGTAAAAGTGAGATCGCCAAGTATACTTTCCAAAATGTCCGACCGTTTGTCTAGCGGAGTTGTAACGAATATTATGCGGTCACTTAAACTTTGCCCAAAAACCACCCTTACACTATATTTTGGGACAAAAGTACCATACTTTACCTATACTTTTCTCTGTGATCGAGACCTCTAGGATGAAAACTTAAATACCAAAACTTTGAGATAATGATACTAGCTTCCCAAAACCGTTGAGTTCGTTTTCTAAAGCTCGATGTGCACTATTCTACGACTAGCTTTTAGAGGTCGTTTTGTCACTTTCATGAATATTTCAACGACATTATTTTACGACGAAAAGTTTTAGTTTCATAATAAATCATTAAATGATTATCGTAAGATATCATTTCAACGTAAATACTTGTAAAGTATTTTATAACATGACGAGATGTCATAAACATATATTTCGACGATAAATTCTATTTTCAAAAGCGTATCAGTGGTATAAATATCATCCGAATTGCATGCATAACATTACATCATGATTTCATTAGAACATATCATTAATAATAGGTCACGGTCAGAGGTTGCTCCTCATTTCAGTATTGCCATTATATCATCATTATCATTGCAACAGGTGAGTTTTCATAGCCCCGATTAATTCAAGTTTTTACTTTATTTCAAACCCACGGGGGAGAATACATTGCACGTCATTTTTTTATTACGATACCAAGTATATCAAATTCATTACATTGCTTAAGTTACCTCATTGCCAGTTAAATGTCCCCACTTCCTGAACATGAACCGTTAATTTCATAGAAGCGAGGGTGAGTGGATAGATCTATCGAGGGTGACACCTCCATCCGGGTTGGCGGATTCCAAACGGACGGATGCATTTCATTTCTTAATCATTACTTGAGTTGTTTGGCAAACACTCTGTTGGGGCGAACATCAGTCAGAGCTTCGGTGTCATGGACTTATAGCAATTGTATCATTTTTGTGACGACATTGTCATACATAATTTATACTTGTGGTAGTCGTATTGAACATTTTCAACAACTCTATGAACTCACTCAACCTTTGTGTTGACACTTTTAGCAATGTATTTTCCGGTAACTAAGGCATTCACTTCATGGCATGCATGTGGACATATCATAGAGTCGCGGTGACGATGCATCTCACATGTGAATTATACACTTTAAAAACATCGTTTGACTTGTACCAAGCTTATTTTCCGCACATAGTAACTTTCATTTGGGACCTATCTTGTAACTCTGAATGTTTTTATTAATTCAAGCGATGTATTTTCCAAACGACACTTTAGGTCGTTCAATATAACTGTGATTGTGATGCTATGACAGTCAATCCCCAGGAATTCCATTCCGCTGCAAAACAGGTAATTTGGGGGTGTGACACTTCTGGCCATTGGATTGGTCAAAGTGATCCTGGCCTTTGAAATGCAAATTGGCGCCAAAAATATCTCATGCCAGGTTTTTGCAATTAATGATTTTTGGTGTGTTGTGGAGGTGGAAAGAGGTGGTGGTGAGTGGTTTGACAGCTGGGGGATAAGGTGGACAGGTGGTGGTGAAACCATGGAGGTGGAGGGTAGTTTTGGTTTTGGCAGGGGTTGTGAGGAGGAAGGAGATAAGGGTGGGTTTGACTGGGTCAAACCTGGTTTTATTATAAAAGGATGGTTGGGCTGGGTTGGTTTTTGGGCTTGATATGGATTTGGGTTTTTATGAAGTAATAAAGGGTTTGGTTGGTTTGTAGTGTATAGAAGCCCAAGGACTAAGTTTGTATTTTCTGAATTCTTGAAGGGCCGAACCTGCAATTTTCCCAAAGTTAACACAAGGACCGATTATGCCATTTATGAATAGTACAAGGGTTATATTTATTAATTTTCCATTTTAAATAACCCAGGGACCATTTTTGACATTTTTCAAAGTTGAGGGACCAAAGTTGTAAATATGCAATTTTAACTTCAAAGGACTATTTCTAACAACTTGTGAATCCCTAAGGACCTTTAATGATATTTTACAAGTTTTGAATTACCAGGGACTAGATTTGACAACTTTTGAAACTTGGGGGACTAAAACTGCCAATTATGTAAACTTGATACGTTTTTCACCTGCTTTTGGTATTTTTGCATTTGAAACACATAAAACACTTATTTGTGATATTTTTATCATTTTGATGCATTTCTGAGTGTTTTCAGATGTTTTTGCAGATTAAAAGGTACAAAAATGATGAGTATTTGCACACTCATCATGCGTTCTTTAACCCGTTTGCTAATGAAACTGCTGCACCTGATGTCGCGGAATCATCAACAAACCATTTGAATCCTCAGAATCTGCACAATGTATACCAACATCAACCCTCTACACATCGATGGACAAAAGACCATCCTCTGGACAATATTATTGGCAACCCGAATCAACCAGTCGTTACAAGACAACGTCTTCACACGGATGGTGAACATTGCATTTATGCTCTCACTGTCTGCCAATCTGAGCCTAAAAACATTAAAGACGCAATGACAAAAGACAACTGGATTGAATCCATGCAGGAAGAACTCAACCAATTCAAACGTCTTAAAGTATGGGAACTGGTTGAAAGACCGACAGGGGTCTACGTCATTGGTCTTAAATGGATTTGGAAGAACAAATTGGATGCTGAAGGGAACGTAATCAGAAACAAGTCACGTCTGGTGGCTAAGGGTTATCGACAGGAGGAGGCTATTGACTTTGAAGAGTCATTTGCTCCGGTTGCTCGTCTTGAGGCTGTTCGGATATTTCTCGCGTTCGCGGCTCATATGAATATGACGGTCTTTCAGATGGATGTCAAAACTGCATTTCTCAACGGACAACTTAAAGAAACGGTTTATGTCAGCCAACCAGAAGGATTCGTTGATCCCGAGTTCCCGAACCATGTCTACAAACTGAACAAAGCTCTGTATGGTCTCAAACAAGCTCCTCGAGCATGGTACGATAAGCTATGATCTTTCCTCATTGCCAATAATTTCACCAAAGGTTCGGTCGACCCTACTCTTTTCATACAATATCACGGGGCACATATCTTAATTGTTCAAATTTATGTGGATGACATCATTTTTAGGTCTACACATAAAAAGTACTCAATCGCTTTTGCAAAACTAATGAAGAAAATTTTTGAAATGTCCATGATGGGTGAACTTACGTTCTTTCTAGGATTGCAAGTTCATCAATCACCCCATGGTATTTCCTTGAGTCAGTCCAAATATGCCCTTGAATTGTTAAACAAATTTGAAATGAAAACCTGTGATACTTATGCCACACCAATGACTCATACCAAGAAGCTAGACGCTGATTTACATGGGAAATTAGTGGACCCTACAAAATACCGAAGTATTATTGGGTCTCTCATATATCTAACAGCTATCAGACCTGACCTTGTCTTTGCCGTTTATCTTTGCTCCCGTTATCAGTCGAGACCAACTGAAACCCACCTCTCTGAGGCTAAAAGAATCCTCCGATACATCAAGGGAACCATTAACTTGGGGATCTGGTATCCGAAGGATTCTGGTTTTGAACTAATCGCTTTTTCAGATGCTGATCACGCATGATGTTTAGATTCACGGAAAAGTACTTCAGGAGCACTACAATTTCTTGGTGATAAACTGGTGTCCTGGCAATCGAAGAAGCAGGATTGTACATCGCTGTCATCAACCGAAGCAGAATATGTAGCCATGTCGGCGTGTTGTGCTCAAGTCATCTGGATGAGAACACAACTCACAGACTATGGTTACGTATTTGACAAAATCCAGATGTACTGCGACAATCGGAGTGCTATTGCGATCTCGTGCAACTCAGTTCAATATTCGAAATCAAAGCACATCGATCTTCGTTATCATTTCATCAAGGACCACGTGGAACAGGGTACAGTTGAATTATACTTCGTGGGTACAGAATACCAATTGGCAGATCTACTCACCAAAGCCTTGCCTCCCGCTAGGTTTAATGAGTTGGTCCACCGGATTGGTATGCGGTGTTTGACTCGAGAGGAATTGGATGAACTCTTAAAACAGTCTTAAAAACCAGTCAAACACCAAAATCTCTTTTGTAAATATTTTTCAAAAACAAAAGATAAAAATATAAAATCAGATAAAACAACAAAAATATTCTTCTATCTATTTTTCTTTCAACATGGCAAGTACACTTCTTCCGTCAACACTCAAATCTTTCAAAATTCAGCATTTTCCGATCACGTGTTGAGGGGGAGAAAATATATTCTTAAATGTTTCAAAATAACCGTGTACTTGCATGTCACCTATTCCCGGTTGTTTCTTTAAGTGGTGGTCATATTTCTGGTTTACTGACACTCATCGGACTAAAATTTATAAACTTTCATTATTTCTTAAGTCGAGGGGGAGTGTCGTCAAATTTATTTCCAAATATTCTCCGTTTGGTAACCAAAATGGAAGTTAAAAGGCTTTGGATGAAAATGGAAAAGGTGGAGGGACTAAAACTGCCAAAAGCTTAAAGTTATTTTAATAAAACTCCTCTACCTAACCTAATCTTCACATTTATTACTCATACCAAACAAATCCTACGCACAAAAATCTTTCTTCAAATCCGGTTATCTGATCTTCAATTTGTAAGTGATTTTGTGTTCTTAACAACTTTTTAAACAATGGTTTTGAATCTCATGCGAATCCAATGGTTAAAACTTAAGATTTAATGATTTTTGTGTTTTACGCGTAAGTGTTAGAACACATAATATTGTTTATGTGTTTGAGGTTAAAAGGATTGTGTCAAAACGTTTCTTTTACATCGCTAATACCATTCTTACACTCAAAACACACCCAGAATCACGTATTGATTGAATTTGAAAAACTAGGATTTATGCGTGGAATTGGGTATTTTCAAATGTGAATGTTTTTGGTCAAAAAGATAGTTGTGTGATGTTGTTATCTTGATGAATTGATGATATCTAGGCTTTAAAACAACCCAGAAACACTAATTGATTGAGAATTAGAGATTAGGGTTTAATGTTCTTGAGATTTGGGTATTTTTGATTCACTGCGAATTGGATGTTAATACTTGGTTATATCACTCACATGACTTCTTAGAACTACCAAAAAAACTTTGGTGCAAATTCCATGGCTAGATTTCTTACGCGTAACTCATAAACTTTAGGGTTTTAGTTTACGTATAAGGTTCTTTACGCGTAATTATTTGAATGAGTGTTTGTGAGTAAATATGTTATACAATAAATGTGGATGTTAATATTGATGTTGTGATGAATTTATTTCAGGTTTGCTACTCGCAAAAATCAGAATCAAGGTTGTTAACCATCTACGCATAAGGATCACCTTACGCGTAGCATGTTATGCGTAAGAGAAATCTTACGCGTAGCGTTTACGCGTAAAGTTCTACAAAGGGACTACGCGTATCCTGTGAAGGATATGCGTAAACAGTGACCTCTACGCATAAGGTCTACTCTTACGAGTAAGCCTTACGCGTAAGGTTTTATATACGCCTACGCGTAAGCTTTACGCATAAGGTCCCCTTTTCCTACGCGTAGAACATACGGTTCTGTGTTGATACTTTGGTTTGCTTAAAGACGCATTTTTTTCACTTTTTAATCCAAGATTCTTGTACTTTCAATGTTTTAAGGTGTTAAAATAACTGTTTTTGGCAAAACGTTTCAACCTTTACGCGTGGATCATTGTTTTTAAGCTAGTTTTCGTTCGAGGGTTTCGTTCTACGCATAACCGTTTTAGACGCTGTGGATCATCAAGTTTCACACTTTTGTGTTATTTTGGTGATATTGAAGCTCTTTTATCATAAAAATCTGGTTTAGAAACATCTTTGGGCAAAAGTCATTTTTACGAGTAAGTCTACGCGTATCAAAACCCTAAACTTACGCGTAACTTATTCCTTGGTTTGATCTTCAGTTTCGTGGTTTACTCCGTGTTTTCTTGCTTGGATAAGCCTGAAAATACGTCGACTTGGGATATCTTTTGCACTGTGATAGTGTAAAAGATCACTTGGGCAAAAACCCTAAAATTACGCATAAGCATAAGCTTACGCGTAGAAACTTCTACGCATAAGATTTATCTTACGCCTAAGCTTTGTCTTACGCATAAGGTCATCCTACGCCTAAGTTTTCTACGCCTAACTTACTGTTTACGCATAACTTTAGTGTTTTTCTCCTTACTTACGCGTAAGCTAAACCTACGCGTAACTTTTGCTGTTACGCGTAACTTTGGTGTTTTTACGCATAAGTGCTACTTGGCTTTCTTGTGATTTCTACGGCTAAGGATACTTCATCAACAAAGGTTCATTCGACTACAAAGATCCATTTTATAACACAAGTTTTTCAACATGTCACAACCACCATACTCTAACTATTTCCATTACACTTATACTCAACGACAACAACAACTAAGTCCACAACATCAACAATGGAATCAACAACAAGCAATTTATCAACAACAATTTAATCAACAACATACTCCACAACTTGCAGCAATTCCACAACCTCAAATGGTTCAACCACCACCAAGTCTTCAAGTTCAACCCTACACAAACGATTTCAATCAACATCCATCAAGGAACACTATGAAGGAACCCACTTGGTTTGCAAAGATGTGTGAAGCTTTAAGCAGCCAACAATCAATTCATGAGGCTGGATCACTTGATATACCTCCAATGCTCACTCCAGGAAACTACGATCAATGGGTGATTAGGTTCTTTAGGTTTTGTGATCTGAAGAAGCCACATGGTAAGTTCTTAAAGAAGGTTATCTGGGAAAGTCCATTTCAGATGCCTACGCTCATTGTACCCGGAGATCCAAATGCTAATCCACCAAGGGATGAACAATCAAACATTGCTACTGTTGCAGACCTGAATGCAGAAGAGCTTCTACACTATGAAGCTGATGAGCTTGCAATGCAATATATCCTTTTAGGATTACCAAACCCAATTCTTCGCAGTGTTGATGCTCAAAAGACTGCAAAGGCGATGTGGGAACATATTCATCTTCTTATGGAAGGATCTGCACTCATTCAGGAGGATATGGAATCCAAAATTTACTTGGCTTATGAACATTTCATGATTGAACCTGGAGAGACACTAGAGTCTTATCATCATCGATTCTCAGACATCATAAATGATTTGGATAAACACAACATCATCATGCCAAGAATTGCAGTTAATACTAAGTTCCTGAGTAGTCTTGGTCCTGAATGGGAGAAGTATGTCATTTTTCTCCGTCAAGCGAAGAACATGCATCATTCTACATACGGATTGTTGTACGATTACTTGAAGCCTCATCAAAAGGAAGTTGATAAGGAAAGGATTCTCCGTGCTCAAATTGCTTCATCTTCACATCCGGAAAATCAACAACTTGCCTTGTATGCTCAAAACAGTTATCCTCCTCAACCAGCAACTCAACCAACTGCCACAATCACACCAAATGATCAATCACAGCAATCTCAACAAAATTAATTGGTTCCTTACAACAACAACAATGATCAGGCACTTTATAGTCAAGCTAATGAGTAATCCGATCCGTTCGAAGCATTGCAACAAGGATTTGTTATGATTGCTAATGCTTTTGGCCGTTATACAAACAAATCCAACAATCGCATTCGTTCCTCATCAAACACAAGGAACCAGGCTGTTGTGAACAATGGACGAGTTGAAGTTCAGAATCGTGGTTATGGTCGTCAGATGGGCGGTGGTTAAGGGTTTAATGCTATGGGTAGGAATAACAACAGAGCTCAAGTGGTGGAACAGGGAAATGTTCATAATGGGTTGAATGGTCTTCGATGCTACAACTGCAATGAGAAGGGACACCTGGCTAATGCATGCCCAAAGCCGAGGACTAGGGGAAGTGCTTATCACAAGGAGGCTTTACTTTTGGCTCTTAAGGATGAAGCTGGTGGAACTCTCACAGACAAAGAACACAATTTTATGGCAGATGCAGACTCAGATGATGATATGGAGGACTTGCAGGCCAATGCAGCTGTTATGTTGATGGCTAATATGCATGAGTTACACATGAGTGACATAGGCCCAGTGTATGACACTGATGGCTTGTCTCAGATACCCGAACAAACCATATTTATCTCTGATCTAATATCTCTGCCAACATCTGAATCCGGCAAGGCTCAGAATGTTCAAAATGAGTCGTCCACATCTCATTCCGACGATTTTCAACTAGACCCCGTAGTTACATTTGACGATCAAGATGACCTTATGGTTTCCCTTGATAATCAAATTGACTCCGTGGTTATACTTGAGGATCTAAATAATGATCATGTTGTGACTCACGTTGAACACACCGAACTTTTGCCTCATCCAGATGTTGATCTGTGGCTTAAAAACCAACAATCCATAGTGGAGGAATGTCGTGCAGTAAATCAGGACTTGAAAAGTAAAAATGCACTGTTAACCAAGGATTTTGAATGTTTACAAAAGCAACTCAACTTTTTCAAAACTCAAGAAAAACGTGAAAAAGGTTTTGAAGCCGCCTTTGCTAAATCTCATCAAAACGAAAAATATTTAGAGAGACAGATGCGTGATCTAGCCGCTTCGAAGAATGCTTTGTTGTCTGAAATAGAACAACTGAAACATGAACATAAAAAGCAAATTAACGCTCTCACCTAGGAAAATCAAAAAGCTAAGGCTGAGTTGTTAACTTGTCAAAAACAGTTCTCTGCATACAAAAAGCATTCAACGAAAGGAATAGATGATCATCTTGAAGAAATTATCGGCTTGCAAAACAAACTTAAAGAGTTTAAAACTGTTGTTTACAAACATGGTGAGTCGGTCACAGCTATTGAAAAGTTTACTTTAAAACCCAATCCAAATGGATATGGACCAAATCTTGCTGATTACAAACCTAAGCTTTCAACCAAAGCATTCAAACCAAATCCTGAAGTTTCCAGTGCAGAATATAAAATTGATAATTCTGTTATGAGTGTTGTTGAATATCATCGTCAAGAGGAATTAGATGCAGAAGACGAGAGTCGATCAAAATTAGAAACTGTTGTTTACAAAAAAAAATTTAACTATTCAAAACTGGTCACTTTCGTCACACCAACGGATTCTTCTAACACACCAAGGATTATCATAAAAACGTCTGAGTCTTCTAATGTTAATCCCCAACCAGATTATGCACAAATTTATGGTCCTTTACCTTCCATCAGTGAAGTAAATTCAAAACCTGAAAATCGCAAAATTCTTAGATATTTTGACCTTTTCATGGCTGACCTCAAACTTTTACAACATGAGATAGAATATCATTCTGAAATCAAAGTTCAACACTTTCAATCGCCTCTGGCGCGAGAACAAAGAGACATTTTTCAGAAAAATCTTTTACCAAATGTTAAAAATTTGAAACATTGTGCATTGTCTTGGGAACGGGACTTTCATAAGGAACTTGGAGTGATGAAGGTCGTTTTCAAGAAAACAGAAACATCTATTTCTAATACTAAACGTAAAAAGAAAATGTTGAGAAAAGATGTTGATCGACTCTTGAAAGATGTTATCTGTGCTGATATCCATATGTTGTGTTATTGAATTCTTTGTCATATGCATCTGATTATATCTCTGCTGATACTGTTGATAATGTTGTAACTGTTGTGAATACTGATAATGTGCTTCAGATCGAGTCTTTAAAAATGGAAAACGAACGTCTCTTAAACGAGCTTTCAAATGCAAAACGTCGTCTTCAATGGTGTCAAAAAGATTGTCAAAATCGTGAACTTGCTTTGCAAAACAAAATCCACCAGTTGCAATCAAACAATTTTAATCCAAAATTTGAGCAACTGGATGATCAAAACGTGTCTTTGAAAATTCAAATCTCAAAATATGAACAAGAACTTGTAAAAGTTAAATAGGAATATGGTGTCATATTTGATTTACTTAATAAGACTCGTCATGAAGCATCAAACGAACTTGATCACTATCTTGCACACACTAGAGAAGTAATGAATTTTGCTGGTAATATTCGTTCTGAAAATCAAGATTTGATTCACACTATCTTTAAGTTAAGAGAAATGTTAGGAAAGTATGAACAACTTCCGCCTACTGTGATTAAGAGACTAGCACCAGTAACACTTAGTAATCGTGAACCTAGAATGCCTACTGCCAAAACACAAGTTGCTAACGTGCTTCCTTATACTGAAACAGGAATAGTTGACTCTTTTCCAAACGTCCGCACTTCACAGCCTAGGAGCACTACATCGAAGAATAGGAAGTTGCGACCTAAGAAAAGATCAATAAGGAATGCTAAAGTAGAAGAACACCCTAGGACTATGAATAAGACTCACGTTGCTTCCACTATAGATATTACGTTTGGCAAATGTAATAGAAATAGTGATGTAACGAATGCTAAACCTTTAAGTACTTTTGATATTCAGTCTGATGCACCTTGTGTTATTTGTCGTAAAAGTATGAATTCTGATTGTCATGACAAATGTGTTGCTAAAGCTATCATCTCTCGATTACGGAATCCTAAGAATCGGAATACCTCTAGACCCACTAATCTTTCTAAGTCTGTGCTTGGTAAACCGCCTTCTTTAGATTCTAGGAAGCGTATTGCTGTCCCTGTAGCTCCAGTCTCACCTCCTAAGAATGTAGTACCACCTAGTGCATTCACTAAGACTAAAGCAAATACTAGTTGGAGATGGAAGAAATAGATATATAACACACTAGGATTTATGTGGATGCCTAAAGTTATCAATGTGTGTATGTCTACTATAACTGCTTCGGAACCCTCTAACATTTCGGGTTCCACATCTACTTCTATTCCATCTGTGTCGTCTGTGTGTAATGCAGGTGATACAGATCATTCTCTGGATTGTTGATAGCGGATGTTCCCGACACATGACATGCAACCTTAAACTGTTATCCAACTTTATTGCAAAGTTCATTGGCACTGTCAGATTCGGGAATGATCACTTCGCAGCTATCATGGGCTACGGAGACTATATCAATGGGAACATCGAAATTAGCAGGGTTTATTATGTGGAAGGCCTCGGTCACAATCTGTTTTCAGTAGGTCAGTTCTGTGATGGAGATTTGGAGGTTGCTTTCAGGGAGAAATCTTGTTTCATTCGTGATCTACAAGGAAACGACCTTATGTCTGGCTCGTGTAATTCTAGTCTTTACACTATCTCTATGCAAGACATGGCTGCTTCATCTCCCATCTGCTTACTTTCAAAGGCAACATCAACAAAATCCTGGCTATGGCACCGTCGTCTCTCACATTTAAACTTTCAAACTATAACCAATCTTGCTCGACACAAACTAGTTGAAGGTCTCCCACGATTCCGGCATTCTAAAGATCACCTTTGCTCATCTTGTGAACAAGGGAAAAGCACTCGTGCTCATTTTCCTTCAAAGGTGGAACACATCTCTCAGCATGTGCTTCATCTTCTTCACATGGATTTGTGTGGCCCGATGTGCGTGCAAACGATTAATGGCAAACGCTACATCTTAGTAATTGTTGATGACTATTCACGCTGGACTTGGGTCTACTTTCTTCGAAGCAAAGACCAAGCTCTACAAATGATCATCACCTTTCTCACGAAAATTCAAGTTCAGCTCCGGAACACCGTCCGCCAAATAAGAATAGACAAAGGAACTGAATTTGTTAACCAAACCCTTCGTGAATTTTATGAGAAAGTGGGAATTCAGCATCAGACATCTATTGCACGTACACCAGAACAAAACGGAGTTGTTGAAAGACGAAACCGAACGTTAGTGGAAGCTGCAAGAACAATGTTAATCAATGCTAAACTCCCAGATTACTTGTGGGCAGAAGATGTATCTCCTGCATGCTATACTCAAAACCGTTCTATGATTACAAAACGCCACAACAAAACACCTTTCGAGCTTGTCCATAACAGAAAACCGAATCTCAAACACTTTCATGTATTCAGATCTCTGTGCTATCCGAATAATGATCGTGATGACCTTGGAAAGCTCAAAGCCAAAGCTGACATTGGAGTCTTTATTGGATATTGTGATAATTCTAAAGGTTTCCGAATCTGGAATCGTCGAACAAAGTAGGTTATGGAAACGATTCATGCTCATTTTGATGAACTTACGGAAATGGCTTCTGAGTATAACAGCTTGGAACCCGGTCACAACTGCTTAAACTTCCCTCAAACCCCATCATTAGCTGAACAAAGCCCCCAGCTCACTCGTCAACAAATGGAAAGGTTATTTGCTCCGCTGTTCAGTGACGATATTGATGAACGTGCTCCAGGTGTATCCGCTGTTTCTGCTGCTCAACCTGATACTACTCTTATACCTGATACACCTGCTACAACAACTACTGTTGAAGAAGCACCACCAATTGACTACACCACAATAGTTGAACAAACCGCTTCCAACAATGATGAACCGGCTGATGATGTTCTTAATGAAGTACCCCCACCTGCAGATTTTGATCCAAATGCGTTCTTGAACCCGTTTGCTAATGAAACTGCTGCACCTGATGTCGCGGAATCATCAACAATCCATTTGAATCCTCAGAATCTGCACAATGTATACCAACATCAACCCTCTACACATCGATGGACAAAAGACCATCCTCTAGACAATATTATTGGCAACCCGAATCAACCAGTCGTTACAAGACAACGTCTTCACATGGATGGTGAACATTGCATTTATGCTCTCACTGTCTGCCAATCTGAGCCTAAAAACATTAAAGACGCAATGACAAAAGACAACTGGATTGAATCCATGCAGGAAGAACTCAACCAATTCAAACGTCTTGAAGTATGTTAACTGGTTGAAAGACCGACAGGGGTCTACGTCATTGGTCTTAAATGGATTTGGAAGAACAAATTGGATGCTGAAGGGAACGTAATCAGAAACAAGTCACGTCTGGTGGCTAAGGGTTATCGACAGGAGGAGGCTATTGACTTTGAAGATTCATTTGCTCCGGTTGCTCGTCTTGAGGCTGTTCGGATATTTCTCGCGTTCGCGGCTCATATGAATATGACGGTCTTTCAGATGGATGTCAAAACTGCATTTCTCAACGGACAACTTAAAGAAACGGTTTATGTCAGCCAACCAGAAGGATTTGTTGATCCCGAGTTCCCGAACCATGTCTACAAACTGAACAAAGCTCTGTATGGTCTCAAACAAGCTCCTCGGGCATGGTACGATAAGCTATCATCTTTCCTCATTGCCAATAATTTCACCAAAGGTTCGGTCGACCCTACTTTTTTCATACAATATCACGGGGCACATATCTTAATTGTTCAAATTTACGTGGATGACATCATTTTTGGGTCTACACATAAAAAGTACTCAATCGCTTTTGCAAAGCAAATGAAGAAAAATTTTGAAATGTCCATGATGGGTGAACTTACGTTCTTTCTAGGATTGCAAGTTCATCAATCACCCCGTGGTATTTTCTTGAGTCAGTCCAAATATGCCCTTGAATTGTTAAACAAATTTGGAATGAAAACCTGTGATACTTATGCCACACCAATGACTCATACCAAGAAGCTAGACGCTGATTTACATGGGAAATTAGTGGACCCTACAAAATACCGAAGTATTATTGGGTCTCTCATGTATCTAACAGCTAGCAGACCTGACATTGTCTTTGCCGTTTATCTTTGCTCCCGTTATCAGTCGAGACCAACTGAAACCCACCTCTCTGAGGCTAAAAGAATCCTCCAATACATCAAGGGAACCATTAACTTGGGGATCTGGTATCCGAAGGATTCTGGTTTTGAACTAATCGCTTTTTCAGATGCTGATCACGCATGATGTTTAGATTCACGGAAAATTACTTCAGGAGCACTACAATTTCTTGGTGATAAACTGGTGTCCTGGCAATCGAAGAAGCAGGATTGTACATCGCTGTCATCAACCGAAGCAGAATATGTAGCCATGTCGGCGTGTTGTGCTCAAGTCATCTGGATGAGAACACAACTCACAGACTATGGTTACGTATTTGACAAAATCCCGATGTACTGCGACAATCGGAGTGCTATTGCGATCTCGTGCAACTCAGTTCAGCATTCGAAATCAAAGCAAATCGATCTTCGTTATCATTTCATCAAGGACCACGTGGAACAGGGTACAGTTGAATTATACTTTGTGGGTACAGAATACCAATTGGCAGATCTACTCACCAAAGCCTTGCCTCCCGCTAGGTTTAATGAGTTGGTCCACCGGATTGGTATGCGGTATTTGACTCGAGAGGAATTGGATGAACTCTTAAAATAGTCTTAAAAACCAGTCAAACACCAAAATCTCTTTTGTAAATATTTTTTAAAAACAAAATATAAAAATATAAAATCAGATAAAACAACAAAAATATTCTTCTATCTATTTTTCTTTCAACATGGCAAGTACACTTCTTCCGTCAACACTCAAATCTTTCAAAATTCAGCATTTTCCGATCACTTGTTGAGGGGGAGAAAATAAATTCTTAAATGTTTCAAAATAACCGTGTACTTGCATGTCACCTATTCCTGGTTGTTTCTTTATGTGGTGGTCCTATTTCTGGTTTACTGACACTCATCGGACTAAAATTTATAAACTTTCATTATTTTTAAGTCGAGGGGAAGTGTCGTCAAAGTTATTTCCAAATATTCTCCGTTTGGTAACCAAAATGGAAGTTAAAAGGCTTTGGATGAAAATGGAAAAGGTGGAGGGACTAAAACTGCCAAAAGCTTAAAGTTATTTTAATAAAACTCCTCCACCTAACCTAATCTTCACATTTATTACTCATACCAAACAAATCCTACGCACAAAAATATTTCTTCAAATCCGGTTATCTGATCTTCAATTTGTAAGTGTTTTTGTGTTCTTAACAACTTTTTAAACAATGGTTTTGAATTTCATGCGAATCCAACGGTTAAAACTTAAGATTTAATGATTTTTGTGTTTTACGCATAAGTGTTAGAACACATAATCTTGTTTATGTGTTTGAGGTTAAAAGGATTGTGTCAAAACGTTTCTTTTACATCGCTAATACCATTCTTACACTCAAAACACACCCAGAATCACGTATTGATTGAATTTGAAAAACTAGGGTTTATGCGTGGAATTGGGTATTTTCAAATGTGAATGTTTTTGGTCAAAAAGATAGTTGTGTGATGTTGTTGTCATGATGAATTGATGATATCTAGGCTTTAAAACAACCCAGAAACATTAATTGATTGAGAATTAGAGATTAGGGTTTAATGTTCTTGAAATTTGGGTATTTTTGATTCACTGCGAATTGGATGTTAATACTTAGTTATATCACTCACATGACTTCTTAGAACTACCAGAAAAACTTTGGTGCAAATTCCATGGCTAGATTTCTTACGCGTAACTCATAAACTTTAGGGTTTTAGTATACGCATAAGGTTCTTTACGCGTAATTATTTGAATGAGTGTTTGTGAGTAAATCTGTTATACAATGAATGTGGATGTTAATATTGATGTTGTGATGAATTTATTTCAGGTTTGCTACTCGCAAAAATCAGAATCAAGGTTGTTAACCATCTACGCATAAGGATCACCTTACGCGTAGCATGTTATGCGTAAGAGAAATCTTACGCGTAGCGTTTACGCGTAAGGTTCTACAAAGGGACTACGCGTATCCTGTGAAGGATATGCGTAAACAGTTACCTCTACGCATAAGGTCTACTCTTACGAGTAAGCCTTACGCGTAAGGTTTTATATACGCCTACGCGTAAGCTTTACGCATAAGGTCCCCTTTTCCTACGCGTAATATTTCTTACGCGTAAGTAAGGATCCTTCGCTTAAGCTTGCGTCTACGCATATTCCTCTCCTGTTTACGCATAAGCTACCATTTCTACGCCTAAGCCTTGATCAAACCTTCATTATGAATTGTTACGCGTGCAAACTTGTAAATAAATAAATCATAACGTCATGAAACCAATACTGTTACTAATAAGCTTAAATGTGTAATGTGTTGTGAAAAAAATATGTGATAACATAAACTTTAAAACTTAAAGTTAACTAACTCACGAAACTTATCACGACGTCATTAGACTATTGGACAAACAAGTGACTTTGGACTCGTAACAATCATAGACATAGCACATTCAATAATTAGTTAATAAAACCTTCTGTTGACTAACATTATGTCTTTCGATATGTTGGTTCTTTTGGCTAAATGTGTTTCAGATCACGACATGGAAGCTCAAATGAATGTGGATGCACCAAATGTACTCACCATTGCTGATATCTTCCCTCATGGGTATCCAATGAAGATTGGAAAGAACTACCTTCGTGTTGACTTTGAAACCCTCCCCTGTTCAGAATCTTCTTGTCTCATTGCTGTTGATATTCTGAAGAACCATCCTTATCAGAACATGCTCTCCCACTCTGCTACTGTTCCAGAGATCTACATTCAACAGTTTTGGACTACAATGCAAAAGATCAAAGGACAGAATGCTGTGATGGTGACTCTCAATCACAAGCAACTCACCATCACTCCTGCAGACTTAAGGGTTGTCCTCCTCATTCCTGACATCATACTGACTGAATTCTCTGCTGCACCAACTGAAGAGACTGTACTGCAATTTTTGATTGATATTGGGTATGACGAAGCTTCAGGAGTTATCACTAAGCATTCACACATGGATCTTAAAAACATTCCTCAGCCTTGGGGAACCCTTTATATCATCATCACAAAATCCGTTTCCGGTCGTGACAGCGGCTATGAGCATCCCAAGCTCGTGGAACTGCAAATATTTTGGGCTCTGATCAACATGAAACACATCGAAGTTGAAGCTCTGATATGGGATGACATGATGACATTCCTCAAAAAGCTTGGCTCTAAGATTCCTTATATCAGATATACTAAACTGTTGATCCAAAGAGCACTTGGATACAACCCTGATATCCCCAAAAGAATCAATGACCCCGACAATCTTGACGTGTTGTCCGAACCCACTCTAACAGTCAGATTTAAGGAGTCAACTACCAAGAAACAAGGTGCTGTGTTGCCGGATCTCCTTCTCTCAGATGAACTCAAACAGCTCTACTCTTATAAAAGATATATGGTAGCTGTGAAAGAGAACAAAGTTGGCTTTCTTGATGAAAAATCTTCTGGTACGCCTACAAGAAAAACCAGAAGAGGAAGTGCAGGAAGTGCTATAAGCACTGAGAGTCAGAGGAAGTTCCCCAAGAGGAATCCTCCTGGTAAAAGGACTATTCCCTCTAAGGAAGCTTTTCCCGTGCCAAAGCCTGAACCGCCAAGAAAGCTAGTGGACGAAAGCTCTGAAGATACACAATCAGACGAAGAGGTCTTCTACTCTGAATCTGCAACCGAAGCACCTCCTTCAGTAGCAAAACCTCCCAGTCCACCAGCAGATATAAGCAAAGGGAAGACTCCAGTTATTGAGCCTGAAGATGAAAGCTCAGATGAAGAGCAACTGGATACAACATACAGGAAGAAGTTCAAATTCGTTAGACTCCAACATGTTGCGAAAGAGTTTGCAAAGGATCAAATGGGTGGCCCCGGAGGGTCAAGTGGTGATGTTCAATCCACACCAATTCCTGATGCGGTTAATCAACCCGATAAGGGAACTGGTGCCACCACTCTTGAGCAACAACAAAAGCGTGTGGAAGATTCTATTGATTATGAATTTGAGGAACCAGAAACGGAAAAGACTGAGAAAACAACTGCTGATGATACAAAGATTGATGAAACGGACGATTATGATCGTATTCTTCTAGACAGTCCCGTCTGTTCCAAGGAGAAAACTTCTGAGCCACCAAAGGACCCGGAGTCTCCTCACATCTCATCATCGGATTCATCTTCTCATTCCTCACCACCACCATCAAAAAGATCAACCAAATCAACATCCAAATCAGTGAAGAAGCCAACTGCATCTTGGATCTCTCAAACTAAGACACGAATCGTTAAAGCCGTCAAACAGGTCAGAAAGAAAGACGTGCTCTATAAGAAGATGAATTTCTTCGCTAATCAGATACAGTATCTTCATGATGAGAACGACAAGATGCAAGTTGAAAGGGAGTATGTCCAGAAGCTCATGAAAGATGATCTTCAAGGGAAAATGGACGAGATGATCAAAGGATACACTCACAAGTACCTTCTTGACATCGTTCCTGGAGTTACTAAGGAGCTGTTCACCAAACAACTCTATCCGACTCTCTTACACCTGGCCAAACAGACTATGAAATCAACTCCAATGCATGAGAACATCAATCCAGTTGATCCCATAATCTTCTCAGATGCTGAATTGGTTAACCGGCGGGTAGCTCAAATGTCGAAACGATCTGCAACATTTGCCTCCTACGAAGGTAAATTGTTTGAAGCATTGCTGGAATACCAACTAAAATCAGCATGCAAAGAAGAAGCTGAAAGGCCTAAGCGTCCATGCGATGATGAAGATAAGGATCAGGATAAGAATGACGAGCATAAACGCCCGAAGAAGTCTGGTGAATCATCTTCTATGCAACCTCCACCCCAACGGACTCCAGCTCAACAAAGGTCTCCTCCTCGCTCCTCTACTGAAAAACCTCAGGATTCTTCTGAGTTACCACCCAGACTCAGAAAACCGGTGATCACTTTGAGTATACGGGTGGTGACGATGAGGAATTCCATGAGCCCCAACAACAACCCACCTCTCCCAACAAAGTTAAGAAACCAGAATCCTCATCCAGGCCTAAGAAAAAGAAGAAGAAGGCGCCTAAGGCTGACGTCGTATCATGGCTAGATGAAGATAACACCGATGAATACGACTGGTTTTATACACTTGTTAATTCTACTCCCTACCCACCTGAAGGTCAAGATCTGGAAGATGGTAGTACATTGGAGCATGCTAAGTTCTTGCAAGAGAAATTCCGTGTGAAAAAGATGACGAAATCCGAGTTGAAGCGCATCAAGAATGAAGCATTTCAACTGCTCAAAGACAGCTCGGAAAGTGCTATTGAAGTTGAGTACCACCTTGATAATATAGCACGAGATATGTCTAACAACATGGATTGGCTCAACCCCGAAGCAAACATCGACTTCACCAAACGGGACAACCCTCCATATTACACCGACTGGTCTAAACCTCTACCTATGATTGGCCAACCAGATCAGCCTAAGATTCCATTTCGCTACTTCTTCAACAACGACTTGGAATTTCTTCTACACGGCAGTGACAGTTCAAGGAAATACGCTACATCTCTGACACTTCCGTTCCCGGCAGCCATATACTCTAACTGCATAGCCATCGAGGAAAAGGCTACCCACATGTTTTCCAACAATGTAGAATTGTATGACCGTGATGCAATGTATGGGATTCACCATTGGTCGGAACGCCGAAGAATCTACTACAGAAGCTGCCAGGTTCAGAAGTCTTCACATGAAGTGTTCATCTTTCGTCTAAATGGGACTACACTTTTCTCAAGAATATCGTGGTCAAAAGACAAGACGAAAGAGATTATGCATTCAGTGAAGCAGACTTTCAGAATTTGTCTCTCAACGACATTGAAGATCTGTATCTTGCCAAAGTACAGGGACGCATCAGATAATTCTCGACTGAAGTTCAACGTGAATACATCAAGTCCTTGCTCATATTCATCAGAAGCATAGTCATACAGGAACGTGTAGAAGATCTACAACTAGCTGTTGAATCATATCAGACCCGTGTCAACTTCACCAGACCTCAGCTAGAACTTCCCGACATCAACCAGCTTCCACAATACACCCTCGTCAGCAAACCATTCGGCGTAGTTTATCGCAGTGAACTTCAACGAAATTGCTTGATGGCGTGTAGAGATCTTCACAAGTTTGGGGATCACACATTGAAGAAGGTTCGGGATGGCTTGGCTTATAGGTTAAAGGCGATACATGAAGGCATCGGGTCAAAGAAAAGATGGAATTCTCAGGATCGAAGGGATGTGAAGAGGATCATCACTATGATTGATGAAAGGTTGTATCGAAGGGACCAGTTCAGAACTCTGGAGACCTTTGTAGGTGGTCGTCCCAGGATTGCTCTCGCCGGCTATCAATGCCCTGTTCGCATTCCTGGCAAGATTGATGGACTTCCTGGTACCCCTTGAACTGCTTCTATTTCATAATATTTTGGATGTGTGATTTAATTATGACTATGGCTTGTGCACACATTTCAGTGTACAACCCGTACTTGTCAAGAAAGGACCCTGTGGTACGCTTCAGTGCCACAATCCTTACATAAGGAGCGAAAGCTTCTTACTTTTGAGTAAACCTTATCAAACCTTTCACTTTTCAAAGGTTTTACTCAAAAGAACAAGTACTTCCCCGTATGATTTTCAAAACCTCAACCGTTTATATCACTTGTTGAGGGGGAGTATTTGAGTTAAAACTTTGTTCACCAAAATGTTCTTTGTGTCACTCTTCCCGCAACACTCAAAAATGGTCATATTTATTCTCAACTTTTCAAAAATAACATTTTATATGCCATTTTTGAGGGGGAGAAAATTATGTGATAAGAAATATGTTGTGTAAATGCAAATGAATCTTTGTGCTATAGACTTAACCAACGAATTGACGATACTTAACTGTTAGTAACTCGAAAAGACTTTTCCGGGACGGGTAATAATTTCAAGCTAGTTCGCTAGTGATGTAAACGTGTCTCGCAAAGGACTTGTCCAAATAGAATGTACCATTCGAGAAACTCTTGGTAGACATAAACTCTGACGGGTTTGACAACCTTTCGAGGTTTGTCTACACCTTCAAGGTAGTTATTAGAGCTAGTTGTCACCTAAAAGCTGACAATGTAACTCTTTAACTATGCAACGTAACCGTGTCTCGCGGGGGATTGTCTATCTTGAGTTGATCAATTCAAAAGGTGCGCGCTCTTTCCTCACTGTGCAGATTTCCGTAAAAACTCTTAAGCACATGTGGAGGGGGAGTATTTATGCAAACTATTTATCTCTCAACAGTGGTACTAAAATGTTTTTCATTCACAAACACTTTGAGAGATTTTCATGAAAATGGTTTTATGGCAACATAGGTTAGTCATGAAGTTATAAGGTGACTAAGGTTAAGAATAACCGTCCTATGATCTGCCAGAGCCGGAGGGATCTACCCAAGGACACTACCAATAGTTAGAATTAGAAGCCCTTAGGTATGATTGGAAAAAGGAGAAAATGAGAATTGGAGAAAGAAGGAGTTGAAGGATCAAAAAGAAATGCAAAGAAAAGGGTGAAAAGAAATAGCCCTCCAGATTATTCAACTTAGGGTAGACACCGGGTTCAATTCATATGCTACTGGTTGTCACTTGATGACGCCGGTATTGAAGAATAAAAGCCGTCATGGACCCAGTGACGCATGTACTAAACCTTCTTAGCCACTCAAGTTTCTCTCAACAGAAGCTTGTTTCATTCTCACAGGGAACCCTACATAATCTATCGGCTTTCTCTTAGAGATTGCTGATATTGAAGAAGGAGACCCTCTCCCTAGTCTCCGCTCAGGAAAACCAAAACGCACTATTGAGTCTAGAGCCACGAGATTCATCAAAAGATCTCTTAGGTACACTTGACATTTCATCACTTGGTGTTCAACAATAAGAACATCAGTGGTACGTTATCGAGTCCTTCACAGATCTTAGCAATCTGTCGAGAACATTTATGAGAGGTTCACAATAGTGATCCTCAGTGATTGAATGGAAACTCCTGCCGGGGTCAACATCAAACAGCCCTGACAGCAGGTCACTTCGGTAACTCCCCGTGGATTACGCTTAGTGTGTCTCAATCGGTCTACAATCGTGAGGTGATGCTTCGGTGTACCTCAGCGACTCATCTGAACTGTAGGTGTACTTCGGTACATCGCGTTTTCTCACTTGTTGGACTCCAGTTCAGGAACGGCCTTTGTGAGAATTAGAGTTGTGTTTTCACACTATGTTGTTAACACTCTCGAAGTTCAAACTTGTAAGTGCCGGAATCCGCTTATTACTAACCGTTTTCATGTTTTCTTCTTATGGAAGCTCTGGAGCGGAATGATCGTGCAGATTCTTCACATGCTCATGCCAACATCATCACTAATGGAAGTTCTATCTAAAAGCAACACAAAAGTCAGAATGATTCTTCGTCAAGCCAAAGAATCTACAAAGTTAAAGACTTAAAGAACTTCATCAGTAATGAAATCCAACGTCAAAGAGCGTGTGAGCATGTTGAAGAATGACGTGGAGACACTGGAGTAGCGAAGCAGACCTGAGGCAGACTTGATGCAGACAAAAACAACATACTATCACTACCATCACAAAGAACAATGATCAAAGAACAAAGTTAAAGATGACGTCAAAGCTGAACTGTTCAAAGAAGACAATTTCTCTACACTGGGGAGATTGTTCGAATCAAGGCAATTCTTCTCACAAGAAAGAAGAATGTCAGAAGACGTCAAAGCTACTATTACATCAACGCCTTCACCGTTCATATTCATTCATCACCAACACTTAGGGGGATATTGTTGGAATCACTCCTAAACCTTAATCAAGTGTTAGTGATTCATATGTAATAGTTAGCTTAATTATGGCCTTTATGTTTGTTATTAGCTTAAGCTTATGAAGAAGGCCCATGAGCTTAGGCCCATGTCCATTAAGGAAAGGAAGGGAGTAGGAGTTTTGCCCTAGCTCCCCTTCCTATAAATACCTTGTAATAACCCTCACTTGAGGGTTGGTTGTTCAATTTATCTCTTTCATATACCCTACGCCTAACCGTTCTTAGTTTCATACGTGTATGTGTGTTTGGTTTATTGTTCATCCGATCTTTCTCTTCTCTATCTCTATCTATTGTGCTTGTGTTGTAAAACTGGTGACCTAACATAGAGTATTTGGATGTAAATGTTTTATTTTAAATACCAAAGATTATCTCACCAAATTTGACAAAAGTCTTATGAAGGTGTGTTCCTTGGTTACTTACAAACTAGCAAAGCATATATCGTTTTAAACAAATAAACAATGAGAGTCGAGGAATCGTTAAACGTAACATTTGACAAAAGTCCACCCCCCCCCCCCCCTCTAAGACATCACCTTTGGTAGATGATGACTTATTGAAAATCAAGAAAACAATGATAATAATAAGGAAGATGAACCATTAAATAAAATATTATCGATATCAAATAATCCAAAAGTCATCCTTTAGATAAAGTCATAGGACAATTAAATCAAAAAACATTAAAATCACAAGCTCAAAATCAAAGTAACTACTTTTGTTTTGTGTCATCCATTGAACCAAAAAACATAAACGAAGCAATAAAAGATGAATCTTGGGTAATTGCTAGAGGAGCTAAACCTATTCATTAGAAATGATGTATGGACATTAGTTCCAAAACCTAAAAATCATACTATAATTGGAACAAAATGGGTTTTTCGAAATAAAATGGACGAAAATGGTGTAATGCCTAGAAACAAAGCTAGGCTTGTAGCACAAGGCTATAATCAACAAGAAGGTATTGATTACGACAAAACTTTTGCACCTGTAGAAGGCTCAAGTCTATTAGAATCTTACTTGCATATGTATGTGCACACGATTTCAAACTTTTTCAAATGGATGTTAAAAGTGCATTTTTGAATGGTTTCATAAATGAAGAAGTATATGTTGCACAACCTCCCGGATTCACTGATTTTGAAAAACCAAATCATGTTTTCAAACTTAAAAAGGCATTATACGGACATAAGCAAGCACCAAAAGCTTGGTATGATCGACTTAAGACCTTTTTAGTTGAGCATAAGTACATCATGGGATTAGTAGATAATACCCTCTTTACCAAGAAAAATGACTCACATATTATAATACTTCTAATATACGTAAATGACATCATATTCGGATCAACTTGTCAAGAGCTATGTGATGATTTCTCTAAAATCATCCATGGCGAGTTTGAGATGAGTATGATGGGTGAATTAAACTTCTTTTTAGGACTTCAAATTAAACAACTACAGGATGGTATATTCTTTAACCAATCTAAATACATAAAGGATATGCTTAAGAAGTTTGGTCTTGAAGACTCGAAACCCATTAAAACACCCATGTCCTCGAAAACTAAACTCAACAAAGATGAAGAAGGTGAATCCGTAGACAACACTAAATATAGAGGAATGATTGGTAGCCTACTTTATCTCACGGCTAGTAGACCCGAAATTATGTTTAGTGTGTTGTCTATGTGCTCGCTTTTAAGAAGATCCTAAAACACCACACCTAGAAGTCGTAAAACGAATATTTAGATACATTAAAGGCACTACACATTTAGGATTATGGTATCCCAAAGGAATGGGTGTAGAAACAATAGTGTTTGCAGACTCGGACCATGCCGAAGACTATGTCGATAGAAAAAGTACAAGTGGTATTTGTACTTTTGTTGGACAATGTCTCACCTCATGGTTCTCAAAGAAACAAACGGCCCTCGCTATTTCAACTACTGAAGCCGAGTACGTCTTAGCCAGAAAGGCATGTCAACAAGCTCTTTGGATGAAGCAAGCTCTCGTGGACTACGAAATTCAACTCAACTACATCTCTAAACTTTTCGACAACAAAGGAGCCATTGATCTCAGCAAAAATCCTGTCCAACATGCCCGAACAAGGCATATTGAAATTCGCCATCACCTCCTATGCGACAATGTTCAAAAAGGAAACATTTCAATCGAGAAAGTATCCTACGAATACAATGTTCAAAAAGTCACTAGAACCGGGAAAGAAGTCAACTGAGACCTATATGGAATGGAGCTTAATGAGCTTAAGCCTCAATTTAAGAAATGGGAAGAACTTCTTAGGGCCAATGTCGTAAGTACCATAAGAAACCACGACCATATCAAAACTTGTCATTGCTACATGCTTTATAGTTTATCCACCCGTCAACCCTTCAATTTAGCCTACTACATTACCAAGAGAATGGCGGACATCCCCACTCAAGGAACTACCGCTCTTCCATATGGGATGCTTCTCACCCATCTCTTTAGAGCCTTTGCACCAATTCCACCTAGTCCTAGAGGGGTAAAACTTGACTATCCTCTTATTCCTCACATCTTTGTACCATTGAGTGATGAACAGGTAGCCAAAACTAAGTCCAAAGGAAAACGAGCCCAACCTCCTACTCCTTCAATTTCATCATCAAATAGCTCGGAAGGTGGACTTCCAAACTCTAGGCTTCAACCTCACGAGTACTATGAGGCACTTCCAGAGATTGACAACCCCTCGGAAGAATTCAAGAAAACTAAGGGTATGTTTAAGTGTCTTGGTAGGATGCTCTCCAAGATCAACAAGAAGTTGGACAAGAAATGAAGGTTTAAGGAGTGTTTGGTACAAGAACTAAAACAATGATGTATGATGTATTTTTGCTTTCTAGGATGATGACTTAACTTTGAACAATCATGTGAACTAACTTAGCCTTGCAGGGGGATAACATCTTGATGTTATCAAATTTTCACTATTAAGTGAAATCGCTAGCCCCTACTTGAAATACATGCTCCCATGTGTTTATATATGTGTTATTGCTTTTTATTAACTACAAATGATGTGTTACATATGTTTTAGGCAAATTTTCGGGATTCGAAAAAGTTTACGTGGGTTAAAAATGACCCTGTAAACAAAACAGGTACCCACGGAACTGACATACCCAAAATTATAGTTCCGTCCTTTATAATTTTTGGCTCCACCAAAATCTCACCCCCGGACCAGCCGGACCCAAAAAACGGGTTCCGCCCGTGTAATTTTTTAGTTCCGTTGATACCTGCAGGTATGTTTCTAAAATTCGTTTAATCCCGCACTCTAGTTCACTATATTTTGTTACTAGAATACTTTTTACTGATCATTATTCACATTAGGACTAGTTTAGCTTGCTTGGACCAATAGGATATCCTTTTCCCACCAAAATTCAAAATTTCTCAAAAATCCACCCAAGGAACCATTTTTATAGAGGAAGGAACCCTTATTTTGGTTCCTCGCAATCCATGGGTGTCTATCTTCAAGATTTTGCAATGATTGAAGTTCATTTATTGCATATCTTGCTAAACTTACTCAATACTTCCTCTATGGATTGACTTAGGAAGATTTGACATGCATTTAATCACCTCAAAATCATTAGAAACCACTTCATTTGTATGGTTTAACATCAAATCAAACACAAATTTCCATAATTCCATATTTCTATAAATTGATACATCCTGGATGATATTTTTCACACCTTCACCTTTACTTACTCTTTCTCTTAGAACTTATCAAGTTTAGTCGCAATGAAAAAGTCATCAACCTCATCACCTTCAAGCAAACTTCTCAAGAAAAACGCGAGAATTAGCGTAAGACCATGTTGCTTTGTCAACCTAAGCTCCTCATCAGACTCATCACCATTCAGCATCTCATCCCCTATTAGAGATGAGAACTTCCTCACCTTAAGTACTCCAACTTCACCACCAAAATCAACCATTATTGTGAGTTTGTGACTACTCCACCACGAATCAAAACAAGAATCATCACCTCTCCTCCACCGGCTCCAATACAAACATCTAAAATACCCTCACCACCAAAATCTCCAAAACTTATACCACTTGAACTTTTTACAACCCCACCAAAATCTCCTCATCCATTTTCGGATAATTTTGGATGATTTACCACCTAGGCCAACGAATCCACCACCTCTTCCATCTTTTGGCACCATTGAGCGTATTGCTCATGAACCTCCAAGAGCATACTTTGAACTAAACGAGCCTTTTCAAGATAAACCTTGACCTTTACTTTTTCACCCAATCCACACAGAAATCCATGGGCCAATATATGGAGATCATGCTCCACCACCTCACTCATTCTCTCCACATATTGAAGACATTGATGAGTCAATGTGAGAAGACCACCCACAATCTCAAGTAACGATCCAAGATCACCTAGATAATTTCCAAGCTTTTTCAAACATGGTTGATTCTCATCTCAAGGAGGTAGTGTAAATGCAAACCGCTTTGCTTTCTTCCCTCATTGCTCCATCAAATCTCAACCATCATTCAACCAATGTTCCACCACCAAACAATGAACCTAGTCTACCACCAAACCAACCCCGCAATGGTTGCTCCCATTGTGAGCGAACCTCTCATCTAAGTGAAAGGACACGTATTTTTGTCCACAAACTTCAAGATGAAATGAGGTTCATCCTCAACCACATTCTTGAGCATATTAACGCTCTTTCTCATCCTCCACCACAATAGGATGGTTATTAGTTATTTCTAGGATTTTTATTTTCTAAGTTATTTTTTTTTTCTTTTTTAGGATTTATTTTCTTTCTTATGTCAACACATCTCCATTATTGTCCATTTTATGACTTTTAGTCATAAAAATTTTAGAGTTAATATACAAACAAGTCACTAAACTTTGCGAAACATTTGTCCTAAGTCACTAATGTTTCATTTCTGTCATCTAAGGTACTAAACTTCACGAGTTGTTTAAACATCTTACTGAACCTTTAAAATGATGACATTGCATATTTTTTTGTACAAAACGGTCCTTGTGGTTAGTCGGGTGTCACGGATTTAGTCCCTAAACCACTATTTCTGTTAGTTTGTCCGTTTTCTTACATTTTTGTCCGTTTTTTTATGTTTTTATTCGTTTTCAACCGTTTTTATACGTTTTCGCCTGTTTTTTTACGTTTTCATCCGTTTTTATACGTTTTCATCCGTTTTATACGTTTTTGTCCATTTTTATACGTTTATATACATTTTTTATACGTTTTATTCGTCTTCATCCGTTTTTATACATTTTCGTCCATTTTTTTCCGTTTTCATCTGTTTTAATACGTTTTCATCCGTTTTTTGTCAACCTTTATACGTTTTTATTTGTTTTCATCCATTTTTATACGTTTTCATCATTTTTTATACGTTTTTTTCGTTTTATATACTCGTTTTATACGTTTTTATTCGTTTTCATCTGTTTTTAAACGTTCTCGTCATTTTTTTACGTTTCATCCGTTTTTATACGTTTTCGTTCGTTTTTTTCCATTTTATATATGTTTCATATGATTTTATTCGTTTTCATCCGTTTTCTACGTTTTCGTCCATTTTTTTACGTTTTCGTCCGTTTTTATACGTTTTCGTCCGTTTTTATACGTTTTTGTCCGTTTTCATATGTATTTATACGTTTTTATTCGTTTTCATCCATTTTTATACATATTCATCTATTTTTTACGTAAGAAAAATGGACGAAAACATATAAAAACGTAAAAATAAGGGACGAAAATGTATGAAAACATAGAAAAATGGGAGAAAACGTAAGAAAAACGGACGAAAACATAAAAACGTATAAAACATAAGAAAACGGGCGAAAACGTATGAAAACATAAGAAAAAGGGCTAAAACGTAAGAAAAACGGATGAAAACGTATGAAAACATAAGAAAACGTAAGAAACGGAAGAAAACGTATAAAAACGGTAGAAAACGAATAAAAACGTTAAAAAATGGACGAAAATGTAAGAAAACGGGAAAATAATAGAAATAGTGGTCTAGGGACTAAAACCGTGACACCCGACTAACCACAAGGACCGCTTTGTACTAAAAAAAATGCGATGTCATCATTTTAAAGTTTCAGTAACATATTTAAACAACTCATGAAGTTGAGTACCTTAGATGACAGAAATGAAACATTAGTGACTTAGGACAAATTTTTTGCAAATTTTAGTGACTTGTTTTATTAACCTAAAATTTTACTAATGAATGATGTTTGTTATAATGATGTTGGTTACTCTAAGTGATTATTTGTTGGTTGTAACCATTTTTGTGATTGTATGGTGCTTGTGATGATAGTATGTTTACTAACCTTTGTTTTGTAGCTTTTCATCATCCATGTATCTTTCTCTTGGCACCCAATTAAGGGGGAGCATTGTCCAAGGGGGAGCATTTGGCTAGGGCTCGTTGCATTATCCGCCTCGCCTCTTCTTTTTGTTTCGGCAAAAATGGAGAGAATATTATTGCACTTGAACATTGACTTTCAAAAGTCAAACAAAACTTGCTAATAAAGTAAACCAAAAATTAGCAAACAAAAGTCAAAACTAGTCAAGTCATATTTTAAGACAAAATAACTTTTAAATTGTCAACTATAGTTACCTAGCTAGATCTCCGAAGTTCAATTTATATTTATTTTAATTCTTGTACATCTTTATATCTTTGTTAAAAATAAAATTTATGTTTTGTCCTCAACAAAAAGGGGGAGATTGTTGATACAAATATCGTTCAAAAACGTTATTTATATTTTACGATCTTTACCTTGTTTTGTTATCGACAAAAGTAAATTTCATTTTTGCAAAGTATAAAGCTTGTCAAGATTGTTAGATATTATTACAAGCTTTTCTTAAATAGTTTTCAACATTCAAGCATTAGCAATTTAACATTTTTGATTAAACTACTTATCAATCTACATTATTACCCTTCTAAATTAAAATGTGTCTCAACATTTTAGATCAAACATTTTTAGTTACTTTAACAAAACATTACTTAAGTATTTACTTATATAACATGTAAATTCTAAAAATGGAAAACTACATATTACATCATGTCTTGCACTAAAGATTTATTGAAATATTTTGTTTAGATATTTCACTCAACATATCTTGCATAATCTTGGATAGATTTGGTAAGATCCTTGAAAGATTTTTTGTGATCTTCCTGTCAGACTGGCGGAACCAAAATATATAAAGGGCGAACCCCTTTTTTTGGTTTCGTTCAGTCCGTAGTCTGCTGATCACTTGGCCTATAAATAGTAAGCCAACCCAAGTTGTTTTCTCATCCTTCATAAGCATAAAAAACATAAATTCTCTCATTCTATTACATCTAACTTAGTTTAATTTCATTTTAGTGATCATCTTTTGTAGCAAAGAAGATCAAGGCATATTCAAGCTTCAACGAAAAGTTGGAAGTCTTGTTTGTTTTGTTGTTGTGTGGATTGTTATTGTTCATACATCATTGTTGTACCAAACCATCTTAAATCTCTGAGTGTGATCGGTTAGTATTTTAGTTCTTCAAATACATAGTGTGTTGGGAGTGGTTGTACCCTTGTAAAAGAACTCGACATCTAGCTTTGTGTCAGAAATATTGTGTAAGCGACGTGTAAAGCATTTCTCCCCCGGTTAAAGGAGCTTGTTAATTAGTGAAGATAACTCTCGAGTTGGAGACTCAGGGAGTAGAGTAGGGCAAGGAAAAAGAGTCCTTGTAGACCGAACCACTATAAACAACCTTGTCGTGGTTTGATCGTTTCTTTCCTTACTTGCATATTATTTATTACTTGCATATTATTCATTCTTTGCTTGCATATCGTTTATCCTTCAATATATATATTGATTGAGCTCACAATAAGTTTTTCAAAACAATTAAAATTTTAACGGTAAAACTATTCAACCCCCCTTCTAGTTTTCCACAAATATGATTGGTTAGTAGGAGATGCAAGAATAATATGAACCCTATTAGTAGGGGTGTTATTCGGGTTGACCCGGTCGGGTTCGGGTCAACTCGGGTCAGGACAAATCGGATCAAGCTTTAAAAAAACATACCCGAACCCGACCTTGTTTAGAACTCGGGTAAACTCGGGTCGGGTAAATTCGGGTTCGGGTTCGGGTCAAATCGGGCTGGGTCAATCAGGTCGGGTCAATTCGGGTTCGGGGTCAACCCGACTTTTATACATTGTAAAAGTGTTGTTGAGTCGGGTTAGTCGGGTTCAGGTTGGGGTCGGGTTGGGACAAGGCTAAAAAAATATACCCGAACCCGACCTTGTTTAGAACTCGGGTCAATTTGGGTTGATCCGATTGACCCGAATATAATTTTGATCCCGATTGACCCGACCCGAATTGACTCGGGTCGGGTTCGGGTCAGGTCAGCCCACTGACACCCCTACCTATTAGTACTCCAAAACTCCAAATATGTATTTTATAACCCAAATAAGCTAAGAAAAAAACAAAACAATTTTTTCTTCCTCCTTTTTCTTTTATGGCCGAAAGTTTTGAGTGAGTGAGAGAGTTATATTTTTTTAAGTCTTGCAATGTGAAATGACTAGTTATGGGTGTGTTTGGGGAGGGGCTTGTAGGGGTTTATCGGGGTTTGGGCTTTTAAAATAAGTCGGCTTATAATAACCAAAATTTAGATATTTTTAGTTTTATAATTATTTTAGCACATATACATTAATAGAGTTAGTAAAAATTGTCAATGTGTCGTGGCTTGGGGTATTGTTTTCAGTCGAAAAGAAAGGAAGGCCATCCCTTGTGTCATCTTTTGTCTACTAACCAAGCTAGTTACAATCAAACTTTCTAGTTTCTTATATTTGTATTGGTTTTTATTTGTAAAAATGGGTAAAAACTGTATAAGTAAGTGAAATAAAGTGCGGGTAAAAAATGTATAAGTAACTGAAATAAAGTGTAAGTAGTTGTAAACTATTGTATCATGTATTTTGAGTGGGATTGAGTATTTAAAATATATTGTCTAGTGATAAGTTAAGTTAAAGTAATTATATATCATTTCAGTATTTATAATAAAATAAATACTAAAGGGTGAAATAAAATATTTCTTAAATTTTGTAACACTCTATTATGTGTAGGAATGTAATAAAAGCTATTAGTTAGAGTATTGGATATATTGTTCATGCATATGAATTATGAAAATTTTAAATCACTTAATTAAATTAAAGACTAAAATACACCGTTGGTCCCTAAACTTGTTACTGCGCATCGCAGTGGGACAAAGTTGGGAGTTATCATCGCCGGAGGTCCAAAATTTGGGTTTTTAATGCCAAAGAAGTCCCTTAACCACTAATGCCAAAGTCAATGTCTTATTTTTGTCATGTAGTCGAGGGTATTTTAGTCCATACACAGTTATACCTTGTTGCTTCTCTTCTTGTTTCTGGTCTCTTCACCAGGAGAATACCTTACTCCATACTGATTCACCAAAACACACGCAGTCTACTAATAAAGGCTAAATATGTTTTCTACTTTGTGATCTCATGATGCAGATGCCACTTTAACTTGTTCAAGTTAGAAACATAAGGCTCACAACAATATATCACATGTATAGGAAATTTTGGTAAGGCTTGTAGATGAGTCCATGTTGCAGCAGTAGACAAGATTCTCAGCGGTAAATCCTCTTTGTTTCTTGTGAATTATTGACCCACTTCTCAAACACTCAGGCTGCAACATCAAGTTTAAGGAAACAGTATGTGTTTATTATCAATCACTCTTTCACTAGCCCACGCTACTTTGATATGAAGGACGAAATTTCTTGTCACTTTGATACACTTTGAATCATAAAAACCAGCTGTAGGTTAAATAACCAGAAAAATCGTACCAAGATATGAAGTACACCCTTAAAATTTCGTCTTGAGAAGCTTGTGTATGTCACATTATCTGGATGTCGCAACGTCCTCAGTCTTCCAATGGTTTGGAAGCTGCCACTTCTGCGTGATCTTGTGTTGGAGGATATGGACAGCTTGACAAGTTTAAGCAGCTCTGTTGGCCTAGGATCAAGTGAGCCCTTATCTCGATCGTTGAGAAAGCTCGAACTACATGGTATGAAAAGGTTGGAAAAGTGGACAGATGCAGCAACGAACTCCTCAATGATGATATCGCCTGTGCTCGAGACGTTGTCCATTTGGGATTGCCCGAAGATCATCCTCTTAGATGAACATTATCCCCATCATGTTTTTAATTTAACTATTTACTAATGCACAAATCTCGAGTCCATTCGGAGTTTACAAGGGCTCACATCTCTTAAACGTCTAGAAATCTACAACTGTAATAGTCTTTTAGGAACCCGAATTGCACAACCTTAGTGGTTCTTTGAGGGAACTGCTAATTGAAGATTGTGATAAACTCACTTCCGTGCCTAGTGGAATTGACAGTCTTACCTTGTTAAATTCGTTAAAACTTGGGCCATTCTCGGAGGAGCTGGATTGTTTCCCAAGTCTCAAAGGGATAGAGAAGCTGAGGAGCAACCTTCGTTATTTATCACTGGAGGGTAGGAGTAATTGGGAGTCAATACCGGAAGAAGTAAAATACCTCACCTCACTGGAGGTGTTATATATATATATGAATTTGGTATACGAGAAATTCCAATGTAATTAACCAATATGTCATCTATCAAACATATCTATTTCGATAACTGCCATGGGCTAGATAAAGACTCTGTTTTGAAGGGAGCGCCAAGAGAAGCAGAGTATGTCGAATTAAACGGCGATTATATACTCGATTGAAGATCGTCTTGTTAGATGGAGTTGTATTTTGTTTGTAGATGTTGGTTCTCAAATAATGAAAAGTCAATTTTCACATTGGTTTGAGTAATTTTCTATCTTGATTTCGTAATGAAGTTTGATTGTTAACTGAGATTATTGAGGTTAAATGACTAGGTTTTAATGGTTGACGGTGGGATGAGTGGCAGTAGTTGCTCTTGTTTGGATGAGCACAAAAGAATTTTTGCATAAACTTCTTGTTTCATTTTCATGATCAGGTGATCAGTTTGAAGTGAATTGGATACATAATGTTTTCAAAACACAAAACAATCATCGAGTACAGTAACATTCATCCAGTACAATAATCACACATTGTTCATATTATCATACACGTACAAGACAATCTTTGTATTCGAATATTAATTATGTGACATTTCTTGTTCCTTTACTCTTATTCTTTCCACCATATGATCTAATTAGTTGATGAAGAAAGATCCATCTGATCAAGAGACCAAAAACAAGAGAAGAAACAAGGTATAAATGTGTATAAATGTGTATGGACTAAAATACCCTCGACTACATGACAAAAATCAGACATTGACTTTGGCATTAGTGGTCAAGGAACTTCTTTGGCATTAAAAACCCAAGTTTTAAACCTCCGGCGATGATAACTCCCAACTTTGTCCCATTGCGATGCGCAGGAACAAGTTTAGGGACCAACGGTGTATTTTAGTCTAAATTAAATAAATAATTATGAACTTGTAATTGTAATGAAATAAAATATGCACTAGAAATGAAATGAGCCTTGTAGATGTGTTAATGTACTAAAAATATGTACACCAAAATTTAGTCTGGAGTCATTGTGCAAAAAAAAGTGTTTCTTTGTTACGCGATTTAACTAAAAAATTATGCGTAAAATGTACAATATTTCAATTTAAATAACTTTTAACTCTTTTAACCTAAAACGTTTTATATGAAAATCTATGTCAAAAAATTATTTTTACAATTATTTTTGCATTAAAAAATGGCAAATCTAAACAACAACTCTAGAAACACTTATTTCTTAACAGCTTTAAGTATTACTTTTAAGCAAAAAAAAAAAAAAAGAAAAAAAAAAGGGGATTAGAAACACTCTCCAAATTTAAAAGGACGAAGATGGAACGTTGGAAAAAAAAAATAATATAAGTGTTAGGAATTTTATATTAGCAGGCCTGAGTGTTATGGTTAAAAATTTAAGACATACAATAATTGATTGTATCGTAAAATTGAACACATACTTTTTACAAATAAATACCTAAACTAATCTTATCTGCTATTCATTTCGCATATTTTAAGAGGTGGCAATTTGTGTATAAAATTAAAAAAAAAATAAATAAAATAAAATAAAATAAAGAAGAAGCTAATTTTGGCTAGTTTGTAAAAGATTTGAGCATATTTAGCCTATCTTTTTTTTAAAATGGGCATATATAGCCCATTGAAAAATTAAATAAGCACTAACGGGCACATATTTTCTCTCAATTGGAGAACATTGCAATCGTTTTTAAAGAAAAGCTTATATATATATATATATATATATATATATATATATATATATATATATATATATATATCTATATTATATATAACAGTAGGCATTTGGCATTAATGCCACCTCAATGACACCTCAATGCCACCTCAATGCCACATAAGCATTTGTTGTCCAACTAAGCAATTTTTAAATCCACCTAAGCAATAATTGTAAATTTCGTTTTTCTAATAATTATTTTTGTTAATTATTACAATTTTCGGATTTTTTTTTATTTATTAAATTGTAAATTTCATTATCATATATATATATATATATATATATCTCTATATTATATATAACAGGAGGCATTTGGCATTAATGCCACCTCAATGCCACATAAGCATTTGTTGTCCAACTAAACAATTTTTAAATCCACCTAAGCAATAATTGTAAATTTCGTTTTTCTAATAATTATTTTTGTTAATTATTACAATTTCCGGATTTTTATTTATTTATTAAATTGTAAATTTTGTTTTTTTAATAATTATTTTTGTTAATTATTACAATTTTCGGAATTTTTTTTATTTATTTAAATTTTGTTTTTTTTATTTTTAAAAAAATCATGAATGCAACTGGATTCGAACCTGGGTCTGTTAGTCTACAAACAAACATGATTACCAGTAGACCAACACATTTTTTTGATTATAACTTGGAAAACCAAATTTATAAATCTCTACAAAATTTATATTAAGTAATTATCTTCTTTAAAACTTATTATACATATCTTTTCCTTAAATTATGTATTAATCCAAGGAATCCCTACAAATTATAACCCTAATATCACGATAAAAAAATCTCAGCTTATTCATAATATACTTTTTCTTGAAACCCTAATTTCATCTTTTAATCAGCCATCTCCATCATGATATGTATGCATGTAGCTTAGTCCACTAATGTTTATATATTTTTTGTTGCAGGTTTTGATCCTTTAACCTATGTTCATTCTTATTCTGCACAAAGGTATGCTTTTTCCTTTAGATTTAATGTTAAAGTTATTGTATTCAATATATATGTGTTCTTAAAACCCCATGCAGTTTCAAACCTCGATCATAAATTGTTGAGGTTCGTCAAGGTATGCAAATTATTTACCATGTTTTTGTTTCAGGGTGTAAATGTGTATCGTTGTACAAATGGTGAGTAATTTATTAATGACGTTAGTAGATTATTTCAGTTTACCAGGCATGTCTTTAATATATACATGATCATTATAAATCTTTTACGCTTGCATGTAGTATGTTACTTTTTAGTTTGACATGTTATATCAGGCTGTCTCTCAACATCTAGACGTATTTTGAGACTCCCCTGTTATGAAATTACCAATGATGCAATCCAGTTCATCGAGACTTATTTAATTTGATGGTTGATCAAATCTGTTCAATGCAGGACGCATAATGGATGATGAGAAGTAGACATACAAAAGTCAAAAACACAAGATTTCGAGTTTCAAGAGATTTTAAAAGGTATGCATTTTGATTTCATATTCTTGATTGAGAATCCAATATGTGCTCACGCACACAGTAACATGAATTCCTCACTCTACCAAGTCGATTACAAATCTGTAATAGAATGTTTAAAATGCCTTCTCCACCTTCTGTAATTGGCTATCTAACACCACTACAGTCAGGGTTTCATTATGAAAAGAATAATTCACATTGGAAGCCTCTCTAAGTAGAACCAGTGATGACAGAGGTTAGTCGGCAGAGGAGAACCAGTGACGTTAGGTATTTTCACTTGTGTGTGAGTGAGAGAGTACGAGATAGAGAGTGAGTGAGAGTATTGGTGTGTAGGGAAATAGAGTGGGTATGTGTGGATGATCTCCAATTAGCAACAAAACCAGTCTTTATCAGGTTTGAATATTTTGGTCAAAATTATAGGAATGTTTCTCTGTTTCCTATAAGTGGCCTCTATTACGAGTTCTCTACAACAGTTTTTGTAGTGTGTGATTCCTTAAACATGAATCAGTTATCAGCCTAAATTAGTTCATGATCTGCTGAGAAATAAAAAGATTGACACTGATGGTTGCACTGCACTTACCTCTTGACTTAATTCGACAGAGAATGCTCAATCTTGCAAGTTTTTTTAGCCCTCGGTACTTTTTTTATGGACATTATAGCATGGCCTACTTATGAAATCTACCTTTTGGCTAACGTCATGTGTCATATGTGGATTAGGTTTATACATCTTTGGCACAAATACATTACGTTTGTGATGTGCGAATATAAAAAAATAAATAGATGGGGTATTTCGACCAACAAACATATAAATTGATCAATTTTGGGTTATGTTTATATTTAACAGGTCCATTGTGGGTTTCATACATTTTGTCGCGATTAACGTTATTCATTTGATTGTACAGCAACCACCATCTACTTGGTTGATCAAAAGGCCCCGTGTTGATGTTAATCTTGGTAAGTTAACTTATCGCAAACTTATGCATGTATCAGTTCATGTATATTTATTATTTTTACCATATACTAAATATTGCAGCTTACCAAAGTTTTTTTAGTAGTCTTTATAAATGCTATCTTGACATTTAACTAAGATTTAAACAAGTACTCAAGTCAAATGTTGCTATGTTTATGAGACAAGCAAGTACCTTACTACTATTATACTATGAAGTTAATTAAAGAACACATTGTACCATCAGAGTGCTGATATAACTTAAGTATATAATCTGTTCCGTAGGTGGGCATACTCTTGGGTTTTCGCGTTGTTCGTCGTTCAACAACAGAATTCACAACTTCAACTCCACAGTCGACATTGACCCTTCACTCCAGCCTTCATTTGCTGCAAGTCTAAGACGTGTTTGCCCAGCCAGAAACAATGCAAAGAAAGATGGAGTCACAATGGACCCTTCTTCTACAACTTTTGATAATACATATTACAAATTAATTTTGCAGAACAAGGTCTTATTTTCTTTAGATAATGCTTTGCTCAATTCCTCCAAGACCAAAAGTTTAGTTTCTAAGTTTTCAAGCTCAAGTGATGCTTTTTTCAAAGCATTCACGAAGTCTATGATCAAGATGAGTAGCATCACCGGTGGTCAGGAGATAAGAAAGGACTGCAGGGTCGTAAACTAAGTAATCATTCATCTTTCCTATCACTAAAGATGTACACAACATATGTAATTACCCTTTAAAAAAAATGGATGATAAATAAAAAAAAGGTATATCCTAGATCTACATTAATAGAATTCCACATATACCTCAGGTGAAGATTGAGGACGGTGAAGAAATCTCTTGCAGGTTGACGATGGCCACTGGCCTGCCAAAAATTCTGGTCCAATGTTTTTCATCCAGCCATTGGTAAGTGTTATAATATTATTGATAGTTATTTAACTATAACATAGTATGTTGATCCTCCGAGCACCACATATTGACAGCTTAACACACTAGAAAATTAACCTTCATGTATATTTACAAATTTCAGCTTAATAGCGTGTTCTCAACAAAAAACAGAAAAGAAATCCTTCGGTACTTATATAATCATCAGGTACTAACTGTAATATATAATGATATGAATTTTATGAATCACAAGACACACAGACATTCGATAACATTTGACCTATTAATGTCATTTGTGATTTACGTACAGAACGAAGATGGTGGCTGGGGACTTCACTTGGAATGTCATATCACAATGTTTGGCACAACCCTCAGCTACATATGTATGCGTCTTTTAGGAGAAGGACCTGATGGTGGTTTGAATGGTATGCTTGCGTAGGAACAGTGTGTTGGATGGCCCCTGAGGTTTATCGGACATTTCATGATCGGCGTGTATATGGACTGGAAGTGGATTTATGGTCTTTTGGATGCCTTATTTTGGAATTACTGACTTTGCAACTGCCTTTTGCGGGTTTGCAGGAACCTATAATTCATGAGCTCATTTTGTAAGGCAAACAACCACTATTGACAGATGGAGACAAGGAATAAAGGTTGACTTCGGTAATGGGAAGCTTCGGATGGTATACTACTGAACTCCCTATTGTATTGTAAGCTTATTTGTTAAAAAACATTGCTATAATTAGTTGATCTTCTATGAAAAGTGTAGGGTTCCATGAAGTTAGGAAGATTAGCGAAACCTGCTGCTGCATAAGTAAATATATAGTGCAAAGCATAAGGAACGCTTCCTCTTGAGGTGAGTTGTACAGATTTTCAGTTTCCAGAACTGATTCTTACATACGTATGGTTTTCATTTAAAATCATAATACCAGTGTACCTCATTTTCTTACTACACATGTTACAATGAATTAAAGGTGCGATTAGCTGTTAGAAATGCAATACTTAAATTTTTTTTGGAGATTATAAGTGGGCTCAGTTTATTGCTTCAGTATGTCGGGCAGATGGGTTTAGTGGGGTGATTGTGCTTATTAGCCGACTCACTGGGCATTGTCTTGGTCTCTTGGAATGGGTTTGTTGAGAGGGTTAGTTCGGTGTTTGGGTTTAAGCGGTGTGTTCAAGGAGCATCTTCAGGGTGGTGGGTTCAATAATCAGGCTCAGTTTATTGGTGTAGTATGTCGGTTCAACTGATGCGTTTAGCAGTTGGGTTTAGTGGGGGTGATAGTGCTTATTAGCCGACTCACTAATAATTGAAATTTTTATTATTATTTTAATAATACCATCTTTTTTTCTAAGTGACATTGTTATCTTCAAAAATGGAGAATAAGTGTTCGTTGGTCAAACCAAGATGTCATTCATTTTGACCCGTTACCCATTTTGACATGGTTTTAATGAAACAAGTGCAAGTTTGACATGCCCTATTTGTGTGCTTTCTGCCAAATGATACATAGTGCGTATTAGCTCTGAATTTAATGTACCCCACAAAGATGAGACTCTACTAAATAAGGTTCCTGATCAGGCTATTCAAGTTTCGCTAAACTCTTCTACAAGTAGCCAAGAAAATGCTGTGATAGAGCAATCCCACAGTGAAGATGAGAAGTGTGACGACGATCAAGAGTTGTTCTTACGTGAAGATCTGGAGAATGAAGAAAATTCTTCTGAGCTAGCATATAATGAAAGCTCACAGAGCGATGAATCATATTTGGATGCTCTTTTGAATTCTTCTACAAGCAGCCAATAAGATTTCGTGGTGGAGAAATCCTCATGTAAAGATGAGAAGTTTGAAAATGCTAATGAGAGGTGTGAAGATGACCATGAACAGTTCTTTCGTGACTTATATGAGAATCATAAAAGCTCTTCTGAACTACTTTATGATGAAACTTTAGAGAGTGATGATTCAGTATTGGAAGATGGAGATTGGGGTATGAAAGAAAAAAAGTTTGACGTAAAGTCTAATGCCAAGTTCTTATGTTAATTATTGGAGAAGAAGGAACTTTGTAACGTAAGTTTACAAAGTGATGATTCAGGATTAGAAAATGGAGGTTCGGGCATAGAAGACAAAAAGATTAAAGTCTTATTTCATGAAAAGTTGGAGAACGATACTACATCTTCTATATTAAAGAAAAATAATCAGGATTGAGTTATCATTTATTGGTGAGTTTAATGTTAAGAATGAAGTACTTACGGTGGCAATATTAACTACATCACCTGTGGCGCTTCTGTTTGCAGTGGCATGTGCCTCTAGAAAGAAAAAGAAAAAGCCTTAAACAAAACAAAGAGGTAATTTGAATGAGCAATCATCTTTCTTTTAACGTTTGCAATAAATAAAGACACTAAATTCATCTTTTAAGGACATTGGAATATTCTTCATCAATAGAGTACAAGTATTCAAATAGAAGATCTTGATTAGTTGCCATGGCTACTGATAATTTCAACATCAACAAAAATATTGGAAAAGGTGGCTTTGGTGTCTGGGTTGAAGTGTGAAGACATGAATCAATTGTTAAGTGTAGTCTCCCAACTTCAGGTATGAAGGTCTCATACTTTCGATAGGGGGAAAAGGAAGGTCATATTTTTTAGTTCTTGAATCTGGACCTACAGAAGACACAAGCCAGAGCAAACAATACTTTTTCTAGATGCAACACAGGCTACATTAGCATACAATACTGATGCTTCAGGGGAGTTGCCACCTGAGCCTCGACCAGTCGCCACTACATGAAATCCACGTTAAAACGAGTTCTCTCATAGGTTTGAAAGCAGAGCCAGAGATCAACGATGGCGCATGTCATCAGAAAGGTTTGGACCAAGAATAGTTTGTTTTGCGTATTAAAAAACTTCTTGTGATGGCTGTCACTATTTAGAATATTAATTGACCTGATTTATTACATATTGTAGGGCACTTCTATCAATGCTTTCCCTTCGAGTGAAAGAAAATTGACTATTGTATATGATAAAGAGGTGACAAGCAATTGATGTGAAGCTGATGCAAGGTATGGTTTCTACTACCAAGTTTTTGTTAAGTAAATCGCACATGAACGACCCACAAACAATGTCACACAGTAGGCACTAATTAGCCAAAAAAAAATTACAGGAGTTACTCTATGATGTGCTTGGAAATATGTCTGCATCACACAAGTTATATGTGTCATTTATGGTTTTGTATTATCTGAACCTCAGACATTATTATCGTATGTATAAGCTGATCAAGAATCTCTTAACAACTTAATATTATCTTATGAAAGTAATCAGTCACTTATTTAATGTTAGTTATCATGTTCAAGGTCTAGATATTATGTGCTAACAATATAAAATTATGTGATAACATGGGAGACAACAAATACATAGTATCATATTTAATTTTATGTTTCTTTGTGAGATGCCAAAGTCATTACTGAAATGGTTAGCTAATGATGTCTTAATTGGAAATATAGTCGTGATAGGAATTGATTAATGGTTTCGTTACAGGTTAGAATACCATATTTTTAAGCCATTTGCTCATAGAATTAGATGTTTTGTTAGGAGATACAGTTGTGACTTTTCTTTTTGCAGGTGTCGCGAAGATTAACTTTTGATGAAGTAATGGCACATACAAAAGCAGTAGTAAGCTTTGAAGTTCCAAATCCTAGATCTGGATAGGTTAGTAGTCTTTTTTGTGTTGCAAGTATGGACCTCTCAAATCACTGTCATAAGCTATGTTTCTAAATGATTGCAAAATAAGATAAATAGAGTCATAACAACAGCATACTTAGCCAAGGGAAAGGAGAGTGACATTGAACTGAGTTGCTGAGTACTAAAAATGTTATTTTCGAATAATTTCTTTTGCAGCATATCTTGGAAGTGAAGCCTTTGATGGGTTATGTGGACAAGGAGATTCGAAGATTACCTTTACAAGTTAGTTGCGTCATAGACCAGAAGTCCAAGCCATGAAATGGTCTATAAGATTAAGACCTGGACGATTCTTTACAGTCCCTGTAAATATTCATTTTCACCTGTTTCTAATCAAGCTAAGCTTACCATTTTACTCTTATCTAATAAACTATTTGTTTCCAGAAAGAATTGAGAGCTCCACAAGAATCTTAACATGGTGATGCAATAATGGAGTCGATAGTTAAAAAATATGACATAGGTAAACGCCACATGCACACACGACATCTTATATGTATTAGGACCGACCATTGATCAACTTGCATGGGAATTGAGTGATCCTGTCCGGAGATTTACTTGTGACCCGCGGGGATGTATGGTGAAGAAAATTTCTTTTAGCAGTGATGGTTCTCGGTACATCACAACATCTTCAAGTTGCCTTTTCCTCGACCTTCAATTTTCAATATTAATATATCTCTAATGATGTAGGATTTGTACGAGTGGGTATAACCAGTCCAAGAAGCCTTTGTATATGTGTGTGTGACAAGCCTTTTTTAATTAACTTTTTTTCTATGTTTCAGTAGCAAGAGTTGGAGTCTCAAATAGTATGCCTTTGAAGGGATGGCCAATGACGGTACGCTTGAAACTTAAGCTCAATCACATAGGCGTTTGGATGTGTATTTGAAAACTGAGTTTGTGATTATTTCAACTTGACGTTGCAATGTTATACTTGATGCCCTTTTTGGTCAATACATATTTGAGGAAATTAAAGTTGGTTAACACTTTTATATGTATTAGCCAAAAATAAAACAAAACAGACTTCACTTCACGGAAATGGACTAGAAATCGACTGTTACTTACAGAGACTGCAGAGCAGCAGACAAGGCAAATATTGGTGCACCAAACATTACATTTGCACGTTCCCTTGCTGAGTCATCAACGAATACATCCACAAAGTTAAAATACTCTGTTAGTAGTCTTTGTTTAGCAACACTTTGGACCTTATCTGAAAAACCATTTAATGGGAATCCTTCCAAGAGCAATGATATATACATAGCAGACGATATTGTGGATACATTACTGTTGGTGATGAAGTTAAAAACTCCATCAGTCATTGAATGTGAACCATTCCTAACAATCATGGAGATCGATCTCGCAAGTTTACGAAGAACACTACCAGGATCCAGAACTGATTCCCAAGAAGCAGTGGTTTTCATTAGTGTGCATAGTTGATCAACGATAGCATTCCCCATGTCTGACTCAGCACGTCGAACCAAAAAGCACCAAAGTTCCATAACAATCTCCCAACAAAGATGATGTGGATGGAAGAAATTTTCAAGCAAAAACAACTAAACTTCTCCCCAAACTAAAGTTGAGGACGCCACAAGCATAAAGGTCTTCATTGCATGTATTACAGAAGCGAACATATTATGATGACCAGAACCGTGTAGCAGAGGTAATGGAAAAGCAATAATAGATGAATAAACTTCTTCGTCGATCAGAATATTCAAAAGCCATTCTAGCATTTTGGAAATCTCAAGTTTCACATCATCTTCGAGATCAGGAGCACTTCGCAGAAGATTAACAAATAAGGCAACATGACCAAGTAGCAGTAACTTTGACTCATGCATTGAACCACAAGTCAAAGAAAAGATTACATCCATCGATTTGTCATCTTTGGGGACACAAATTGACGTGGTAATATCACTGAACAACCAGTCAATAATTTGACATTTATGCTTGTGTCCCAGTTGCGCTGAATTTAACAAGGAATTGAGAAGATGAAGTGACGTTGGCTCCAGAAGTTCTGCCAAAGTGTCACTTGCAGATTTAAGAAGCTCATCTTTACCAAGGAAGATGCAAAAGGTTAAGACCGTAAGGATGCAAAGCTTAACTGCATATATGATTTCTTAATTGTTATCAGGTTACTAATTTGGATGATTTGAAGAAATCCCATCATTAGAATAATTTTCTTGAGGTATATGATTTTTTTTTCCACGAGCTCAACTTTGAGGCCTTTCAACACTTTATTCTATTTTGTTGGTAGCATAAATGGTTAGCACATTAAACATTTAAATACACTTTAGATTAATTTTGACTAATCTAACATATTATTTATTCGCATGATGTTACAAATCTTTCTCAACTATCATATCATCATGACTATCATGGTACATTAAAAGATAGGCAAAAATCTAATTTGAACATAGAGTTAAATACATTGTCTATCCATTCTGAAAAACTATGAACTTACTTTTAATTGTGTCATGTCTAGCTATTACTACTATATTAATTTTAAAAGTAACATATACGTAAATTTTGTGCAACATAACCTGACTCTACATATTTACTCAGTATATTTCAAATAGCATAACTTTAGCGAATAATCTTTGTGCAACTAATGTCGTAATTTATGAACCTATATTTATTAGATCTTGGTTTGAGAAAATTGTTATTAGGAGTAAAAGTTTCTCAAGTTAGGTTAAAAGAAGGGTTAAAAAGGTTAATTAAAAGCCGTGTTGCAAACGTTATGAATGTCACTACAAATAACAGATTATTGACCCCCAACTAATTTGATGATCGATAATTAACCTAAACATTAAGAACAGATTATCACAAAAGCGGGTAAAACAAATGGTTTGAGCGAGTTTCGTGGAAGAGAGTGGTCTCTTAAGGATTCTTTATGGTCCCTTAACGTTAACTGTTATATCACTTAAATACATGTTGTTTACAAAGAAGCTTTGTTTAGAATTTAAGTTAACTGTTATATCACTTTAATACATTTTCATTATCTACAGCTTTACAAACATACATAAATTTCATAATGTTGTAAAAAATATATATGATGTGCTATTAACCATCCACGCAAACCATACAATTATTTATAATCTTAAAAAAAAAACAAAAAAAATCAACAACTAAAAACCAAAGAAACAATTGTTTTATAATATTGTTTGACAATTTTAAAAAATATATTTCATTTAACAAAAATATATTTCATTTAACAAAAATATCACAGTTTTTGACATTCAATCAAACAAGACATCTGGAAGAACATTAAACATATAAGAAACAGACATGATGAATTGACAGCAATTTCAATCAGTTAGAATCAGGTACGATCAACATGGCCAAACACCCCAAACGACGATGGCTTAGTAGTGCTACTATCTTCATTTTTGGAACCATCAACTATTGAATTCGGGTGAGGAGCCACATCGTTATACGAAGGAGGATTAGCATTCACAACTTGTGGGTTTTTTATTTAGATGAAAGACTGAGGTCTGGAAGCCACTTTCCCCACTGATTGGGGTCTGTTAATGGAATGACCACCACTGCTTCGCTTGGTTTCATCTGTAGAAGGCACGTGCTTCCTGACGGCGGAGTATGATGGAGCATAGATATGACGTTTATATTTAGGAATACAAAGATATGACGTTTATATTTAAACAAGACATCGAAGAAGAAAAGAGATGTTGAATGGGATTAAAAGAAAAAGCTAGGGAGATGGGTCTATTTATATTTAGGAATACAAAGATATGACTTACTATGTGGTCTAAGTCAAGTCATATCAAATTTTGTAAATGGAACCATGAAGAAACTGTACATTAAACTACTTTTAAGTTATCCGTGGATGTCTGGTCCAGCAATGCACAACATACATCACACTAATTCAATTTAGTTCCAAAAAGGTACTTTTACACCATTTCATGTTCATCTTTTATCATCATTAAATTAATTCTTCCAAACTCTTTCTGAATGCTTTGTGTATATGGCTGGCGATAACCAGGATGATCCAGTAGTGAACACTTGCAGAATTACAAGACGAGTTTATAAAGAAGAGTTAGGTTTATGCGAGAAAGAAGAGGGTAAGGATATGCTCCAGCTACGGATCCAACAATATGAGACCCGTTGGTTAGAGTACGAGTATAAAATGAAGTCAATGGAATAACTATGGCAGAAGTTAAGTATTTGGAGACGATGCTGCAGCAGATTTGAACTTGGAAGAAGAACTAACAAGGTTAAAACAAGGTTATGAAGTATGGAAAAAGGATTACGAGGAAAGATTAAGGGTTTGGTAAATGAACTTGGTAGCTATAATGCACCAAAATTATGTTAATAAACTTGACGATAACAATAGATTAGTAATTTGTTTGTACTTTTTTTCTTACAAGTAAAGTAAAGTTTAATAATATTATAAAACCAGGTTCTGTATAAGAAAGAAAACATACATATCAGTGCAACTAAAAACAGTTTGAGTGGCATATATTAGTGGCACATTGTTAGATATGTGTTTCACTTAATTACACTTCGCTAGAATCATTAGTCGCTAAGAACGTGACAATGGAAAGCCCGTTCCGGCCTTTAGCTATAAAGATGAAGTCTCCAAGTCTACAGAACCTGGTAAAACTATATGAGAGCATTAGATCTTCACGTAAATATATAACTGGTGGTAGTTCTTTCGGACCTCAACATTACTTAAGTTGGTCCATACAATTTTCTTGAAAGCTTGGATATTTTCACAATCTTGGTGACTTGAGATAACCATGCTTTGGTAATGTTATTTCAACTTTGTTCATTGACAGATAACTTATGTGTTAATTAACTAAGTTAGTTGCATCTAAAGATATATATATTGGTGTTCTTCTATAATCTTCAAGACCACACAAGCATTACATTGTTCATTAAAACTTCAACTTACAAACTTCTTTTTACAACGCCCTATATATGGTTGTGATTGATTGTTGCTTGGAATAAGTTTGAGGTCTTTTTGGTGTTTGCTAAATTTTACGATACTTAAGTTTTTTAACAATATTATTTCTCGCCCATCGAACGAGCTATGCTTTGATACTTTGTTCTTATGTACTACTTTGAAACTTTTTTTTCTCTCATATTCGATAACCGTTTATTTCTTTTCGTTCTTAATGCATTCAATAAAAAATTTGGTACGTGTATATCTTATTTTCCGTTAACTTATTTTTTCAAAACAATAATTTCGCTATATCAAATTATGTCAACGATAATTATAAAACATGCCCGCCCATTGGGCGGGCTTCGAAAACTAGTATATATATATATATATATATATATATATATATATATATATATATATATATATATATATATATATATATATATATTATATATATATATATATATATGTTTGAGTTAAAATAAAAAAGGTCTTAAAATAAAAAGAATAAAAAGTCTATGATGCATTAAATTTATAACTATGATGCAGTGACTTACAATGTGATGCAGTAACTTAATAACTGTGATGCACTAACTTTTTATAGCTATGATGCACTAAAATTTATAACTATGATGCAGTAACTTTATAACTATATATATATATATATATATATATATATATATATATATATATATATATATATATATATATATATATATATATATATATATATATATATGAAGAGTCATGCCACATATTATTCCACGTGGCATCCCATAATGCCACGTCATAAATACATGTCATCATTCATAATGCCACCTATTAATCCACGCAAAACATGCCACCTAAGTAATCTTTTGGGCGTTCATAAAAATATTTTCTCATAAAATCATGAAGCTGGATTCGAACATGGGTCTATTAGTCCACAAACAAACATGATAACCACTAGATCAACATATTTTTTGGATTATATCTTGCAAGTTCAAATCTATAAACCTATGCAATCTACAATAATAATCCGATATAAAGCATATTATCCGTTATTAAAAAATATATATATACATACATTTTACACAAAAGAAAAATCATAATCATCATACCTCTCAAAATCCATCACGATTTTAGGGTTGCAGGCAGTTTGGGCATTAGGAACCATTGCTGGTGATTCTCCCCAAAAGCGTGTTGTTAATATAAAGCCTTTACGAATTACATGGCTTTTAAATGTTTTTCTCTAATATCAGTCGATTTTCTATACACATAATGTCATTATGTATGGTTAATGAATCTGTGTTAATCATCAACCTCCTTTTGCAGCTTGTCGGAGGAATGGACCAGGTACAACAGAGCATTGCTCTTGGAAAACGACCACACATTGTTGTAAGTTCCAATCATCTTAATTGTCTACTTTGCATATATTATTACACTAAAGATATTAAATAAGTTTCATATTTAACACAAACCAGTTTGTAGTTTAAAGGTTGAATGGTCTTTATTTACTCCTCAAAAACTTGCATGCTTTGGTCACTTGCTGTATCTTATATGAGTTTCTCTTGATTTAGGTTGCAACACCTGGCCGTCTTTTGGATCATTTATCTAACACCAAAGGCTTTTCTCTTCGCACAATTAAGTACTTGGTAAGAAATTAGCATACTGCATGACTTCTTATTTTTCTTCCACTAGGCTGATGAAGAGTATTTGATTAATATCTGCATTGGCATGATGACACATATTATTTTCTTCTGTGATAATGTTTGTGACTTTTTCTATCATAATTCTTCTCATACTTCTAATGCATGTTCGACAAGTGTTGGATGAGGCAGATAGGTTGTTGAACGAGGATTTTGATAAATCTCTTGATGAAATTCTAAATGCCATTCCTTGTGAGAGAAATACATACTTGTTCTCTGCCACTGTGACTAAAAAGGTACGAGTGCTCTTTCTGCTGCATTTCAAAAGTTCTATTCTCGTGTTTGTTTTGGCAGATCTTTTGTTATCCTTTAATGAAAGGTCCTCTAAATAAAAAATTATGTTGCTAATATAGTTCAACCATTGCAGGTGCAAAAGCTGCAAACAGCTTGTCTAAGGAATCCTGTAAAGGTAGCAATATAAACCCTTTACAAATTGCATGGCTTTTAAATGTTTTTCTCTAATATCAGTCGATTTTCTATAATGATTTTTTCAGATTGAAGCAGCATCTAAATATTCCACCGTTGACACCTTGAAGCAACAATATCGCTTTGTTCCTACAAAGTATAAGGTATGGTATAAAAATAGAACTTATTATAAGATAGTATAGCATCTTCAATATGGTTCTAAGATATAAATAACTTTTTGTTTTCAAGACTGCTATCTTGTATATATCTTGATTGAAAATTCTCGAAGTACATAAAAGGGCTAATGTTTTTTTCTTGTATATGTTATTGTTGTTTTGTCACATCTTCTAAAAGATTCTGTAGGAAGATCCCTTTGCAAGACAACATAAGGCACCTGTTTCAGTTGCTTTAGCTTATAAGTTTTAGAACAAAAGTGCACGCCCTAAGGCTACAGACAACCAAGGTAACAATTACCTTTTTTTCAGTATGCTTAAATATTAGTTGGTTTCACAGAACCAACGGACTCCAACTGCGATGATTGCAATATTCACCAGAATTTCGGAATGTGTGTTGCAGGAGTTTCTTGCAACGAAAGTAGACTACCATTTTTTTGTTCAATTGGAGAGAGGTCTAATTCTACTGTAAACGTAGGTATGCATTTGAAACCATGTTCACATTGTTTTGGTTTTTATACTTCTGATTTATGAAGCTGCATTACTATCGTTTGACACCCTAGTTTTGTAATATAAACAACTATCCCCATTTATGCTTATTCAATTCGACCATCTACAAAAAGACAAGCACCAGGAGGCTTACCAACATCTTTCTCATGTACTCAGGGCACCTCATGCAATATGCGTCGGCGTGTTGGCAAAGGCACTTCGGAAAATTATGCTAATCCATCTGTAGCTTCACTCGAAGGACTCAGTTCAAATATAAACTACGGTATACATCTTTATCTTTTTTAAAAAGCTTTATTTTCCATTGTCGGATACGATCTTCATATGCATAACCCTGCTTTTTTATTTGTTTTTTTACTATTGTTTGGCACCTTATTGTTGTCAACATAAAAAGGTAATTGCACTTCTCCTAATTCAGTGCCAATGTATGCAAAAAGGCGAGTATTAGAAGACTCGCCAACATTAGGAAACATTGCTGGTGATTCTCCTCAATGCCAAACATATCACGGCTGTTAGAGGGGTGTAATAGTTCACTTCACAAAAGCGGCTCAAATGTCTACACTTCTCATGAAGATCATTGCATTGAAGGATAATGTCACAGAGGAGCATAAGACTGCAACAGATCTAACCATGTATGTTACCAGTACACAAAGTAGCTTATAGAACCTTGATTAATAAATGAGAAACATGGCTGCCGAAGATGCTTAGTGATAAGGATTTAAAAGGTACCTTTTTGAGGGGTCATTTAAGCCCTTAATTGATCACTTTTGTATCCGTTACTACTTAATTTCAATCCTTTTCACTTTTTAGGTCTCTTGAAGGCAAATTGCTGGAATGACACTTATTCGGACGAAAAGGCGCGAATATACGAAGAAAATGGCCAAAGTCAAGAATCGAGACACTCAGGCTGCTGAATTGAAAGGGGACGGCGTCAGGTTCTACTTGTGACGCCGTCAGAACAAGTTTTGTGACGACTCAGTAGCCAAATTGCTTATTTACAAGTGACGGCATCAGGTTTTAAAAGAGTAGGGCGTCGCAGCTCAGAAGGCCTAGATTTGATCCAGACGGCGTCAGAGACTGAAGGAGACGGCGTCACAGTCATAAGGTGACGCTGTCACAATGCTAACATGGCCAAGACGAAACCCTAATGACGGCGACCCGAAGGCGTCACAATTAAAGAGTGACGCCGTCGCAGTTTGTAACACTATATATAGAATCCGAATTTTTTTTAGTTTTCAGTGAGTAGTTTTGTGGAGTAAAAACCTAAACCGAACCAATGCTGTCTTGTACAGTGTTTTAGGGTTCCCTACCCTATCTTACATCAAGATAAGTGTTTTACTTTATTAATTCAATTATGTCTTCAGTTGATTGTGTGTATGCTTGCATGTTTTCTATGTCCGGCTAATTTATTTATGTGTTTGCTTAGGTAATATGAAACTTAGTTATTGAATATTGATTGGTTGTCTCTTATCTTAATTGTGATTGACCTAGTACTGCGATGGGTTATTCGTTGTGCTATTAATGCTTGATTAATCTTTGTTGAACCTTAGCATATAGTTACTAGTGGAATTGTAGGCTAAACATCCAAAGAATACCTTAGTGTTAAGTTTATTAATCCTAGAGATTTCGTAGTCATTAACCTTTGGTAGCTTCAAAGAGTTAGGGATAAACGCATACCCTACGACCTTAGAAACACAACGCGTTAAGAATAAGGACGTGACAATTCAACCATCAATAGGAGATAACTAGGGAGTAATAAAACCCAAGTAAACACATTTTTAATCATCATACGAGCACACAACAATAGACATAGACTACCCCTAGCTTAGTTAATTAGATAATTAGATAAGTAGAGTAATCGATAGAAATACCAACCCCCAAATCCAAACCCCGAGATTTGTACCTTTTCATTTCCTAAAAAATATAAAAAAGATAAAAAAAAATAATATCCCTCAATCCCAACCTTAGCGTAGTAACTTCTCACTAGCATTCCTATTCCCCTAGAGAACGATATCAATACCCGTGGCTTACCCTAATACTACACTACGATTCAGTTCACTGCCTAGGGTGTTGAAAAACATGCTCGACGAAAAGGAAGTTCCTTTGACCCCGAACGCGCTGTGTAAGTGTATCAAGTTTTTGGCGCCGCTGCCGGGGAATAGAATAGCTAGTTAGGAGTCCACCTCGTTTAGGTTTCCTTGCTTGATTCCTATCAAGTAAGCATTTTTTCCATTTTTAGCTTCCTCGTAGTCTATCCCCCTTCTTCGTGACCTTTGTTAGTAATCCCATCGCTTTTCATCATGGAAGGTGATAACCAACCACCACTCATCAACCCACCACCAATTGACCCACCAAGAGGCCGTACTCTTGGTGAATACTCGAGACCAAGCCACCTAGGCTATAGGAACACCATTGAGCTTCCCGACAAGCCCAAACTACGGCCATGCGAACCGACACCATCCGGTTGGTGCAAAACGGATGTGCATTCCATGGACTTCGTTCCGAAGATCCTAATCAACATCTTAAGGATTTCATTGAAATTGTCGATTCCATCGACCTCGATGCTACTACTCAGGAGACCACGTGTCTGCGTCTCTTCCAATTCTCTCTATGAGACCAAGCTAGTAATTGGCTTGAGCGACTTCCCGTTGGCTCCATCTCAAGTTGGGATGATCTCACCTCTCGTTTCCTTGCTTAATTTTTCCCACCGGGGAGAACTACTAAGCTTAGAAATGAAATCTTGATGTTCCAACAACGTCAAGGTGAATCTCTCTACGAAGCATGGACTCGATTCAAGGACTTACTCCATAGAGTCCCTCATCACGGCATTGATCTTTGGCTTCAAGTCCAACTCTTCTACGATCATGTCAACTTCCCCACTAAGCGATCCATTGACCAAGCGGCTGGTGAAAAACTTAATGATATCACCGCGGAAGAATCATGGGGTATAATAGAGGACCTTGCTCTCTATGACAACGAAAGTTGGAATAACCCCCGTGAGTTGCCCAAAACCGTAAAGGCAATCTCCTTGCCTCCCATTGACTCACAATCTTCCGACCGTAGGATGCTCGAGCTTGAAGATCAAGTTAAATTCCTAATGAGCTCCTACGACAATCCTAAGTCTTCACGCCAAGTGAACAAAGTTTCTTCCTCGTGTGAGTCGTGTAGTGGTCCTCATAACACGCGCACTTGCACAAGATTCCCAGAACAAGCTTCCGTTGACTACGCATCCTCGCGTACTAATGGAACGGGAGGAAGATTCCCTACAACACCCGGACCTAGGACTTTTAATGACGCCCGAGAAGCATGGAAGGGCAAGCCCGACTTTTATTGGGGACAAACCAAAGAATTCACATCAAATGATTTCTCATGGCCCCCATCTCACGGCCCTAACCAACAAAACATAGAGGGGATGTTGCAACACCTAGTCGCATCCCAAGAAGCTCAAATAGCTAAGCTCTCGGACCGTTTTAACTAACAACAAGCCGAGATGGATAGGAAGATAGATAATGTTGGGAATTGTCGATTTGAAGATTACAAACCACGAGCAAGAATGAAGAAAGAAGAAACAATGAGGGCCTAATATGTAATAGTTAGCTTAGCTTTTCTAGTAAGCTAAGATTAGGGTTTTTGTAACCTCCCTCTAGTACATAAAGAGGGTAGGCGTCTAGGTTACAGGCATCCTTTCATTTTATTTTCATTAGTAAACATCTCCTAATGAGAGTCTAGACACACGATCATAGCGTGTGTACATTAGTTGTAGTAGTAATTTATATTTTTCAATAAAGAAAACCTTATTAGTGATATTGATTGTTATTATCATTCCGCTGTGCATTCATTCAATCAATGTTACTCATACCCTAGTTGAGCCAGTATCTTGGTTTCAACAATTGGTTTCAGAGCCTCGTGACTCTCGATCTAGGGTTTATAAGGTTTTCATCTGATTAGGGTTTACCTTAATTATTATGTTGCAGCAGATCTGAATAAAGAAAACAGGCGGCATATGTCAAAAGAAGAGCAGATGATCAGATTTGTGTGATTGTTGCTGCTGTACGAATCATCTTTTACATAAAGGTAATTTATGATCTCTACCTTGTACCAATAAATAGATCATTTCGTTGAGTGCCTTTGGTGATTCGTATCGTGTTAGGTAAACGCACATGGACATTTAATACTAATTTTGTTTTCTACGTTGCCAATCATTATTATCGTGAGGAATGGTCTATGACTCTATGGAATGGTGGGTCACAATTATCTACGAGTTTTTTTTTATTAGCTACTGGTGGACAGTGTTTTTCTTGTTTCTTTTGGTCAATTTGGACGGCGCAAGATTCAAGAGATAAGGCAATATATTCAGACTTTAAAGCTGGTCATGAAGGTGTTTGGTTCGTATATATTTATGAATATGATAACCCTATTATTATGCTCGTATATTATATGTTGTCCCCATTCATTTTGATTGTTTCCATGTACCTCCTTTTAACTGATCATGTGGATATCAGTAGTATTGGTTAATGATGATCACATGATAGTGGGTCCCCCGATTCCTACTGCTCATGATTATGGGATTGCACATGATTGTACAGTGGTCATTCATGTTTACTTTGGTTCATTTATACTGATATCTCTTTCCTGCTGGGTCCCTCATCACTCATTCCCACTGATGGTCATGTGAATAATTACTGGTCCACTCAATTGATAATGGTACGAAATAGTTACATGGGTCATTAATTATTTGTTTCTGATCACATGGGCTGCTCTTCGATTACAATTAGTACCGGTAGACGACGGTTCATAATGGCAGCGTGGGAACTTAATTCTGGTCGGATTATATTTATACTGTTCATGATCGGTTGTTGTATATGCTAATTCTGGTCTTGACAGTTAGTCTTCCAATGTTTTACTAGTCTTGATGAGTTGAATTTTTATTCAACGATGAACCCTAGTAATTAACATATTTTCGGCTGGATTTGATGTTCCTACTGGTTGCATATTTTGATTCGTACTGGTTCCTCTTGATCTGTTTCTACTGGTGGTTCCTGCTGGTAGAATATGCAGTTTCTGTTGGTGCTATTGGTTTCTGCTGATCAGTTGCTGATGGTTGTTCTGGAGTTCCTACTAGTTGATCAGGTGCGCGTCTTATCATATCTTAAAGTGAGTGTGGCACTTTGGAGATAACTTGTTCGTACGTTAATGATGTGACAAAGACTTGATGAATCTAGTGAAGGGGTGAGATCTACAAAAGGTACTTAATGCTCGCATTTGCTATCACTTTAAGGAGTTACGTTGTAGTGCTCAGTGTTAGTGAAGGGGCGAGATATATAGAAAATGTGCTTAATGCTCACATTTGCTAGTGCATCATCTGAGTTTGGAGTCACGTGGATAGTACAAGATATATGACGCATGCTTTGGTGTTTCTACTGGTTCTCCATTATTACTGGTAGACTATTTTGATGCTGCTGCTGATTTGATTTTTCTGCTGTTGCGCTTTATTTCTTTTGTTTAGTAGTATAAAAAAAAAAGTGTATTCCTGCTGGTAGCTTCGGTTCGTGCTGGTAGCTTCGGGTTCTGCTGTTTGTTCGGTTCATGCTGGTGTTGTTTTCTAGGTCCGAAGACGCCCTTGGATTTTTGAACAATGATGATGTGTATGGTTTGTTTTGGAGATTCAGTGCATGATATAATTCTTGATTGGAACAGTTACACGCTCTTTACAAATATTTTGGGGGGCATATGATACCATACAGTTCATGATATGATTATTGAGGAAAAAGAATAATCATAAGCATTGAGTGGTTTCTGGTTGATCCGTCTGAGCTCACTGAGACTATCGGCCTTTGCATGTGATCGCCATGCATATATTGACTACAAGAATTATCCAAAGACATTTTATTATGTCTTTTTCGCATTGAAGGAAGAAATGATCTATGCTACTGAGTTCATGATTCAAGCAGATGGTTAGTATATTTTTAAGGGGAAGCATATTGTTTATATACTTACCATCTACATGCATCAATTGAGGGGAAGTGTCTACGAGTTGCGCAAGACCCCTATTAGAAAAAGGGGAAGAAGATTCATAGTGTGCCGCTTATTATTTGTGATGACATGTTTTAGCATTGTTTCTTCATACATGTTTTTTTGTACTACCAAGAAACTGGAACTTAACCTAGTCAAATTCCAGTTTAGGAGAAGATTGTTGGGAATTGTCGATTTGAAGATTACAAAACCACGAGCAAGAATAAAGAAAGAAGAAACAATAAGGGCCTAATATGTAATAGTTAGCTTAGCTTTTCTAGTAAGCTAAGATTAGGGTTTTTGTAACCTCCCTCTAGTACATAAAGAGGGTAGGCGTCTAGGTTACAGGCATCCTTTCATTTTATTTTCATTAGTAAACATCTCCTAATGAGAGTCTAGACACACGATCATAGCATGTGTACATTAGTTGTAGTAGTAATTTATATTTTTCAATAAAGAAAACCTTATTAGTGATATTGATTGTTATTATCATTTCGCTGTGCATTCATTCAATCAATGTTACTCATACCCTAGTTGAGCCAGTATCTTGGTTTCAACAGATAACCTTTTGAAAGCCACGACCAATAGTGATAGGAAGGTTAATGCTATCTCAACTCCTGAAATTTCCGGTGTAGAGATTAAGGACCAAGTAAGTTAGCTAAGCACGTTCAATTCGTCAATACCATCACCTTAGTGAAACCTAATAGAATAAATGACAAAGCGAACCATGAAACGATACTTGAGGTTAGTGAGACACCTAGGAATGAAGCAACCGAAGTAGATGAAGTAGACAAGGACTATTTCAATAAGTTTCCTACGGAAGAAGAACTCTCTCGCCACCCACACTTAGTACGTGACCTCCGTCACATGTATGTTAGGAGAAGCCCTAGGATCAAGTTTGGGAACCCTTGGAATCTTAACATACCATGTTGCATAGGACACCTTTTCGTGGCAAAGGCCTACATCGATCGTAAATCCCCGATAAATATCATGACTAGCACCTACTATAATTGGGTAATGAAGAAGCCTATCCCAACTAGGAAAGATCCCGATAATCCTAGGGTTAGTTGCAATTTTCTTGGTAGAGTTAAGGGATTGCCCGTTTATGTAGGTAGTTTCACGTTTCCTACGGATTTCATAATAGTGGATGATATTAGTACTGCCATAGATCCTAGCTTGTCTCACGTTATTCTAGGAAAGCCTTTCGTAGAAAACACCGAGATGACTTATGATCCATCGTTAGGAATAGTGAGATTCAAAGATGAGACCGATGATGTAGCTTACCAAATTCCATTTAAGATTGAGAAGTTTTCATCACTCTCCAATGATGAAAAGGAACTTAAACTATCGGTCTACTATAGTAATGAGGATAAGGAGAAGGGAGTAGATTATGTTATGGCCAAGATTTTCGGTTTCTATAAGGATTGCATGAACTTATTACCAGAATATAGAACCGAGTGGGGAGAGGACGACCTTTTAGAAAGGTGTATCATAGGGCACTTCTACAACATGGAATCCCCCAGAGACCGTCATGAGGTAGAAGGTGACGGTAATGAAGTCACGTAGGGGCATGACTTCGAGTTTAGCTACAAGACTCATAAATAAAGAAAAGCGCTCCATAGGAGGCAACCCATGCTTAATTGTTTGCTTGTTTGTGTCGTGTATCTTTTATTGATTGTTTATTCTCATGTTTAAATTTGTAAAAATGCTTTATTTTGTCTTTAACCTCGTCTTAATTACATATAAAGGTATTTTACATAAGGGATAAGTGTAGGGAGGATTACACACGTTTTCAAAAGAAACGTAAACATGAGAATTAAAATTAATTAAAAGATATACATGTGTGTTTGTTCGAGTCAAATGCTTGTATCGAGTCATAATGGATGTTTTGCAGGAAATTTTTCCAGATTTTAAAGATAAAAATTTTCCAAAATTTTTCCCAGAAAATCGCAGACCAGTTTCTATCAGGATAACCTGACGGCGTTAGGAGGAGCAGAAACAGCTTATTACTTTTTCTCGTTTTCTGAGCTACTTATAAAATTTTGGAATTTTCCAGGTCTTAATTTTCTAGAAAATCTGTAAACATCCATTCCACAAGCATTATATCCTAGTTTAGTAGAGTCATATATATATTGTTACCGCCAATTTTACGCGAAGGTTTCGTTTGTTTTCTTCAAGTGTGCAGGTTTAATTTATCAAGAAGAAGATACATAAGATGAGAAGGAGCTTTTCACCCTAACATTCTTCTTGAAGAAAGATGTAACCACCACTTCACACGGATCCTACCAAGCTAATCAGGGGAGTACTAGTTTCTTTCGTTTTTAATTACCTTCCATTATCATTACTTTGATACTTTCGGGGAACATTGGAGACAATGTTCAGTTTAAGTGTAGGGAGGGAGAATAAAACGGGAACTTTGAAACTATGCTTATCCTTGATTATTTGCTTTGTCCAATTTCATTTGTGTAATAAACCATGCGAAATATCGGTTAGGGTAATTTTGGCACCAAATTAAAAATTTTTCATGACATGTAGGAGTAGGTCATTAGTCTTAATAAAGCGTCTCATGGATAAGAAATTATATGACTAGCACAAAAACCCTTTACCACTTAAATTCCACCCAAAATGTGAGGATCGCCCTTAGATTAGTAGGAATTAAAGCATTCATCTTTAATGCTTAGAGTGTGAACCGGTAGTATAATAGATTCTATAACTTGTTTTGTGATGCATTCCGAGATCGCTAGTAAGACTACACTTGTGTAGTTAGGAATAATTAAATGATAAGAGGCATTAGGATAACCCTTTTTTGATACCCATAATATAATTACTTCTTCCACATCGGTTGAGTAATTCCCCACACCCTTGCGTTGTACTCATCTTTAGTACACGATACCCCTAGTTAACCCCTCAGAGTCTATCCTTTTCGCGGTTCTCGTGATATTTCGGTTTTCCGGAATGTCAATGAAGAGCATTGTTTACAATCCACCCCCAAATGTACACCCAAATCGCCTTAGCCTACCTTGTTTGCACTCACTTTTAGTGCATTATTGTTATCACACTAAACCCTTAGCTCAATTATCTAGTTGCTTGCATAAGTTGCTAAGTCGAGTCAAATCCTTTGCACACAGTTTTGGGACGATTGGGACTCATGGGAAAAGTTAAATTTTATGAAATGACGGGAAGGGAACGTTAAATTCAAATTCCCTTTATTTGCATAATAATGTACTCCAAGTGTTTTGATCTTTTCAATTCGGGTCAAATTAGTGTTAGAATAATAAAAACTCAAGTGTAGGGATGTGCCTATAAATCCCTATTATTTTGATGTTATCGTAGAGGATGGTAGAGTAAAAGTGTATGAAAAAAAAAATGAAAAAATGAAAAAACATACGGGCTACCATCCTACATCTATCTTTAAATTTATGTTTGGTTGTTTCAGTTATCTAGAGTTTAGAGTGTCGAGTCTTGGCTTAGCAACGCCATTCTTCGCATGCTTGTAACATAAAGATTTTTGACTTTTCACCACTAAATCGCCTATCCCACCAAACCCTTTGTTCCCCTACCGTAAGCCTAACATTACAACCCTTTAAAAGACCTCTTGGATAGTCTTTCCTAGGTGCTTACGCCAAAGCGATGGAGGTTTGATCTAGTCTCAAGCCTATGGTAATCTATGTACTAGGACCGGTTAATGAGTGTTTATCTTCCATTTCCAACTTGTTATATTTCATATACACCCGAGAGATGTAAGTATCTAAACACCCCATGTGAGGTGCAAATATGTAATTTACGTGCTTGTTATGACTTTTGCGGGGCTTATATGTGTTGTGGATCATTCTAAACTAATGCTTCATGACCCCTAATTTATAAATCAATTGGCTAAAAGCACATTTGCTTGAGGACAAGCAAATACCAAGTGTACGGATATTTGATAAGGATTTAAAAGGTACCTTTTTGAGGGGTCATTTAAGCCCTTAATTGATCACTTTTGTATCCGTTACTACTTAATTTTGTTCCTTTTCACTTTTTAGGTCTCTTGAAGGCAAATTGCTGGAATGACACTTATTCGGACGAAAAGGCGCGAATATACGAAGAAAATGGCCAAAGTCAAGAATCGAGACACTCAGGCTGCTGAATTGAAAGGGGGCGGCGTCAGGTTCTACTTGTGACGCCGTCAGAACAAGTTTTGTGACGACTCAGTAGCCAAATTTCTTATTTACAAGTGACGGCATCAGGTTTTAAAAGAGTAGGGCGTCGCAGCTCAGACGGCCTAGATTTGATCCAGACGGCGTCAGAGACTGAAGGAGACAGCGTCACAGTCATAAGGTGACGCCGTCACAATGCTAACGTGGCCAAGACAAAACCCTAATGACGGCGACCCGACGGCGTCACAATTAAAGAGTGACGCCATCGCAGTTTTTAACACTATATATAGAATCCGAATTTTCAAGTTTTCAGTGAGTTGTTTTGTGGAGTAAAAACCTAAACTGAACCAAGGCTGTCTTGTATAGTATTTTAGGGTTCCATACCCTATCTTACATCAAGATAAGTGTTTTACTTCATTAATTCAATTATGTCTTCAATTGATTGTGTGTATGCTTGCATGTTTTCCATGTCCGGCTAATTTATTTGTGTGTTTGCTTAGGTAATATGAAACTTAGTTATTGAATATTGATTGGTTGTCTCTTTTCTTAATTGTGATTGACCTAGTATTGCGATAGGTCATTCGTTGTGCTATTAATGCTTGATTAATCTTTGTTGAACCTTAGCATATAGTTACTAGTGGAATTGTAGGCTAAACATCCAAAGAATACCTTAGTGTTAAGTTTATGAATCCTAGAGATTTCGTAGTCATTAACCTTTGGTAGCTTCAAAGAGTTAGGGATAAACGCATACCCTACGACCTTAGAAACACAACGCGTTAAGAATAAGGACGTGACAATTCTACCATCAATAGGAGATAACTAGGGAGTAATAAAACCTAAGTAAACACATTTTTAATCATCATACGAGCACACAACAATAGACATAGACTACCCCTAGCTTAGTTAATTAGATAATTAGATAAGTAGATTAATCGGTAGAAATACCAAACCCCAAATCCAAACCCTGAGATTCTTACATTTCCATTTCCTAAAAAATATAAAAAAGATAAAAAAATAATCTCCCCAACCCCAACCTTAGCGTAGTAACTTCTCACTAGCATTCCTATTCCCCTAGAGAACGATATCAATACCCGTGGCTTACCCTAATACTACACTACGATTAGGTTCACTGTCTAGGGTGTTGAAAAACTTGCTCGACAAAAAGGAAGTTCCTTTGACCTCGAACGTGCTGTGTAAGCGTATCACTTAGATTACTCAGAAGCGTTTCAAATTTGGGAAAAGAAATTCCTTATATGAGTTTGTGAAAGATAACCCAGAAACAGCCCGAGAGTGAGCCTTTGATCTAGAGAGATCTAACCATGTCTGTTACCAGCACACAATAATGGGGCTGTTGTGATGACTAACATTTATGAGATGTATGCGAGAACATTTAAAGATGACACAGACTTGAATGTGGACTTAAAGAAAATCCAGGTTGGTGTTATTCATTTCTTGTGTTACGTAAAGTCTTTGAACAAGTTTATTGCAGAGGTAGCGAGAGGGAAGAACCTGCTATATATAAATGGAAGTGTGGGGGGTCGTTTAGACAAAAGATATTTATAGTACTGAGATAGCGTATTGATTATCTTATTTTATTAAAGCTTATGTACATGTGTTGATGATGTCGATCAGGTACTGAGGTATATGGATGTGGTGTTAATAAACATATTTATATGTGCAATTATGTAGCTTCTTTGTTTGATGCCCTAGGTTCTAGAAGTTGTAGTTGGATTATGGAGTCGCATAAAGAGGTTAAATCGATATTAGCATCGTTTCGAACCTTCCAGTTTTTATGTAGTAATCGATCTTCCCATGGTAGTTTTTTCGCTTCTTTTAATAGCTTCTCATCTTCTGTAGACATTGTGATTTTATATAATTAGTTGTTGAAGATCGATTGAATGAGTGTGTGTGTGTGTGTGTGTGTAAGTTACAATGTGTGTGAGTGAAAAGAAGTTGTAGCTGAATTGACTAAGCTTGCTTCAACAAAGAGGATTGCCCCTGGAGATTTTTCAGAAATATGCCATACACTTAAGAAGCTTATTACGGATGTAAATATTGATGTTGGAGTTGAAGCAGTACAAGCCATTGTGAATCTTGCATTGGGATTAAGAACTAATTTCTATGCAAGTTCACACTTTATTCTTCCCGTTTTACTGTGCAAGTTCATGCTTTATTCTTCCCGTTTTACTTGAAAAAATGAAAGAGAAAAAATCGACTATGAAAGAAGCACTTGCTGATACTCTCCAAGCAATCCACAAGGCTGGATGTGTGACAATTACTGATATTGTTGAAGATATTAAAGCAGTTGTTAAAAATAAAGTTCCACTTCCGCATTCACTAACACTAAATTGGGTGACCCATTGCATCGAAATGAGAAACAAGGTTGTCATTCTTAAAGTGCAAAAGGACTATGTTCCGATTTGTATGGAGTGTCTTAATGACGGGACACCTGATGTGAGGGATGCTGCATTTTCAGTCTTGGCAGCAATAGCGAAGTTGGTTGGCATGAGGCCTTTGGAAAAGTCATTGGAGAAACTCGATGATGTCAGGCAAAAGAAGCTTTCAGAAATGATTGGTGTTTCTGGAAGTGGGGCTCCAACCATGACAAGCTTAGTCACATCATTAGGTGGAGCTGCTTCATCTGCACAGGCTGCTAATGGAGGTCCTGTTAGAAGGTCAGCAACAAGTATGCTTAGTGGGAAGAAACCTGTTCCAGCAGCTCCTGCTGCTAAGAAGGCGGGTGGTCCTGCGAAGCCTCCTGTTGGCAAGAAAGCAGATGAACCGAGTCAAAACAAAAAAGTTGAACCTGAAGATGTTGAGCCAGCTGAGATGACCCTTGAAGAGATTGAAAGCCGACTAGGATCTCTCATTCAAGAAGATACTATTACCCACTTGAAGAGTGCTGCTTGGAAAGAGAGACTTGAAGCAATTACCTCACTCAAAGAACAAGTTATTGCACTCCAAGAACTTGACCAGTCGGCTGAGATTCTAATCCGCTTACTCTGTACCATTCCTGGCACATAAACACTTTTTTAGTGTTTATATCTGCTTTATTTGTGTAGAATAATATCGGGTGAACATTTATTGGTGTTCTTTCTTAATGCTTATAACTCCTTTAATCACAATTCACAAACTAACCCATAACTTCTTAACGATATTCACAAGTTAAATTTAAAACTAATACCTTCAAGCGATATTGAAAATGCAGGAACTAACTTCTTAAGTCCAAATTTATATTATAGGGTCTAAGTTACATGATGCGCTAAAATGTTTTGATGCATGGTAAATGCAAGTTTTATAAGCTATCCACTGTGTGTTTCATATGAAGTACTTAAAGCTACAAACTAGATAGCCTCGGAGTAAGAGGACATTGAGAAAACAGTAAGTTCTCATATACTATATACGTTTTCACTAGAGGTGGTAAAATGGGCAGGTTGGGTAATGGGTCAAAATGGTTAGTTTTTGGTAAAGCAATTAAAAAAACATTCCCATTATACCCAAACTCTATAAAAAGTTTACAATTATGATTTTATTTGTGCAAGTCAAGATTGCGTATCCAAAAGAGATGCATTTTTTACGCAACGGGCAACTTAAGCGAACAGTTTCAAAGAATCCCTTGTTTCATTGAGATGATAATTTCTTAATGCTCGAATGAAACTGCTTATTTCAGTAACGGTCTGTTTGGAATTGATTCTTTAAGTGTGTCTAAATTTGCTATTGGCTGATAAAGCTTCTCAAGCATGTAAGAACCATTAGCAGCAATAAGTTGGTTATTGGCTACTGTAACTACCTGAAAACCACATAAAGATACTTGCTAACTGATCATAAATGAATATGTTCTTATGTAGTCATCGTCTTTGACACGTGTGTTAATACAAATAAGCCGTAAAAACGTTTATTTATATTTTACGATCTTCTAATGTTTTGTCGATAACAAACGTAAAATCATGTTAACGAAAAAAATAAAATACGTAAATGGTTTGAACTAATAGTTTCTAACATATTCACATTTTCATATAAAACACTAAAACAAGTATAAGTGATTTTATGATTTAGTAATACATATGTACAACAACTAGTGTTTACATATTTGGGTAAAATATACACATAACTAGTATGTAGTATATTGGGTATTATAAATGGGTAGAAACTTAAGTATCACAACCCATTGGGCAAATACATTGAATGTAGTTGGGTACAACCCAAAGCCCATAACCCATGGATCTTGACCCATAACCCATTGCATGACATCATGCTTATATCATACATGGACAATATCCATAAACCCATGGATCAACCCATACCCAAGTGACTAAGTGCATTGCACTCAAAGATACATTGTATCTAGCCAAAGATCCATGGTTCAACCCATGACCCATAACCAAAATACCCATGGGCAAAGAGGAGCGTTCCACGGATCCCTGGCTTAACGCTAGACGGATCCCTTGTGGTAGGGATCCGTGGGATCCGGGGAAACAGTAGGATTTTTCCTCAATAAATAGTGAGCCATTTCTTCATTATATCTCACCCCTTTTCCAATACACTTTCTCCCCTGAGTTAAATCTCACTAGCCTTAGATCCAAGAGATCTATGTTTGTAGTTTTATTTTTGTGTGATCTTCTAGGTTCCTCTTAAAGGCAAGATCACCACCTTTGAAGTCGAGCAAGCTCAAGCCCATGAGTTGCCATGCTTCCTCATCATCAAGGCTATTGAAGTCCTCTTGTTGATGATCTCTTTCTTTCTTCAAAGAAGTGTAGTGTTGAAGACATTAGTGAAAGATGTCTCAAGTGTCAAGACGAAGATATTAGTGAAGGGTATCTATCGTCTATAGGATAAGCACTTGTGGTAGGTGCTTAGAAGTCAAGACAAGAAGCATTAGTGAAAGGTGCTTAGAAGTCAAGACTTGAAGCATTAGTGAAAGGTGCTTCGAAGTGAAGACACAAGACATTAGTGAAAGGTGTCTTGTAGATCTAGTCAAAGGCAGTAGTGAAAGGTGCCTTAGATGTACATTCGATATGGTGTGTTTCGATGTACTAGATAGACTAGCATTAGATCCAAGGATATTGATGTCCTTGATGATGTTGTAAAGGAGTAGATCTCCTTTGGGATTAGTCGTTGGTGTAGTGTGGTAGTAGTTCCTCCATTGCAATGGAACTAGGTGCTTAGCCTAGTACCTAATAAAGGGTAGGCGACGTTGTGATAGGATTAGTTCTCCTAAGGTGTGAAAGAACTCGGTGGTTAGCCTAGCACCGTATAAAGGGTAGGCGACGTTGTGTTAGGTGTGGTTCGCCTTGGTGTGAAAACTCGGTATTTAGCTTTGTACCGGAAAAAGGTTAAGCGACGTTGTGAAGGCTTCTCCGCCATAAGGAGAGATTGGTGTAGTGTTTACAAACTCTCGAGTAGGTGACTCGGGGAGTGGAGTAGGGCAAGGAAGGTGTCCTTGTAGCCGAACCACTATAAATACTCGCATTGTGGTTTTGTGCTTCTTACTCTTATCTTTTCATTACATATCTTTATATGCTTGTCTATCAACATCCAATACACACAACCAAATAGATTGACATAAGTCGATCTAAATAGTTTAAAAGGAAGTTTTAATTGGTAAAACTATTCAACCCCCCCTTCTAGTTTTCCACAATGTGTTCAATATTTGACTGTCATGAACTCATGATGCTCAGGATTATCGGTGACATTTCAAGTTGTGGCGATAGGCCACCAGGCGAGGCCGAGAGGAAAGGAGAAGGTCAATATGATGTTAGTGGCTGGGAGTATTTATACAGGTATGAATCGTGAACCAAAGCATGCTTTTAGTCAATGTACTGTTTCATACAAAAAAACTTTTTTTCGCTGGAGCTCTACCGACAAAGATGATTTCCCACAGGGAAACACACTCTTGCCACATATTACATGGTAAGCCTCTTTTATTCATTACAATTTTGGTTTTTTTTTGTTCAAATCATAATCTGATTCAACATTATGCTAATTATATTACAAAATATGTTGCTAATATTGTTTAAATATACTTGCTGAAGTTCTTTGTTTCGAACTACCATTAGCTTCTAACATTTTATATACAATATTTTTATGCAACTTTTGCTGTTGAGCATTACTCGATACTATAGAATAGGAAAAATCTTAACAATATTTGTGTGTCGTCTAATGATATTTAAAACTAGACTACACGAGTGTCTTCCGTTGAACCCATCACCAACACAAAAAAACCGACCCCCTCACGAGCAAGTAATATTGGTGAGCCTAATTTGCCTCCACATGTGGTCTATCTTGAAGAACTTGATATGGAGCGTGATGTTATTAAGGAAGTAATTCGTAAATTCCTTGATTTTGCTTACTACAGTTTGGAAGGAAAAATCAAACCAGTGGTTGAGTTCCTTCTCGACCTCGGTATAGCAAAGTCAGATATCCCCGTAATTACTAGTAAACGACCTCAATTATGTGGTATTAGTCTTACTGAAAATCTAATCCCGACAATGGCGTTTCTAGAAGACTTAGGGGTGGACAAGAAGAAATGGGCTAAAGTTATATACCGATTCCCCGCTCTTCTGGCTTATAGCAGATCAAAGCTGCAATCAACTGTCGATTATGTTTATGAACTTGGGCTTTCTTCTCAAGACGTGGGGAAGTTTCTAACTCGCTACCCATCCATTATAAGTTACAGTTTGGAGGAAAAGCTATGACCCACAGCTCAGTACTTTGATTCGAAAGGAGTAAACTTTGCAGTTTTTATGTCTCAATGGCCACAAGCTTTTGGTCTTAGCATCGAGACAAGTTTGAAGCCCGTCACTGAAATTTCTTGCAAAAAGGATACCATATTGCTGATTTTGCACTAATGGCTTCTAGATATGGAGCTCTTTATACTTTTAGTGTGGAAGATAATTTGTTAACGAAATGGGAATACTTTTTGACTATGGAATATCCAAAATCCGAACTGGTGAAGTTTCCTCAATATTTTGGGTACAGTTTGGAGGAGTGGGTTAAACCAAGGTATGAAATTATTAAAGAGAGTGCGGTTAGGTTTCTTTTAAACTAGGTGTTGTCACTTTCAGATGAAGATTTTTACAAGCTTCTTAAGCGAAAATTGAAGAAAAAGAATGCTTGTGCTTGATGTGTAGGATCCCAGATGCCATATTAATAAAATGACCCAATATGCGTATAATCTGTATGTTTTGTTATGAATGTTGTAGATACTGGGCAATTGCTTATACTGTGATTTTGAAACTTTATTTACAGGTGTTAGAGGGGCAAGCACACTTGAGTTCTTGGATCAACTATAATTGAAACATGTTAGTAATGCAGGCGGTCTTTATCATTTGTGTTGACGTATTTAACTTAATCACGCTTAGGTGTAAGACCAATACATTTAGGGTGCAAGATCTTGTATCTTTTTTCATCTTAAGCTCATATTCAACCTGTTTGAATAAGCACTTTTAATATATTTATAGAAAAGATAAAGATGCCATAAATAAGCACAAACCAGAGTAGATTAATTTCACTTTACATTAAACATGATACTCATGTTCAGTAGTAACATGACATACACATAGTAACATGAAGTTCACATTAAAACCATCCTTAGTGGATGGTCGACCGTCGACCAATTGGTTAGTCAAGGTATGAACGCCCATAAATCAATATACACACACCATATCTTGCTAATATGAGAATACTAAGCTTATTAACCACCACTGATTAGTTGTTTTTTAACATCACTTATTAAAGAATACCTTGTAATGATGGTACTGATCGTCTGCTACATCACCGATTTTTCCATCTATTACCTTTCCTGGAAGACCAAGAGAAAAGCAAAATAAACGTCTATATATCATGAGTGTAAATAATATTTATAACAAGTAAAACAACTAGCAAACCTTCTGTGAATAGGAGGACCCTTGCCACCCTCATTTCCAGCTCATTCAACCTGAGATAATTCGTACTATATCTGAATACTGCTATACATACCATTTTCATTGGCAGAGGCGGAACCCGCTGTTCTAGAAGTTTCTAACACCGGACCCATCTGAACACGTGTTGTAGACACTGAATGGTGAACACCATTGTTTCTATTACCAGGATCTTGGTGACTTAAGTGAAGCATTTGATCAAAATCTTAACAATTCTGTAGATTCATCCATTGCTGCTCGTGGTAACATATTATCTTCTCACTCTTTTTCAATTATCAACCATATATCTTAGAAAGACTGAAGAAACATTTAAACTGAATTTTGGGACAAACCACTTGAAAAGGGATGTAACTCTAATATATAAGTAAAAAAAGCTATTCGAAAACAATCTCACTTTATCGCCTTGCTCGTTCCTTAAACCATCGTCTAATAGGATAAGCGCCTATAACATTTTTGTTACAATTATATTCTTCTATTAAGCCAACATCACCATAGCTCATGCTTGACTAGAACTTATCATGCTACAAACACAAGTCATTTATTAGTCCTTTATATGATTGAATACGTGTATTCAACTTTCATATAGTCTTTAGGTTCCTTTAGCATATCATGTTTAACTATTAATAAAAGTAGTTCTGAAGTAATAATAGATGTAACCTTTTCACTTGAAATGCTAAAGCCTAGAATTGAGACAAAAAAAATATAGAGTATCTATCAAATATACTCAAGTAGAAATGTAGCCATATAAATATATTCCAACCCTTCTCTGAATCTATGCTAGAATAGAAAGATCTACGAAATACATAACCACGACCATGTTCAAATTTTTGTTTTTGAATTGATCATGTTATTTATTGCGACTTGAAGTCACAAAATCAAGTTGTGCATGCTTATAAGAAAACACACATTGCTATCATTTATATTCAAATTTCAGTTGCAACATTGTGTTGTTCGAGTTATAGATCCGATGGATTGGTTTTGTTGTAGGTAATTGACTATGATGCCATGCAACCAAAAGGGCCTAAGTTTACAAATCTGTGACAAACCATAACAAGAAACCACCAATGTTTGTTGTTCATTAAGATGCCATTAAAGCAATTATACTTGTAAGTAATCTCTTAACACTTACTTTTTATATACGGTAACTCACAGACACCTATATATATTCGGTGATACACGGGGTGGACATGGTGAAAGTAGCCCAGAACCCATGTCATCTACAGTGGTTGCGAAAGACCAGACACTATTCTTTTTAAGGAAAATCCTCTTTTTTCAGGATGCAAAAAGGTATGGCTTTATGTGTACTTATGTTTCAGCTCCAACCAGAAATCCATTCACAGATATTTCAAATTCATCAACATCATCTAAATTTGGTAAAAAAATCAGCTGGAAGCACCTATATACAATAAGTAAATAAACATAATTAACAAAAACAAAATAATAATAATAATAATAAACTATATATTTGTTCAACTAAATCCTAAAAATAAAAACCAAAAATCAAAATACTTACCTGCTTTTAGCCATTTTATGGATTATGGTAACATCAATTATAGATCTTAACCATTTCATTTAACTTTTAATTACTATTTAGTATATAATTGTTCTACTAAATCCTAAAAATAAAAACCACAAGTCATACCTGTCCATCAGACGGGTTTTGCCACTAGTATATATATATATATATATATATATATATATATATATATATATACATAGGGGAGAGTTAACGTGAGATCAAGCTTAAAGTTGTAAAAATAAGATCAAGCCTAAAAAACCACTAAAACATTTATAAATAACAAATTTAGCAATAATACACATAAAAATAATATTTTAATACAAATTAACATTTTAGCAACTAATAAGAAAATGATACATGAGTTTGGATTAGTGATACACCTGATACACATTACACTAATAAATATTCCAAAAACTGATACACATACAAAAACCTGATACACATTACACTTCTAATCAAAGTGTATCATCTAGGTTTCGTAAATTTTAAAAAGAAATATATCAAAACTTTAAAAAATTTAGTTGTAGTTAATAAAAAATTTATTTTTATTGTAAGGAGAGTGTCGCTTGTCAAATTTTAGTTGGATCTCATTTTAACAACTTTAAGTTTGATCTTATTTGATCTAGATTCTTTATACATATACATATATATGTATATATTTGTATATATATATATATATATATATATATATATATATATATAATATTTTATTTTTTGAGTAAATTACACCGTTCGTCCCTGTGGTTTGAGTCAAATCTCTAATTTCGTCCTTAATTTCTTTTCTTGCATGATTGATCCTTATAATCAAACTATGTAACATCATTGGTCCTTATTGATGAGTGATGACGATTGTTAACTCTGACCGTTAAAACCCTCATGTGACTTGCACATGAAGTATTTATGTCTTTTCATCAACAATCTTTATTTATTTATTGATATTTTATTTTATATATATATATATATATATATATATATATATATATATATATATATATATATATATATATATATATATATATATATGTATATATATATATGTATATGTATATGTATGTATGTATGTATATGTATATATATATATATATATATATATATATATATATATATATATATATATATATATATATATATATATATATATGAGTAAATTACATGGATGGTCCCTAACGTTTACCCAAAATTTCACTGGTAGTCCCTATCTTTTTAAAGTTTCACTGGCCCTCCCTATCTCTGCAACTAATAACACCAGTAGTCCCTGCCATAGACGGACGTTTGTTTGGACGTTAAGTTACCCCACGTGCCACACACGTGAGGGGTATTTTTGTCTTTCTCCTACGTTGCTATCATTTAAACCTGGTCTTTTCACTTGCAACATATATTCCCAATGCTTCTTTCATTTTCATCTCTGTTTCACACACAAACACATAATTCTCTCAATCTCTCACACACATAGGCAAATCATCAATTTGTAAACCTAATGCAATGGTGTTATCGGTTTGGTTGTTGCGTGAATCAGAAAAAAATGAAGTAGATGTGGATTATAATACCGTATATGGTAAGATATCAATTATGGTTTAAAAACTTGTATTTGTCATTAATTTTGAAAACAAACACTAATTATGCTTTTTTGGGCATTAATTAATTGTGAAAACAAACCCTAATTATGCTTTTTTGGGCGTTTTCGCAGGAACAAATTCTACCATGTTTTCACTCAAGGTTTTTCATGGAGGGATGTTTACTGACCCACCAAAAAGGCGTTACGTAAATGGTACACAAAGCTTTATTGATAATGTAGACACTGATTTGTTTTCAGTGATTGAGATCAATGACATGGTTATAAGACTAGGTTATAAAGGGAATAAGAAAATGTACTACCATTTTAATGTTCCTGAACTTGATTTAGATAATGGGCTTAGATGTTTAGGTAGTGACCAGGATGTTCATGATCTTTGCAAATATGTTCTGTTTGGTAGTAAGCTGATCAATGTGTACATTGAACATGAACATACTAAAGTGGACACTTATATGCCTTTACCAGTTAAGAAGTGTACCATTGTCGAACTAGAGGATGATGCACCAATTGTAACAAAATCAGTTTCTTCTAGATCAGTTTGTAAACAGTTAAGGTTAGAATGGAGTGATAAGGGTAGTGTAGCTAATGAATTGGGTCAGACCAGTGCAAATGTAGTTGGTGAAAGTATTATGCACATATCCGTACCAAAGTGATTTTCCATTACATAATTAAGGTTTTACAACCCACAAAATTTGACCACAAAAGTCATACTTCCATACTTCCATTAAAAACTGAATACACTAATGAAAACCTATGTCTACGTTTTCAACCAACAAAACACAACAATGCATATCCATGTTATAACCAAGATCTTCTTCATCCTTTTTCTAGCCATTTCAGCTTCCAACAATTGTGCTTCAAGCCTGTTTCTTCCCCTCAATAGTCCGGGTATGATGGCCACAACACGATTGCACATTGGAGGATCTATCCACCCATTGAATGGACAACTTGAACCCTAAAAAGAATAATAAAATTAGGGCTGAAAAGTGACTTCAAAATACTAGATTTCATAACTTACTTTTTTAGGACACCCATGAAACCTTCTACCAGGGTTTTGATCCGACCATGAAGTTGTTGGAATTGTTCTTCTACCACATGAACAAAGAGGCATGGTGTTCTTGATTTTTGAGAGTAAAAGTAAAAAGGATATAAAAGAGTAATGGGTGAGGATGAGGGTGAGGGATTAAATAAATATGGTAGGTATAGAAATTAAATAAAAAGAGAAAAAAGAATGACAAATTTACCCCAGGCGTGCAAATCACGTGCAAGGGTATAACGTCCAAACAAACGTCCGTCTGTGGCAGGGACTACTGGTGTTATTAGTTGCAGAGATAGGGAGGGCCAATGCAACTTTAAAAAGATAGGGACTACCAGTGAAATTTTGGGTAAACGTTAGGGACCATCCATGTAATTTACTATATACATATATATATATATATATATATATATATATATATATATATATATATATATATATATATATATGTGTGTGTGTGTGTGTGTGTGTGTGTGTGTGTGTGTGTGTGTGTATATATATATATATATATATATATATATATATATATATATATATATATATATATATATATATATATATATATATATATATATATATATATATATATATATATATATATATATAGGGAAGGGTTATTTTCAGAACTGAGAAAAATGCGAGAACTGCGAGAACTAGCATCAACCAATCAGATTTTTTCTTAGATTAATTTTTATTATTTAATTCAAAAGGGTATAATGGTAAAATTACTTTTTTTTATATTTGATTTTTTTTCTTCAAAAAACGTTGTTTAGTTCCAGTAATTCAGGGATTTTTTTTTTACATTGTGTGCACATGTGTTTTGCATTATGTGATAATTGTATTTTCCATTTTTGCATAGGTATTTTGTATTTGCACATGTATCTATAAAAAATATTACATAAGTATGTATACAAACAACAAAACTTTATTAATACATTTATTAAATTTTATACAAACAACAAAACTTTATTAAAAAAATTATATAAATATCTTTTATTACAAATATATGAAGCGTGCGTATGTGCATAATACAATGTCGTTAATAGATGGTTCATCTTTTAGGCGTGCGCGCATGTATTCATCGTCTTGTTCAAAAACCCATGAAATCTATACGTGTGTTTTTAATCCTTGTGCACATGTGTTTTTCCTCATTGGCCAGTCTCGATCTCTTTGTATGCATATGTGTAGTTGAGTTCGTCCATATGCCCATATATATACGTATGTGCATTCTTCATAGTACTCATTATACTCGAACCTGTAATCACAAACAAATAATAGAGGAATAATTTAATCATAACACTAACAAAACATATATGCATAATCCTTTCAAAACAGCTGACATTAAACAAAATAAACAAGTTCATGAAACTGTAAAAACACATATGCATAGAAGGTTTCAAATTCACAACTGTAAAAACACATATGCATAGAAGGTTTCAAATTCACAACTGTAAAAACACATATGCACACTCAAAAACACATGTGCACACTGAGATGATAAGAGCAATAAAAAGTAAGATTTGAACCGTTGCCTATTCCAACATTCGCAAACCAAAAAAACTTACGATATCAAACCAAAAACGTTCGCTAAAAAACCAAAAAATCTAAATAATTGGAGCAGGGCCTCACAAAAAAATGACACTCACTAGAGAACCAAAACTATACTAATTGGTACTCACATATTTTTAATCGAATATTGCATGACTCATTTTTTAATTCTTTCACTTTCTAATTGAATTAAAAGAAAAGGAAAAAAAAACATAGAATATGGAGCATGAGGTGTTCCAGAAAGAAATTCAAGTACACGTTCAAGTGGATCTATAATTAATTATTTAATTATGTAGTTCCTTAATTCATTTCTTTTAATTGAATATGAACACCATTTGGATTAACCGACCATTGAATGATGAAACGTTTGTATCAATACCCAAAGAAATCATATGGACAATTGTGATAAATAAATCAGAAAGCTATTAAATAAATAAATTAGCAAAAGGTGTAAGCCACCTAAACACAAAATCAATCATTACCTTGTACAAGAGGGTTACCAAGGATCGCTCACACAACACATGAATTTTTTCTTTCTTTTTTGACGGCTGGGATAAAAAGCATGGGGTTGGAATGGCGGCACTAGGTTAAAATACGAAGATATAAAGAAATAAATTATTTGGAGTAACTGTAGGAGACAGTTAATGAAAAGGAAATGTATTAAATACCCTTAATGCCCTTCACTCAATTACAAAAGTTTCCTTAATCTTTCTTTTAGTGACTCAAATGGCACAACTCATCTCATCCATTGATCTAATATTTTAATGGCTTAGATTGGTTCTCGCAGTTCTCGACCTTTTCTTAGTTCTGAAAATAACCTTACACTATATATATATATATATATATATGGTCACGTTCAATGCAGAACCATTATTTTGTACAGAACTTTACAGAACCACTTTGAACCAATAAGAATTTAGTATTATTAAATATTTTTATTTAAATATAAAGGGTATAATAGTAAAACCTTATATTTACTTTCTTTTTGAATTTTTTTTAACTAAAAACGTTTTTTTACCCTTAATTTTCGGATTTTTTTTTTCAGTTTTAGATTTTCACATGCATGTTTTCAAAAAAATCTCAAGTGCATATATGTTTTTTAAACAGACATGTTTTTAAAAAAAAATCAAGTACATAGGTGTTTTTTTTTTCTTTTTCTTTTTTTAAATATAGCAATTTTACACGTGTTTCTTACATTTAGACGTCAAACTTATTTGCTTAAAATGGTAATTGCATATATGTTTTAAGTGTACATTATTTGATTATCGACCAAAAACATAAAAATACACATGTAACGTGTAACAATTTATAACAAACGAAGAACACATATAGTATACACAAAAGTTGATATTAAATAAAATACAATTCATGTACAAGAATCTTGTTAAATATAAATGTGCACGCCGTTTAAAAACATGTGTGCACTCTTCACTTTCTCGTCTAATTCTTTTGAACATATGTGCACGTATTCCAAGAACATATGGGCACGCTGCGCTTTCTCATCAAATTCATTAGAATATAGGTGTACGCCTTCGAAAATCATGTATGTTTTCGGTGGCCACATAAGCTTCAATCAAAGACGTATTTCTAGAGCATCAAAAACATGATACCTGTTTCAAAACAAAAACTAAAAATTAAATATTTGGTCCAACTATCATTAAACAAAAACTAAAAAAAGACACTTGAACCAACAAAAAACATCACGACCATCAGTGGCAATGGGTAGCAAGTATCGTTGTTCCATTTAATAAATAAATTAAACGATAATCATAATAAATAATTATCAATATGGCAGCAAAAGAACAAAGTTCATGATTAGTCCACCTGTTGATGTGTTCTATTAACACTCAAGAATTAAGTGCGAGTCTAAGCGTATGCTTTTTGCTTTTTTTAACCAATTAAAAGTTTTATAAAAATTAACTCCAAGCATTTTGTATTTCATAAAAATGCAACGACCCTACCCACCGAACAAAACCAGACGCAAAGCAAATTCACACAAATCAGAGTGAAAATTTTGTCGACATGATAAGCACCGACTTAGACTATATGGATAAAGAAACATTTTTTTTGAACAAGGATAAGGAAACAATTAAATAAAGATTGGATGAGGAATACGCTTTTGTTAAAAAAAATCATTTTCCGATAAAATCATTTTCATATAGTAACCTGTAACCAATAGGTGCGATTGGAACCGCTTCAATTGTTCTTTGTGGCTGGATCTTGAAACCGAAATCGAAACCGAAATCAATAATCAACAATGGATCTCTTTACTTTTGTGGCCGAATCTTGAAACCGAAATCGATTGCGAATATATATAATGTTCAAAACATCAATAATCAACAGTGGATCTCTTTACTTTTGTGGCCAGATCTTGTTACTTTTTATGGCCGGATCTTGTTTTTTTTCTTTCAAAATCGATTACCTTTGATGTTGTTACCTTTTTTTTTTGGTTGAAATGCAAAGATCAGATCTTGTTACTTTTGTGATGGCTGAAAAAAAAAAGAAAAAAGTAAGGGGTGGTAGATCTAAGATCGTGGTGTTGTAGGAGGTGGGAGAAAAAGCCTGTGATGTATCCAATAACAAGGAATGATTTAAAAAATAAATAAATGTAGATTTCCTATAATAGCCTTTTGGCTTTACACACATTGTCCTCAACTTTCAATTAATTACATTTCTGGCACAATTCATTATAACCCTTGATCAAACTAATCTAATGGCCCAAATTAATTTTAATGGTTCTGTAAAGTTCTGTATATAAAAATGGTTCTGCATTGAATGCTACACTATATATATATATATATATATATATATATATATATATATATATATATATATATATATATATATATATATATATATATATATAATATTTTAGTTTTTGAGTAAATTACACCGTTCGTCACTGTGGTTTGAGCCAAATCTCTAATTTCGTCCCTAATTTCTTTTCTTGCATGATTGATCCTTATAATCAAACTATGTAACATCATTGGTCCTTATTGATAAGTGATGACGATTGTTAAGTCTGACCGTTAAAACCCTCATGTGACTTGCACATGAAGGTATTTATGTCTTTTCATCAACAATCTTTATTTATTTCTTGATATTTTATTTTCTTAAAAAAAACTTAAAAAAAACCCAACAAAGACCTTTACTTTCCTTTCTTTTATATCTATAAATCAAATTATATAATTTCATTATTCATTATAATTAATTATTTTTAATATCTAAAATTTCAATTACATTTTACAATATCCAATAAAACTTTACATATTTTTTAAATTACTAGTTTTAGACCCCCGTGCACGCACGGGGCTTTGGATTTAATATTTGTTAGATTAGTCTTAATTTATTAAATATATAGAATCGGTATTGTGCAAGTAAAAACATAGACAAATTTATGATATAATTCTAATATGGAATCCAGAACACAAATAAACAAATCCATAATATAATTGTTTAAAAAATTAAAAATTAACTATAATCTTGTTAATTCTCAATTATATCAACGGCTTTAAGTTCCATATGTTTTTGTAGTTTTTTCCCACTTCGCTCGAGCCTGAAAAAAGTCAAACCGCGAACATAAAACCAATGTTTTTTCAAAATTGGATAATAATGAAATTCATAACACGTATAAATACCTCTTCTTCTGCTGAACTGTTGCAAGCATTTATTAGGCAATTACATTCATCGTTCCTACACGTATAAATACCTCTTCTTCTGATGAACTGTTGCAAGCATTTATTAGGCAATTACATTCATCGTTCCTACACTCACATTGACAATATCCATAACATGTTGGACGGTAACAAAAATAATACGCATGATCCGTTAGACGGGTGTCATTATTTTCATAATAAAGAGAGACGCGATCCTCAACAGCTTGGAGCTCTATTTTATTTTTATCTTTAACTTGCAAAACTGAATGTGTACCTTTAACTTTCATATTCGAATCAATGTTATTTGATAATTTGGCATCATTGTCATTGACAGTTCCTTTTTTATATGTTTTAGTGATTTCCATGGTAAACTCCAATTACGAAGGAAGGTATCTACAAGATATCGATAATACTATTATTGTAAACACACTTTAAGACATATTCCAACAAAAAGTTTATCAATCTGAACAATACTATTGATATTGAGTAAACCGGCCACACTGAAGATCACATAAAACCTGTATGTATTAATGAATTAGGGTTGAGAACTATTTGTATTTATATAGACATAATTTAGTTAAATTTTTATTAAGCCGATTAGGTATTATGTTTATTTAGCCTATTAGGTCGTAATTTAAATATAGAAAATATATTTTTTTGTTTATCAGTTTGGTTTTAATATCTTTTCGTTTAAAATACAAATATTGGATGCAAAATGTGTACATTAAATTATATTTAGTAGGGTTTTATGTTGATCTGTTTTTTAGAAACAAATTGTTTGCGTGTTTATGTTTTTATCCTTTTTCCGTGTTATATAATACTTGATGCAAAATATATAAACATTATTTGGGTGTTGATGAGTGCTTATTCACTCATCGTTTTTACCCACCTAAGACCACAAAAATGACCAAAAACACCAAAATATGATCAAAATATGTGAAAAATATCCTCGGAGTGTGTTTTGTGTCTTGCAGGTACAAAAGGATTGAAAACAGAGCGGAAACGGACGAAAATGAGCCGAAATCAGAAAAGTGCTGAAACAGACGGAACCGGGAAGTGATTTTCTACAATTCTGGAGCCCATGACGCGTTTTTGGAGTGAGAGTGGGAAAACAAACCTAAAAACCTAACCCGAAACCAAAACCACCATTTTACCCTTTCCCGATACCCAAATGACCAAATTGCCCCTTAAAACCAAAAATCCAAATAAATCCCGATTTTACCCAAAACCCCATTTTTGTAAAAACTCATTTTTTTTCTTTCTAAAACCAAATTTTTAGTTTTCAAAAAAAAAAAAAAGCTTACAAAACAAAAAAATACATCTTAACCTTTTTATAATAAAACTTTGCTTTTTAAAACTGTAGGATATTGGATTTCACAAACACTCTAAACCATGATCAAGGTAGGCGTATAAGTATGTTAGAGAGAGAAAGTTCTAGTGAGAGAAAGGAAGAGAGTTGGGAACTATAGTGAGAGAAAGAAAATATTATTATGAGCTCCAACTCTCTACTTTGGAAGGTAGAGAGTATTTATAGTCTTACAATAAAACGCCACACAACGGGCTGTGGATCAGGCATACAGTGGGTAAAGACCCGTCCGTCCTCCACGATGTTACTTAACTAAATACTACTTAGCTTAAAATAACTACGACTACGAGCTTTCTAACGATTACATATACTTGAGGTGACCGACTCTTTAATACTTGGAATTTCTAATTCCTAACAATCTCCCCCTAAGGGAGGTCACCTCAAACATATACTAAAATTACATTGAATACAAACAGATATTACATTAACAATTGTTCTCGCATTCTTGATGTAGTACTTTGCTCCGAAGCTCGTAGTCATTGAATCTTCTCATTTCATGTTTGGTTAATCCAAGTGGAGGTCTTTTACTGATCCACGTGATGATACTTTTGAGCCAGCTTTTGAGATCATCAGCTAACAAAAATCTCTGAGACATCCATTGTGGTGTTGGTATTATGTGATGTTGTGACTTTCGGACCGACATGCTCACATTCTGGATCATGAAATCTTCACATCAGAGTAACGGAAGCTTTCGTTGATTCATGATATTGGCAGCAGCGTACCAGAAGCATGGAGTGAAAATATCAGAGTCATTGATGCACTTATCATGATTTCTTTTGAGATGAATGTGTAGTGTGAGCATGCGGCTATGGATTGACCGCTTCATTCTGATCAGCTGCAAACGTCGGGTGTACCTGCATAAAATAGTTAGCAATAAAGCGCACGAAAGTGTCTTTGATCACTTTCGTTGAATTGAGGTACACGGCCCACGGTTCCCCGTTGATCAGTACAAGTACTGCCTGTGATCAGGTATAATTCCGAAGAATTTCCTTGACAGGGTTTCGCAGCTGCTCTAGCTGTTCTCAAACCGGAACATCTCAAAGAAGACAACACGGAGTGAGTGAACCAGCGAATAGAAATTCACTGATTGATGAAAAGAGATTTGAAAGACAATCGTGTATTGCTCAATAGAAATTGTTTTTGCAATACAACGAAGGTTTTAATGAAAATCAATTATCAATCATAAAACACCTTTTGATTTGAAATATCCGTAGACGGTCGATTTGCTAAAGAAAAGAGTTTTTAAGCACAAAGACCGGTTTTTCAAAGGTATCCGTCAATCCATAACCTGAACCAGGATTGATTCAAAAGATTGAATCGCCCTATTGTTTCTGTTCAGTTGTCACATGGTTGATCTATTTGATAGATCTCACATGCCACCCACCAGGAGCTTGATTGATGTTGGCTCCAGAAGGCTTTCCATCTTCATTGTGAGTATGTTTGCATATCACTCAGATGTTCTGGCAATACCACAAGGATAATGCGTAGGACTCAAGATAAAATCTCTCTTTCCACATTGTGTGAAACAGAGTCTTCAATGAAAGTGTCCTAATGAGATTTATTGATGATCTCGTGGCTCTAGACTCAACATGTGCATATTAGGTTCCTGTGCCGGAGACTAGGGAGAGGGTCTCCTTCTTCAATATCAACAATCTCTAAGAGAAAGTCGATAGATTATGTAGGTTCCCCGTGAGAATGAAACAAGCCCTTTTAAGAGGAACTTGAGTAGCTTGGGAAGTTAGTGCAGTGCGTCACTGGGTCCATGACGTCTTGTCTTCCATACCGATGTTACCATCAGTAGCATATGAATTGAACCCGGTTTCTGCCCTAAGGTTGAATATATGGAGGGCTATTTGTTTTCACCCTTTTCTCATTCAATTCTTTTTAATTCTTCAACCCCTTCAGTGCTTACCGAGACTTCATAGCAAGAACCTTGTTGGGTTTGTTCCAGTACTCGCTCTGTCTCAGTCCGCACTCTTCCCATATCTCACTTTTCTCCTTTTATCATCATACCAAAGGACTTCTACACTAACTAGTGGATTGTCCCTGGGTAGATCCCTCCGGTTCTGGCGGATCATGGGAACCAATACCTAACCTTATCATCCTTATATCACCGTACATAAAGTAAATTTGGTCGGTCTATTTGGTATTGTTCATCTGCCATTTGAACCAATTGAAAACCATTTGAAAATCAATCCAGATACTTGTGATATATTATCAAAACATTTTGTACCTGAATTGTTTTTGATATTTTTAGAACAAGTGCTCCCCCTCAACATGTGCATCAAATGTTTGAAATCGTTTTGCACACGGAGGCAAGAGGAAGAATTAACTTCTTTGATTACCATTTTCTAAAAGATATCAACCTCACTTCCCTGATCAAATCAAGTAGATAAAGCATTTTGGGGAAGGATGAGATTTTCATAATTCTGCTCCCCCTCAATATGTGCCTCGAGATTTGAAAAGAGTTTTGCACATGCTAGAGGGAACCTGCACATTGAGATAAGTGATCACGTTTCAAATCATAGGTTTAAGATAGATGCTCCCCCTAAACATGTGCATGAAAAATTTGAAATCGTTTGTCACATGCGGGAAGGAGAGCTTGTACATCCTTATAAAACCATTTACCGAATTATCAGTTTAAATCCAATTTAAATCACACATTCTCCCCCGATCACAATTACAAAATCATTTGAGATTTGTGATCTCTTATAGATTTAAATTGATTTTGAAAGCTTTTAAGGAGAATTGTCTTGATTATGAAAACGTTTTAACTGATAAGGATCGGATTTTAAGACTTTAAACTCTACTGATAAAACATGCATGAATATCTTTTGAAAACAATTGAATGCCAAATAACTTTTTAATTTAATTGAAATCATTCTCCCCCTCAATCAATGACATAGGTTGTTGATTGAGAGATAGATATTTTGACAAATAAGTCCAGATGATTATCAAAAATAGAGTCTGAGTTATTTTTCAAAGCAGTTAGTTTTCAGCAGAAAAATGTTTATAGAATCAGAGCATGGAATTTTGAAAAACATGATAAAGTATGGCTCTGTTCTTACTTTAAAAAGCGGGTTACTGCCTGACATGACAATAAACCATTGTTTCTCTTTCTCCCAAAAATATTTTTTTTTTTTGATTTTTTTTTTTTTTTTTTTTTTTTTTTTTTTTTTTTTAAGAATTCGAACAACATCTAAAGTCCCGTGTCATTCTTTGAATGACAGCACAAAGACCGTAGATATTGTCGAACCGAGAAAAAACATAACAAATTGACAATATTTTTTGAAGATTTTTCGAATTTTTCAGATTTTTATGGATTTTGAAGGTTTTATATTTTTCTATTTGATTTTTGAAGGTTTTATAATTTTGTATTTTGTTTTTCGAATAGATATATACAAGAGATAGATGAAGATAGACCTTTACTCCTCGTCTTCCTCCTGAAGACGTTTGAGTGTTTATGGTTGAAGGCTTTTCAAGCCAAGACGTGGAAGAATAAACTCAAAACGTTCTCTTGGAAGAGCTTTGGTGAAGATGTCTGCTAACTGGTATTCAGACCTCACAAAATAGAGTTCCACCACACCTTTTTCCACTTGTTCCCTGATGAAATGATGTCGAATGTCGATATGCTTAGCTCTTGAGTGTTGAACGTTATTGCATGAAAGAGCAATAGCACTTTTATTATCACAGTACAGAGGGATTTTGTTGAATACAAAGCCATAGTCAGTTAATTGAGATCTCATCCAAAGGATTTGAGTACAACAAGATGACATGGCTATGTATTCTGCCTCTTTAGAGGAAATAGAAGTACTCATTTGCTTCTTTGAAGACCAGCTCACAAGCTTATCACCCAAAAACTGAGCACCTCCAGACGTACTTCGACGAGTATCTTGACATCCTTCATGATCAGCATCTGCATAGGCTGCTAGTGACATACCGGTGTCCTTCGGGTACCAAAGTCCCATATTGATGGTTCCTTGGAGATACCGAAAGACCCGTTTAACCGCTTTAAGGTGCTTTTTAGTAGGCTTAGCCTGGTATCTAGCACACATGCAAACAGCGAACAAGATGTCTGGTCTACTAGCTGTGAGGTACATCAGGGATCCAATCATACTACGATATTTCGTTTGATCTACCATGATCCCTGAGTGGTCCTCATCCAGCTTGATTCGTTCAATCATGGGAGTGTCAACAGGGTCACTAGAATCAAATCCAAATTTCTTTAAAATCTCATTTGCATATTTAGATTGATTTATGAAAATGCCTCCGGGACTTTGTGAAATTTGTAATCCCAAGAAAAATGACATTTGTCCCATCATTGACATTTGAAATTTTGAACCCATTTCATTAGAAAAACGATCACATTCAATTGGGTCGGTCGAGGCAAAAATAATATCATCAACATAAATTTGAACGTGAATTAAGTGTTTGCCTGACTTTCTGGTGAACAAAGTAGGATCAACTGCTCCTTTGCTGAATCCAGTAGATAGAAGAAACTTTGACAGCGTATCATACCATGCTCTAGGAGCTTGCTTCAAACCATATAGGGCCTTTTTCAAGCGATAAACATGAGTAGGATGCTCTGGATTCACAAAACCCTCTGGCTGGCTGACGTAAACCACTTCTTTCAGATCTCCATTAAGAAATGCGGTTTTCACGTCCATCTGATAAACTACCATGTTCTTACTAGCAGAATTAGCCAAAAAGATTCTGATTACCTCGATTCGAGCAACAGGAGCAAAAGATTCTTCAAAGTCAATACCCTCCTCTTGACGGTGTCCTTTAGCAACTAATCGAGCCTTGTTCTTCAACACATCACCATGCTCATCAAGTTTCACTTTGAAGATCCATTTAAGAGCAATAGTCATAGCACAGTCTGGAGCAGGTACTAACTCCCAAACATCAAGTCGATCAAACTCATGAATTTCATCTTTCATGGCATTGAACCAGCTATCTTCATTCATGGCGGTTTTAACATCTTTTGGTTCGATCTTAGAGAGTACGGAGTTGAAGAAGCACCATAAGGCATCGGTTGCAAGTTGTTTCCATGTGGATACTGGATGAGAAGGATTTCCAATGATGTTGTCTAATGGATGATCGTGAGTCCATTTTCTGAGGTGTTCATGTGGTAGTTGTTGAGGTACTGAAGTATCAAAGTCGATGTCTCCTGAAGAAGATGGTTCTGATGAAGATTCAGGAGCTAATATGTTTTCAAATGGAGCATCTTCAGGAGTAGCAAAGGGATTAACTTCATCATTGATGCCAGAAATAGTTCCATGATGTACATTTGAAGAATGATGATTTGTTGATGAGACTTAAGGATCAGCAACAGGCGCTTCTTGGCTTAATGATATTAAGACTGAAGGATTGACTTCATTCACAGGAATATGAGCAGTCTCTGCTGAGGGAGTCGTCATTTCATTAGCACTTGGCTCATACTGTTCATCAAACATAGGATCAAATAATTTCTTTAAATCATCTTTAGATGGAGGTACATATGGAGTTTCTTGAGAAGAGTTTGGAACAAGGGATGAACCAATGGGACTGTTTTGAAGTGCGGGTCCTGAACTGGATTGTCCAGGAGCCGTTTGACCGGTCAGCTCATCAAACGTAATGTGAATTGTTTCCATGATATTTCGGGTTCTTTTGTTGTAGATTCGGTATCCCTTTTTGTTAGGTGCATACCCTACAAAAACTCCAATGTTTGCTTTAGCTCTCAGTTTGCCTAAGTCTTGACCCTCATTAGTTGGATAACACAATGCACCAAACACACGAAGGAAAGAGAGATTAGGTTTTCTGTTGTGGACCAGTTCATATGGAGTTTTTCCATGAACAGTGTGAATCAGGGAATGATTTTGTGTGTAGCATGCAGTGGCAATAGCTTCAACCCAGAGAAACATTGGAACCTTTGAGTAAATCAGCATTGTTCTAGCGGCTTCCACAAGAGTTCGATTTCGTCTTTCAACTACACCGTTCTGTTGAGGAGTTCGTGGAACACTTCTTTGATGGCTGATTCCAATGCTTTCATAAAATTCACTAAGTTGTTTGTTAACAAACTCAGTACCATTGTCTGTTCGGATAATTCTGACGGTTTTGTTAAGTCGAACCTGCAGCTGTTTGATGAGTTTGATGATGATATCAGGAGTTTCATCCTTTGTCCTTAAGAACTTGACCCAGGTGAATCTAGAGTAATCATCAACCACAACTAACACATATTTCTTCCCAAAGATATTCTGCACTCTCATTGGTCCACATAAATCCATATGAAGGGTATGAAGAACTTCTGTAATTGAGTTTGTAGGTTTGGGTTTATGGGTATACTTTTTGCTTTTTCCCAATTGGCATGCTGAACAAAGATGATCCTTTTCATACTTTAGTCTAGGTAAACCTACAACTAAGTCATTTCTGGAGAGATCATTGATGGTGCCGAAGTTCAAGTGATTGAGACGACGATGCCATAACCATGACTTTGTTTTCGAAGCCTTTGACAACAAGCAAATTGGAGAAGACTTCATCATATCATCGATAGAGATGGTGTAAAGATTTGAACCACGAGTTCCTCTTAACAGTTCCTTACCATCAAGTTCTCTAACAAAACAAGTATGTTTTCTGAAGGCTACTTCTAGATCAGAATCACAGAATTGACCAACAGAGAACATATTATGACCAAGACCTTCCACATAGTATACTCTAGAGATAACACTATCACCAAAAACATAATCACCATAACCCATAATTGCACCGAAATGATCATTTTTGAATCTAACTGTCCCGATGAATTTGCTCACGAAGTTCATGAGCCGCGACCAGTCTCCAGTCATATGCTTGGAACAGCCTGAGTCCAGGTACCATAGAACGATTTGAACGATCTGCAGTTGAACACGGACAAGAGTGGATAACTGGATAATTGGGATCCCCATGCAAGAATGGGTTCCATTTGGTTAGTAACAATGGTTGGAACACCCACATCAGAAATAGAAGCATTCATATCAGAAATTAAGGCAATGGAATCATTATGAATAGATGCAGTACTAGTGTCTGTATTAGCCCTATTCAAAGTGTGCTCACTTCTTAAAGGATTAGTTCTACCAGTAGGCATCCATTTTCTAGTGGGCATTGTCTGATTAGTCTTATGACCAACAGGTATCCAATGATAGCCTAACTTACTAAATGTTCTTCCTGTGGGTTTCCACTGTTTTCTAACTTTCTTTCTCCTTTGCCTTTTTGCCTTCTTAGCATGATAATTTTCATTGACAAGATTCACTGGGGATTTGACAGTATTAGACAAAGTATTCATACCATATTCATGATTAGCAACAGAATTCAAGCATACATCATTACAAGGTTTGCAAATAGTATCAGAATTCGACTTAATTACAGTACGCCTATGGCTAATACTAGAATCAACACGATTCGTTTTATTCGGCTCAAACTTAGAGTTCCTAGGTTGGTCTTCTACTCTTTTCCAATGCACATTCTTAGCTTGTGAGGTCCTATCATTCCTTGTATTGTCTTGAGACTTTGACCTACTTGCTTTAATGTCACTGATTACTCCTATAGAGGGAATGGGAACATTAGTTGGTTTTGCTACTGTTTGCTTCACCTGTTTAGATGTGCTGGGATCTGAACTACATGCAGGCACACTGAGATTAACTTTTTTAACACTTGAATTGCTGGAATTTGAACACCTAGAGGGCACACTCGAGTTCACATTCTTAGCACTAACAGATTTTGAATCTGAACTGCTTGAAGGCACATTAGGGTTCACATTCATAACATTTGTCATTGAATGACTTGCATGCTTGGCACTAGGCATAGAACACGGTATCAGGGGATTGACTCGCTCAACTAAGGTTTTAGGGCATATTGTAATTAGGCATTCTAGAAGTTCTTGAGATCGTTTGGCATATAAGCATGCATGGCCAATTGCATTATCATCTGGTTTTTCTAACTTATCCTCTTCTACAATCTCACGGAGACATTCTAAGTTGTCCTTAAGATGTGAGAAATATGTTTGAATAGCAAGTTTGTTATTCCTAAGATGAGGAGGAACATATTTCACAGACAAAGCATATTTATTACAGACATGTCCCTTTGATACAACATTCTCCGCATTGGTCATTGGCATCTTCCCTTTTACCTGACTCTTTAGATTCTCAATTTCTTTTTGTAACGAGGCTACCGTTTCGTTATTTTTGTTACGAGTGACCTTTATAGATTCAAATAACTCATTGAAATGACGTTTAACCTTTTCATTTTCTTCAAGAAAACTTTTGTTTTCCTTTTGTAATGCATTTACCAAGTTTTGAAGATGAAACGTTTGAGAATTCTGAGAATCTAGAGGAGGAAGCATTTGGGAGCCTGTCATATTGTTTGTTTGACCCTTTAATTGAGAGATTTGGGCTTTAATCTTTCTGATCGTGTTGCAATGATCTTGAATCTGTTCATCCCGTTTGTTAATTTGAAAAACTGCATCAAACTCTGGAGCATCTGAGGATGTCTTGATATTTGAAGTTTTGACATTTTCTGTAAGATGTTGATATTTTAATTGTAAATTAAAATGCTCAACTTCTAGTTTAGAAAAATGTTTAACCAAATTCTCATGATCATCCAATTCAATTTTCTCATTTAGTTTAGAATTAGTTTTTTCAAGCTCAATGACACGATCATGGGAGACTTTCAGGGCAACAGATAATTCATGAAATTGGGAAGCATTAATAGAACAATTTGTAGCAGTGAAAAACACATCTTGAGCAACACATTCAGTAATAAGATTCTCATTTAATGTATGCAAGTTCTTCCTCTCAATCTCATTATATTTTAGTGCTCGCTCATAGTCACTAACCTCAACTATCATTGCATCAAACTCCTTTTCCATTTCTTTAATGTCTAAGTTCATTCCCTTTTTAAGACTTTCAAAATGATCTTTTAGCTGTTTAAAGAAAGGCATGACTTCAGTTAAATAACATTCTTTTGTTTGCTCAAAGCCCCTTTCCCCATCAGTAATACCAGTGGGTGTGATCCTTTTCTTGCAAGTTTTCTCAAAATCAACAAATAGTTGAAAGATAACGTACTGACTTATTAAGGTCTTGCTTTTAGTGGCAATAGTTCGAGGAACTAGATGCATTGGTGTATTGGGAGGATACACAGTCGCTTTAGGCATTTTCCTAAGGGGAGGATTTGTTTCAACAATATTTTCCGCTTTCTGCTTATCTAAGTCCATTTTCCAGAACACTTGTTCGGGAGTCAACAATGTTTGAGGCTTAAACATGTTCAATGAGATCCAATTCTCCTTTTTGTAGTCATGGGGTGTGATAATTATTTTCTTCTCTTTACATTTAGGATCATCTAGTTTCTTGTTCATCTTTTCCCTAGTGATTTCATCTAATTTCTTATCTTTCTTTGTGCACTCAAAGCAACTCGGTTTTTGTCTAGGTTTAAGAATCGCATTGCCATCATAGATTACACTTTGAGCTGCTTTTGCAATCTTCCCGTACTCAGGGTTGGGTTTATCTATAATGGGAACACTATGCTTATCGCTTAAAACTCTATGCTTAGTGATCATGTGAGCAGTCTGAATGGTGTTCCCTTGTATGTACAACTTGTTTTCAAGTTTGTTTTTCAAAGTTTTCAGATTAGAAAAATCTTTCAAGAGTTTTGATTCCTTTGCATTAAATTCTTGCTTAAGCATTTTCACATTTTCTTGAAGTTCTTGTTTTTGCTTAGCAGTTTTAGAAAGCTTTTCTTGCAAGGAATTTAACTCTTGTTTTAATACTTCTTCTCTAAAATTACTTTTTCTAATGATTGTACGCACTTGGTCATCCATTTCCTGCTCACGAGTGGTCAACTCAAATTTTGCACGTTGTTCATAAATAGCAACACGTTCTTTATAGGCATTTAGTTTAGAAATTACAGAATCATCAGAGGCACATGCAGTGAATTCATCAAAAACATAATCATTATTGACTGCATAAGATGCATCACTTGGTACAATCTCACTTTCACTTTGTATCACATATTGATCATATGGGACAACATTGATATTACCCATATTTTCAATATCTGATTCAATAAACACAGTTGATTGTACTTCGTTATGTATCTTTTGCTCATCAACTTCATCGTATAATTTTAATACCTCAGAGATGAGTTTGTCTTTGAATGGCCCAGCTTGTGGTGAAGATGAGACCTTGGGAGAAACCATTGGAGAAATGCTAGCCATAAAAATTGTGTGTGCAGTAGGTCCATCATCCACATCAGAGTCGTATGCATCACAGTCAGCGACTTGAAAGGCATTCTGATGATTGTGACCTATCTCCTGAATTGGCTGCTCATCCACATCTGCATCATAGGTCTTGGCATTGCCCTCAGCAAGAAACAACAACTCCTCTTCATCCAAAGCAGCACCATTATCCTGAGCTTGTACAAGCAGCATCTTATCTCTGAAGTAATCAGCACTCTGTGGACGTTTTGGAGATGTGCAATTCCTTGCAATGTGTCCCTCACCACCACAGTTATATCATTTAATCGGCTTAGCTTAACCTTGATTTCCATTCCTTCCTCGATTCTGATTACCAACATAACCTCTACCAGCTCCACCTCTTCCCTGATCATATTGTCTTTCCTGAACTGGTTGCACAACAATCCTCCCATCTCTGACAGTAGCTTGATTGTGTGGGTTAGAGGCTGTTCTGAGGTTGTTGTTGGTTTGTGGGAGATAATTCATGTTTTGACTTATCATGAGAGCTAGTTGATTGATGAAGTTTTCCATGCCTGCATCAGCATCAGCTTGTTTGAACATTGGATCTGGAATAAGTTTATGATTACCATTACCCATAGGTACAACTTGAGAAGCTTTGGTGGTAATCCCAACTTTTGAGTAAAAGGCAGTTGAATCATTTGTTGAACTTGCTTCTCCCTGAGCTTTGAACTGATCTAGAATCCTCTTTTCAAACATGGCATGCCTCTCATTTTGAAGAAGGAAGGCATAGAGTTGCTCATAATTCGTATTCTTCAATCCTTTAGTGAGCTTCACAGAAGTAACAAATTTGTGCCATTCGGGATTCATGTTGTTTACAAACTTTGAGTTTAGCTGAATGTTAGGCATAGTCATTCTGATGTTCCTCATGTCATTCACCAGCTGTCACAATTCGCAATTTCCGGTCATTTCTCATATTCCACATTCAGCATTTCATAACGATTCGTACATGGTTTTGCATTTTTCATTAAACGTTATTTTCTTATTAAACAAACGTTATCGCGTAAACATTATTTTTTGAACATTTGACCCGATACTTCCAAAAATTATTCCAATATATTTTAATACTCATATTAAGATTTTAAAAATGTTATTATTAGTTTACCCAGTGTTTTAAATCTATTTCGTATATAAATTGTTATATTGATATAAATTACGACGGTTTTCTTAAATTCAACCCGATAAATAATTATTCATTCAAATCTTTCAAGAAATGTATTTTTATAACTTTTATGACCTCAATATATTTTATCTTGACCCGTAAAATTTATTTTATCTAAAGCTACCTTAAATATTCAAATGTGTATACAACTTACTAATATTACTCAACAATGCTACAAGCTACTACTTATCCTCAAATAACTTTACTTCTACTATATTTATACTTTTACATATTAATAATAATTATATGTATATGAATCATTTATTACAAGATTTTTACAAGATATGCAAGATCTTACTTATATAGTCTTTCACTCAAAGACTTTTACACTCATTCAACACATTATCTCAAGTCAATTATATATCAAGACTTTTGCATCTCATTCTTTCAATAATGCAAAAACTAGATCAAAAAGTTCTTCTTCTTCCTCTCTCAAATTTCGGCAGCCATAGGACAAGGAAGAAAAACCTTCAAGTTTCCAAGTAGTGTCCTAGTTATCGGGTGTGTTTTGATTAGTAGATTGTGGGTTTAATTCGGGTTCGGTGCTCATCTTGCTCTTATCACATCCAAACATCACCATCTTTATCATACACTCTTGTAAGCATAAAACTTCATCTCTTACTTTTCATATATATTTTTCATACATTTCATGAAGTCCATATGATCATATTTGCTCAAGTTGTAGTTTTTATTCATGTTTATCAAATTGTTATCACCCATATGTGCTCTATAAATATTTATAACAAGTATGTACTAGTTATAAGTTTATAAAAATGAGTAGTTTGAAAAATGGTTTATCAAAGTAAGTTTTGATCTTTTGCTAGTAAAGGTTTGATGTGGTTTATGCTTAATTATATGTTATAAGTAGTCACATAAACCTCAAAAATGGTCTTTTTATCTATTATGGTTCGAATAGCATTTTAATTCTAGTAGGATTGGTGATGAGTAGATTAAGGGATTTATGTGGTGAAGTTGTGGTTAAACAAGTAGAAAAATGGTAATTTTAAAATAAGCGCGGAAGCGCTGTCGAAATTTATAATTTTCCGAAAAGTTAGTCATTTTTATAAGTTTTATTAAAGTTTTAGAAAATAGATTTTTAGTTATGAACGTGGCCTTTTGAACGGACTAAAACGGAGTTATAACGAAAAATATACGTGGTTTCCAAGTTACGATTTAAAAACTATAATTTTCCGGAAAATATTCATGCAGTCCGAATTTTAACTGACCCAAACAGTGGCCTTAAAATTTCTGTGAAGTCTCCGAAGTTTAAAAATATATTAGTACTCTTCATTACCTTCGCGTGGATATAAAGAACTTGAAAAACGGACTTAAAACGAGTGATTTATGGTTAACCGAACTTTGAGTCAAAAACGTGCTGAAAACACTATTCACAGCTTTTGTAAGCTGTCAGGATTTTTAATCAAGATTTTGAGGGCTTAAACGGACGTTTCGGGGGAAATGGACGTTAAAAACGAGTTAGTTTTCCTATGTATATATTACATGAAGTCCGATGTAAACCGATTTGTCAATTACTAAAACCGTTACATAGTTTTAACTATATTTTTACCATTAGCTCAAAAGTATTTATTTTTTGACATGAAACCGTCACACATTCAAGTAACAATATTTTTATATAACTAGTTTTCATGTAGCATATTGGGTGATACGTTTTCAAAATCATGCATTCACGACAACATATCATAACTCAAGTCATAACATTCATTTTAGGTCGCGGATAGTTTCCGAGTCTCACTTTCGTGCACTTCATTTTGTTAGCATATCCATCACACCAGGTGAGTTTCATAGCCCCTACTTTTAATTGTTTCCATAACTGTTTTGGGGGAGATACATGCTCAAACTATTTTCATTTACTTTCACAAATATTCTAAACATTTACATACTACTGTGAGTTCATACCCCACTTTTACTCGTTTAAATTCTTACAAACTATTTGGGGGAGATACATGCTTAAATACTTGTTTCACTCTTGCGAATACTCAAACTATTTATACAATTTTGTTACAATATACTTCTTATACACTTTGGACATTATGTGTGGTTTATTGCGATATGTGCCTTAATGTGCTAAACTAGTTTTCAATTGTGCAACAACTTACAAACTTTAGCAACTGGTTAACTCCTGCGGGAGCCGGCAGAGAGGTATTGATAGTACTATCGGGCTGACGCCCCCACCCTTGTGTCCTTGATAGACGAGACCTTGGGTGAATATAATCTGTTATTCAAGTGATTCAATGTAACACAACAAACAAGTTAGACTTCGTCGTGAGGTTCAGTTGGCTGTGATTCTTTGCATTAAGTTTATGTATATATCGTATGCACCTATGTCCTACTTGCAAGCAAGATTGACAATTTCATATTTTGGCAATAGATTGTAAACACACAGGTTGCAAGTTTTGTATGGGCGGAACTTGGAACTGAGTGGATTTACACGGCCTTTGCTGCATTAACATTTCTTTAGACTTTTTCAAATTATTTTCAACAAACTCTATGAACTCACCAACCTTTGTGTTGACACTTTTTAGCATGTTTTATCTCAGGTATCTAAGGCATTCACTTCATGGCATGCATACGGACATATCATAGAGTCGCGGAGACGACGCGTCGCACTTGGGTTTTATACACTTTAAAAACATCGTTTGGCTTGTATCAAACTTATTTCCGCACAAGTTGATTTTCATTTGGGACCTTCATTTTGTAAACTCTGATTGTTTTAATAAAATCAAACGATGTGTTTTCCAAACGACACTTTAGGTCGTTCGATATAACTGTAACTTTGATGCTATGACAGTCATCCCCCAAGGTATTCCATTCCGCTGCAAAACAGGTAATTTGGGGGTGTGACAGATTGGTATCAGAGCTTCGGTTATAGAGAACTAGGTTGCATCATTGACCCTAGACTATAACCACCTCATCATAGCATCTCATCATATCATTATAAATGCACGTTCTTTATACATGCGGACTTATGACTCAACACCAAACATCATATGAGTCGATTAGTCCAAGCATTGCATAGTTACTCCTAAATTATACATAGCCTGATCACCTATGTCTAATTCAGGAAGAATCATGCAATGAAGGGAGTAGTAGTCTCATATGTGTAAGCAATTCTGTAATCAAGCCAAATTTTTAAAAGATTTTCTTCAAACCACTTGTTTCCAGTTTGATCCGAGTGACAGTTCTTGTTTGATGAGTTGCAAAGATCGAGCTAGAAACAAGTTGTTACCTAAACCGATTTAGCCTAATCGTATGACAGTTCTTGTTTGATGAGTTGTGGGATTAAGCAAAAATCGGTTACCTAAAAGTCTTTTGGAAATTTTGCTTGAGAATGGGAAAGCTTGTCTTATCGAGCCTAATCATAAGAAAGCATGTATTTAGGACGGGAACTTCTCACGATAGCACGGGAACGCATCTTGTTGGGCGGGTAACTCATATGCATGAGCATTGACATAATCATATAGACCATACATGAGCATAAACTTTTCGAAACCTTGTCGCGTTTTGGGCCATAGTATCATTAATCGAATCGCGAGGACGCGATTCCTCTAACAAGGGAAGAATGTCACAATTCGCAATTTCCGGTCATTTCTCATATTCCACATTCAGCATTTCATAACGATTCGTACATGGTTTTGCATTTTTCATTAAACGTTATTTTCTTATTAAACAAACGTTATCGCGTAAACATTATTTTTTGAACATTTGACCCGATACTTCCAAAAATTATTCCAATATATTTTAATACTCATATTAAGATTTTAAAAATGTTATTATTAGTTTACCCAGTGTTTTAAATCTATTTCGTATATAAATTGTTATATTGATATAAATTACGACGGTTTTCTTAAATTCAACCCGATAAATAATTATTCATTCAAATCTTTCAAGAAATGTATTTTTATAACTTTTATGACCTCAATATATTTTATCTTGACCCGTAAAATTTATTTTATCTAAAGCTACCTTAAATATTCAAATGTGTATACAACTTACTAATATTACTCAACAATGCTACAAGCTACTACTTATCCTCAAATAACTTTACTTCTACTATATTTATACTTTTACATATTAATAATAATTATATGTATATGAATCATTTATTACAAGATTTTTACAAGATATGCAAGATCTTACTTATATAGTCTTTCACTCAAAGACTTTTACACTCATTCAACACATTATCTCAAGTCAATTATATATCAAGACTTTTGCATCTCATTCTTTCAATAATGCAAAAACTAGATCAAAAAGTTCTTCTTCTTCCTCTCTCAAATTTCGGCAGCCATAGGACAAGGAAGAAAAACCTTCAAGTTTCCAAGTAGTGTCCTAGTTATCGGGTGTGTTTTGATTAGTAGATTGTGGGTTTAATTCGGGTTCGGTGCTCATCTTGCTCTTATCACATCCAAACATCACCATCTTTATCATACACTCTTGTAAGCATAAAACTTCATCTCTTACTTTTCATATATATTTTTCATACATTTCATGAAGTCCATATGATCATATTTGCTCAAGTTGTAGTTTTTATTCATGTTTATCAAATTGTTATCACCCATATGTGCTCTATAAATATTTATAACAAGTATGTACTAGTTATAAGTTTATAAAAATGAGTAGTTTGAAAAATGGTTTATCAAAGTAAGTTTTGATCTTTTGCTAGTAAAGGTTTGATGTGGTTTATGCTTAATTATATGTTATAAGTAGTCACATAAACCTCAAAAATGGTCTTTTTATCTATTATGGTTCGAATAGCATTTTAATTCTAGTAGGATTGGTGATGAGTAGATTAAGGGATTTATGTGGTGAAGTTGTGGTTAAACAAGTAGAAAAATGGTAATTTTAAAATAAGCGCGGAAGCGCTGTCGAAATTTATAATTTTCCGAAAAGTTAGTCATTTTTATAAGTTTTATTAAAGTTTTAGAAAATAGATTTTTAGTTATGAACGTGGCCTTTTGAACGGACTAAAACGGAGTTATAACGAAAAATATACGTGGTTTCCAAGTTACGATTTAAAAACTATAATTTTCCGGAAAATATTCATGCAGTCCGAATTTTAACTGACCCAAACAGTGGCCTTAAAATTTCTGTGAAGTCTCCGAAGTTTAAAAATATATTAGTACTCTTCATTACCTTCGCGTGGATATAAAGAACTTGAAAAACGGACTTAAAACGAGTGATTTATGGTTAACCGAACTTTGAGTCAAAAACGTGCTGAAAACACTATTCACAGCTTTTGTAAGCTGTCAGGATTTTTAATCAAGATTTTGAGGGCTTAAACGGACGTTTCGGGGGAAATGGACGTTAAAAACGAGTTAGTTTTCCTATGTATATATTACGTGAAGTCCGATGTAAACCGATTTGTCAATTACTAAAACCGTTACATAGTTTTAACTATATTTTTACCATTAGCTCAAAAGTATTTATTTTTTGACATGAAACCGTCACACATTCAAGTAACAATATTTTTATATAACTAGTTTTCATGTAGCATATTGGGTGATACGTTTTCAAAATCATGCATTCACGACAACATATCATAACTCAAGTCATAACATTCATTTTAGGTCGCGGATAGTTTCCGAGTCTCACTTTCGTGCACTTCATTTTGTTAGCATATCCATCACACCAGGTGAGTTTCATAGCCCCTACTTTTAATTGTTTCCATAACTGTTTTGGGGGAGATACATGCTCAAACTATTTTCATTTACTTTCACAAATATTCTAAACATTTACATACTACTGTGAGTTCATACCCCACTTTTACTCGTTTAAATTCTTACAAACTATTTGGGGGAGATACATGCTTAAATACTTGTTTCACTCTTGCGAATACTCAAACTATTTATACAATTTTGTTACAATATACTTCTTATACACTTTGGACATTATGTGTGGTTTATTGCGATATGTGCCTTAATGTGCTAAACTAGTTTTCAATTGTGCAACAACTTACAAACTTTAGCAACTGGTTAACTCCTGCGGGAGCCGGCAGAGAGGTATTGATAGTACTATCGGGCTGACGCCCCCACCCTTGTGTCCTTGATAGACGAGACCTTGGGTGAATATAATCTGTTATTCAAGTGATTCAATGTAACACAACAAACAAGTTAGACTTCGTCGTGAGGTTCAGTTGGCTGTGATTCTTTGCATTAAGTTTATGTATATATCGTATGCACCTATGTCCTACTTGCAAGCAAGATTGACAATTTCATATTTTGGCAATGGATTGTAAACACACAGGTTGCAAGTTTTGTATGGGCGGAACTTGGAACTGAGTGGATTTACACGGCCTTTGCTGCATTAACATTTCTTTAGACTTTTTCAAATTATTTTCAACAAACTCTATGAACTCACCAACATTTGTGTTGACACTTTTTAGCATGTTTTATCTCAGGTATCTAAGGCATTCACTTCATGGCATGCATACGGACATATCATAGAGTCGCGGAGACGACGCGTCGCACTTGGGTTTTATACACTTTAAAAACATCGTTTGGCTTGTATCAAACTTATTTCCGCACAAGTTGATTTTCATTTGGGACCTTCATTTTGTAAACTCTGATTGTTTTAATAAAATCAAACGATGTGTTTTCCAAACGACACTTTAGGTCGTTCGATATAACTGTAACTTTGATGCTATGACAGTCATCCCCCAAGGTATTCCATTCCGCTGCAAAACAGGTAATTTGGGGGTGTGACACCAGCTTATGAAATCTCACATAGTACTCATAGACACTTTCATCTGGTTTCATCTTGAAGTGCTCAAATTCATCATACAACTGTGATTCTCGGTCTTCAACAGTTAGCTCAGAACCAAAAAGAAGCATCTTGACATTATCCCATACAGCTTTTGCCTCGGTGTTGTGATTGATAAGCTTGTAGATGTCCTTTGGTAGACCTTGCAGTATAATGTTGGAAGCTCGGATATCTACATCGAATCTCTTTTTCTCCTTATCGTCAAGCTCATCATACATCTTTGGTCTGTCCATTCCGTAAATCAGAGTTCCATCTTCAGCAGTATCAAGTACATATCTAGTAGTCTCAACTCGGTAAGGTCCTTCATCAATGGATTCGAGGATGTTAACCCCATTTTCTTTTCCAAGACAGTACAATCTGATTCGTTGAGCCCAAGAGTCATAGTCAGTTCTGTCAAGCATGGGTGGACGAGTATCAAAGCCAGCTGCTTGAACATCCTCGGCAATAGTGGAGATGATAGTAGGAACGTTAGTAGACATGTTTCAAGCTCTACGGGATTTTACTATTCTTTGATTAAACCGATAAATTGATTCTTTCACGGGATTTTACTAAACCAAAAGAACAACCGTAAGAATGTACCACGAAGCAGTAACAAGCCTAAATGAATAAGTACATAACCACACAACTCGCTTAATTAATCAACTCGCTTAATAGCTAAGTCGCATCAGCATCAACTCGCAACACAGTCAACTCGCTTAATGAATCAAGTCGCTAATTAGCCAACTCGCTTTAGTATCAACTCGCAACACAATCAACTCGCTTAAACACCAAGTCGCTTAAATTAACTCGCTAGCTTTACAACTCGCTCAATAGCTATGTCGCTTTAGATCTCAAGTCGCTTAAAGAAACAACTCACTTAGAACCCCAAGTCGCATAAATATCAACTCGCTAAACAGCTAAGTCGCATGTACCAACTCGCATCAAATAACAAAGCAACTCGCTTTGAAGAAAAACAAGTCCGAGACTCCACTCGCTTCGTCCTTCTTTCACAAATAACCACTTTATCAATCCAAAACAACCAAACCACAATGATTTAAGCCTTCCAATTCAAAACATAAACACATATGATGATCCTAAACACAAAAGTACAAGCAAAATTCAAACTTTAACACTAGAATTTGTCCAAATGAATCAAACTCTCCTAAACCCTTAATACCCCAAAAACCTTATGAAATCCACCAAAACAAAGAGCATGAAAGATGAGTGATCAAACCATGGCTCTTGATACCAATTGTAGGATATTGGATTTCACAAACACTCTAAACCATGATCAAGGTAGGCGTATAAGTATGTTAGAGAGAGAAAGTTCTAGTGAGAGAAAGGAAGAGAGTTGGGAACTATAGTGAGAGAAAGAAAATATTATTATGAGCTCCAACTCTCTACCTTGGAAGGTAGAGAGTATTTATAGTCTTACAATAAAACGCCACACAACGGGCTGTGGATCAGGCATACAGTGGGTAAAGACCCGTCCGTCCTCCACGGTGTTACTTAACTAAATACTACTTAGCTTAAAATAACTACGACTACGAGCTTTCTAACGATTACATATACTTGAGGTGACCGACTCTTTAATACCTGGAATTTCTAATTCCTAACAAAAACCATAAACCACCCTTTCACAAACCCTTACCCTTACCCTTTCCCCTTTCCTTTCAAAAACCAGGAACATAAATAAAAACCCAGAGAACAAAAGCATTTACCCACCAAATTTCCCCCCTCTCTCCATCACTTTCCCACATCCCAATCCCACTGAGTTCCTTCCCCAATGCACAGTCACAAGACTCCATGCCAACTTGGCAATCCAAGGTGCAAAAGGTGAATCCATGGCTGTGATGACTCAAGTGAGTTCCCAAGAAGAAATCAGATGGATGTGATTTGATCAAAGAAGCACAAGGGGTGTTTTGGGCTGTTTTGTCTCACAAAACAAACACAGCAGAAGCAGACAAAGAAAAAGATGAAGACAGTTTTGAGTTTCATATAAATAGGCATTTAGGATTGGTGTAAAAGTTGTCTAAGATTTCAAGGTTCTAGTCCCATTTTTAATTCCCTTGTCATTTACTTTTATTGTACACTTTTAATTTAAATGCAATTAAATTTCTGTTCTTTTTTATTCCAGTTAACTTAAATTTATGCAGTTGATTTATTTTGTGCTTCATTGTTCTTGAACTTGTTTAATTTGTTCTTAAGTGATCTTTAGATAATCTTGAAGTTTTCATGATAAAATAAGTTCTCAAGTTTCATAAAGCTCTACTGTTTCAAAAGTTTTCTTTTCTTCCCAGTGAAGGGTGTTTGGATTAGCTTAAGTTATGGGTCAAATCAGTGTTTTGACCCATGTTGGGTTTTAAATTAGTCAAAGTAATAGTTGGTTAAGTTATTACATGTGTTATCCATAACTTTTGTTTGCAAAAAAAAAGGTTTGAGATTATTTTTCAAAAATAAAAATAAAAAAATAATATATATATTGTTTTCTGTTTTGCTGAACAGCAGCCCCTTTTGAGCTTAATATTAGATTAATTATAAGTAGATTTAGGAATTAAAGTTTATTTTACAAGTGGTTGGTAGTATAAATAAGGTCTTGGTAGGTTTAGTTTAGAGTTTTGAAGCATGTTGTAGCTTATTTTTAAGCTGATAAGTCCCACTTGGTTGATGTACTTTCTGCCTTCGCAGTCAACAACAGCCCTTTTTCAAGCTCCCACAAGCTCACTTTTAGCTTCCATTAGTTTTTTTTAGAATCCCTATAGTGCTAGTTTTTTCTCATTTACATTATTTTGGAATTTGGAGATCAATTGGTGGTTTATTTTTGAGCTTCAAATCTGCCCCTTTAGCCCCCATTTGGCCTGATAAGCTGCTGCAGTCACAACATCAGCTGACTCCTTTTTTTGTGTGCATTTGAGTGTTTATCTTAGCTTATTAATGTTTACTTTTTTTGCTATTTTGTCCCCCCTTAGTGCTCTTTAGGATGAGTAGATTAGGAGCTTAGTTTTTAGTCTTTTGATTGGCTTTTTGCAAGCTTTTTGTTACTTTTTTTTTCTGTCCCAAACAGCCCGTAGGATTTATAAGCTTCTGCTTGTTTTTCTTTTTCTCACAGCTTAGTTCCAAGGTTGGTGTTTTTAGTTTTAGTAAAAGAGTTATACTTTGATTCATTTTAAAGTTTCAAAAAAAGAAAAAGAAAAAAATAATAAGTAAAAAAAGTGGGAAGTGGGAATCGAACCACAACACTTTACCAACTGCTCTAGTGGGTATTGCGTGTCATACTTCAACACCTTTAATATTTAATGTCACTTTTAGTTTAAGTTCATATAGCTTAATTTTCCTTATTAGCAGCTTATTTCAAAAAGCAACCTTCAACTTTTTTATTTTTCTTAACTTCAGTTTCATTTAAAGTATTTTTTGTAAATTTCTAAGATTTTTATAAAATAGTTTAGTATTTTTAATTAATTAATTAGTTAAAATTAGTTTTTAAATTGTAGAAAATAAAATAAAAGTCGAAAAAATTCCCGTTTGTTTTTCTAAAATTATTTTTAGTCATTTAGAATGTAGGAAAATTGTTTTTACACCCGTAGCCCTTAACTAGCAAAATTTTCACGTTTATGGCTCGGGTGTGTTCCCGGTTTTTTGCGTTTTAGTATTTTAGAACCCTAGGATGTAGTTTAGCATCGTTTTATTGTTCCTTAGGCTTATTAGTAGTTTATTTAGTGTTTACATTGTTTTAAGTACTTAATTTTCATTCCCGTTCTTTAATTTGTGGATTAGCGTAATCAAAAATCCAAATTCATTTAACCAATTCAAGTCCTAATCACGAAACTCAACGACACCGTCAATTTCACACCTCGTTGAGACACGACCCGGGGAAATCACTTTCCTGGTATCACTTTTATCACATACGTGAGATTTGGCATGTTAACCCTTTTCCTAAAAGGTTGATTTGTCGAATCTTTACGTTTAATTTGATATATTGATATTGTGTTTATTTTCACACTCACAAAAACGAAATCAGGTGTTTATGTTTTTTCTATTAATTTATTACTTAATGTATTAGAACATGGAGTTTAACGTTTTTTCATGGTTGTTTGATGTGGTGGTGTGGGTTGTTTAAGGGTTTGGGTTCTTAATGGTCTGTAAAGAACATGATTTTTTTTCTAGTTTAAAATAAATAAATAAACAAACTATCATATAAGAAACACACGTAATTATAATATTCAAACGGAAAAAATAAATTACCATATAAGAAACGCCTGTAATTTTGTTGTTCAAACTAAAATATAATAATGAAATTGTCATGGTTGTTTGATGTGGTGGTGTGGGTTTCTTAAAGTTTTGGGTTTCTAAATGATCTGTAAACCAACATGATTTTGTTTGTAGTTTAAAAAAACAAAAAAAAAAAAAAAAAAAAAAAAAACAAACTATCATATAAGAAATACACGTAACTCTTATATTAAACGGCAAAAATAAATTACTATATAAGAAACACACGAAATTCTGTTGTTTAAACTAAAGTACAATAATAAAATATAAATAAATCCATGATATAATTGTTTCAAATTTAATAGCAGTTTTTTTCATGAACTCTATCATTCTTTGTTGTTCCTTGTCATTCACTTGTAGAAAATAAAATGAATTTCTTCTGAGGAGTTCTCTATAACAATGTTGTAGCCAAAATTCATAACTTGTTGATTATTATCAACAACATGTTCATAGTCAATTCTATCCGATTTTGAATCATTGTCCACATCAGTTATCTCAACATATGACTCCCCATCTTCTACCATTAAAATATGCACATGTGATATGTGTAAAGTATGCATATAAGTATTATTAGTAGCAAAGAAAACCACGAGAGGGTCAAAATGGTGAATTCACACTTAGGAAAATGTGAAACCCAAAATTGGATCATGAGAAGTAAAACCACCAAGAATACGTATATTACCGAAAGTAGGGATACTCCCAGGTCGTTCTCCCAACGAGGCGTGCAATGGAAAATCAGATTCTAATTTGAGATCGGGTGGTTTGAATATTTGGAAGAATTTTGTATTTTGGAATTAAATTACAAGACAATAATAAGAAATTAACCATATAAGCAATATAAATCAAATAAAACGAATAAGAAAGTAACAATTAAACCTAAGTGCAATTAATTCTAAAAACGTAAAAACCGGGAACGTATCACGAGCCTAAAACCTAAATTGAGAAAATCTAACCCTAAGAGTGCCAAACTAATATTTCTAAGTTCTAAATGAGAAAATATAATTTTAGAAAAAAGCTGGATATTTTTTTGACTTTTATTTTATTTATTATGTATTAAAAAGACATTTTGTCTAAAACTAATATTAAAAATAGTAAATGAAAAGAGAAAAATCTGAAATTTTGTAGAAAAGTCTATTTAACACATCTAATCCTAAGAAAAATAAGTTGGATCAAACAACTTATCTAAATAAACTGTAATAAGCTAAAACAATTAATAAGCTAAAAAGGCTAATTGTCTATAAGTATTTAAATGTGCAACATATAACATGAAAGACCCTAGGGCGCTATTGGAAAAGGAGTGTGTGTGTGAGAGGCTTGGTAAAGGGGGAGGTCACAGGTTCGACCGCTGTGACTCCCTTTTTGCAATTTTATTTTATTTTTGAGTTTTTGTTGGGATATAAAAGACAAAGTACTGAAGAAAGTCAAACTGCTGAAGAAAGTCAAAGTACTGCTTATGAAGAAAGTCAAAGTACTGCTCGTGTCAAAGTACTGAAAAGCTAAAGAACTGCTATATCGTTTATGGAATGTTATGTTTATCTAGAACATTCTTAGTTTAGAATTACTTGTCATACAAGGATTGTAATTGTAAACCGACTAGGGTACTCCTTATGCCTATAAAAGGACCCCTAGATTGGCATTAGAGATACGTGAATTAGAATTTATAAAGTACGATATTAGAGTTATTCGGGTTGTTAGTGAATTTGTGTATCAAGCAGGTTCAAAGTATTAATAAAATCGTTGAAGTTTAAGTTATTCTTCTTAGCTTTATTGAAGTAGTTTCCGCATACTTAGTAGAGTAATATCAGTGTTTCATTGTTAGTAACTTAGGATTTATCCGAGGTTGCTAAGACCTTACAAGCTACATAGTTAGTTTGGTCAGAGTATATCGATCCAACAAGTGGTATCAGAGCTTGTGTGGAAACTCTGATTAAGAAGAAACCCTTAAAAACCGATTTAACAACAAACCCTTAAAGATGTCGACTGAAGCTGCACCACTCCCATCCATCACCTCACTCAGAATTCCTATCATCAAGAAGGGAGAATATGATCTCTGGAGCATGAAGATGAGGCAGTACATTGCTATTACAGACCATGTACTGTGGGATGTGATTGTCAATGGTAATGAAGTTCTTGAAGAACCTGTAGAAGTTCCTGGACAACCTAAACCACCTAAGCCTACCTTGCCAGCAGCTACAAAAAGAAATCAAGAAAAGGCTCTCAACATACTGTTGTCTGCTATTCCTGATGGTCACTTGCTAAAGTTCCATGATGCTAAGGATGCAATACAACTATGGGCTGCTCTCAAGACAAGATTCGGAGGTAATGATGCTTCCAAGAAGATGCATAGAAATCTGTTGAAGCAACAGTTTGAAACATTCACTGTTGGTGAAAGAGAAGGTCTTGATGCTACCTATGACAGATTCCAAAATCTTCTTAGTATGCTAGAGTTATACAAAGTAGAGGTATCTGTTGAAGATGCAAACCTGAAGTTCTTAAGAAGTTTGCCATCCACATGGCATGTGATTGCTACTATGATCAGAGGACAACCTGGTTTGGACACTATGGACTTTGATGATCTCTACAACCATTTGAAGGTATATGAGCATGAGATGAATGGCCAAACAAGTTTAAAATCTCACAGTATTGCTTTTGTGTCTTCTGAAAAGAGAGGCAGTACTTCCACTAAAAGTACTGCTTATCCTACTCAAAGTACTGTTGCTCAAAGTACTGTTGCTTATCCTACTCCTACATCATCACCTACAAACACCATCCACTCTGATGAAGTTGTATGTTCCTTCTTCGCTCAACAAGCCACTTTACCTGTTACTTATGAAGAAGATTTGTCACAAATTGAAGAGGATGCTCTAGAAGAAATTGACATAAGATGGCAAGTCGCCATGATCACAAAAAGGATCAAGAAGTTCATGAAGAAAACAGGTAGAGGCATTGACTTCAAACCCAAACAGGGTATCACGTTTGACAAGTCCAAGATTGAATGCTTTAATTGTCAAAGAACTGGACACTTTGCAAGAGAATGCAAGTTTGCTAAATATCAGGCAAATAGAATGATTGAAAAACCCAAGCTTGAACTAAAGGAAATTCCTATTACTGAAACAAACCCAAAAGCTTTGGTTGCTCAAGAAAATCTATCAGAGGTTGACTGGAGTGCTGAATTTGATGATGAACCAGTAACCTACTCTATGGTCGCAATAGAAGAATTTGATTGGAGCATAGCTTTTGATGAGGAACCAGGATTTGCTGCTTTAGAATCAAGAGATGGCCTTGGAAGCTTTGATTGGAGCTAGGAAAGAAAAGAAGAACATGTTCTGCTTGCTATGGTAGCTACTTCACCAAGTTCACCCACTATCTCTAAGGTATGTTCTAAGTGTAATGATTTTTATCAAAAAGTGCTTAAAGATTATGTAATTGAAAGAGATAATTGTAGAAGGGCTAGGTCTGAGGTAGTTGGTTATCAAATAACTTTAGAGTCAATGGAAGCCAAAATAATAACTCATGAAAATAATGAAATGGCTTGGGCAGAAAAATATGAAAAACATGATTATCAATTAAAATTAAGTGAATAGAAGTTAGGATGTAAGATTTCTGAAATTGAAAAGCTGACTAAAGAAAGAGATGAATTGTTAGAAAAACTTGCTGCTTGGGAAGAATCTGGCCTTTCACATGTTAGTTTTGTTGAAAAACAGAAAAGAGCACACATTAAAACTGGCCTAGGTTTTGGTATGGACTTTAGTAGTACAGAAGAGAACCCACCTAGTGATAAGGAGCAAATTGATTCAGAGGAGATAACCACTAGTGATGATGAACTCATTAGTTCAGAAGAAAACATATCTAGTAATGAGGAATCAATTAGTCAAACACCTCCTGAATTTAAGAAAGACAAGGGTTATCATGCAGTTCCTCCACCCACTGGTAGTTTTCAACCACTTAGGACAGATGTTTCTTGTTTTGGAGTAGACAATTTAGAATTTAGGAAAAAGCTTGCTGGTCAATCTAATACAGGTCCATCTAATTCTAAATCCCCAAAAGAAACAGTTGAGAAACCTAAGGATGTTAATGTTAAGAGTTCAGCAGTATCTTCATCTCAAAGTACTGCTAGAAATTCAATAGTACCTTCAAGAAAAACTTTTCAAAATACTGCTAACTCATTTTGGGATAGTTTTGGTCATTCACCAAAAAGACATGATAGGATTGGTCACAGAACTAAAGGAAGCAATTTTGGGATTACAGGTCAAAAATTATGTTTTGTTTGTTATAGTCCTGATCATTTGATTAAGGACTGTGACTTTCACTCAGGATATTTAAGCAAATTCCCAAAGACCACTACTACCAACCATAAGCCAAGGGAGAATAAATCAGTTTAGAATCATTCACATAGGGTTAACCATAGTAATTTCTCAAAAGATTTTAAGTACCCTCACCAGAGAAGACCTTTTTCCAAATCACCAGTACCCTCAAGCAACACTCTTCAAGGTACTGGAAAGACAAAGTTCTCTCAAGTAGTACCTTCTCAAAGTACTTCTAGGTTTTCACACAATCAAGGTACTGCTAGCACATTTTGGAATGGAAGCCCTAGGAGATCCAATTACTATCAATTTAGAAGGCGTTTCACCTCAAACAGAGTACCTAGATCAAAGAAACCTACACAAAAAGTTACAACCAACTGGGTTAAGAAAGAAAGTACTGATGGGGAACAAACGGTACTTTCAGTAAGTAAGGATGAAAAAGGGAATTTTGTTGAAAAAGAAAAGGAGAATTTTGATGAAAAAGAGATTTTTGTTGAAAAACCAACACATGTTTTGGAACAAACGAATATAATTGATCATGTGCTTAAAAACAATGGAGATTACATACTTAAAGAATTTAAGTATGTCACTCCACAAGGGGAACACAAGTCAGTAATGGCTTGGGTTCCTAAAATTAACTAACTCTTTCATCTTTGTGCAGGGCAACCCAGAAGAGGAGCTTAAAGATCATTTAATTGTTGATAGTGGTTGCTCTGGAAGCATGACAGGAGACAAAGAGATTCTGTCAGATTTTAGATCTTATTTTGGAGGAAGAGTTGCATTTGGGAATGATCCTAGTGGAGGTAGAATTACTGGAAAAGGAACCATCAAGGCTGGAAGCATAGACTTTGAAAATGTTCGTTATGTAAAGGAGCTCAAGTTTAATCTTTTGTCAGTATCTCAGATCTGTGACAAGAAGCACCCTGTGTTATTCACTGACACAAAATATCTCATTCTTTCCCCTAGATTCAAGCTTTTTGATGATAACTTGGTAACACTGAGAGTACTAAGAACCAATGATCTGTACAGTCTGGATTTGAAGACTCTTAAGTCTACTGAAAGAGCAACATGTTTAGTAGCAAAGGCAACACTTAACGAAGCACATCTATGGCATAGAAGATTAGGACATGTGAATTTCAAGAATATCAACAAGCTAGTTAAAGGCAATTTAGTTAGAGGTTTACCTTCCAAAACATACAAGAATGATCATTCAAGTTTGGCGTGCAAGAAGGGTAAACAACACAAAGCTTCATGCAAAAAGATTGAGGAAAGAGCTATTAGAGAACCTTTAGAATTGCTACACATGGATCTGTTTGGTCCTGTTTCTGTTGCAAGCTTAAACAAGAAGAAGTACTGCTTAGTTGTAACAGATGATTGTAGTAGATTTAGTTAGCTCTTTTTCTTGGGATTCAAAGATGGAACCTTTGATGCTATTCATGATCTTATAATCGCCCTTGAAAACCAGTTGAGACTCAAAGTAAGAGGTATTAGATGTGATAATGGGACTGAATTCAAAAATAAGTTTATGAATGAATTTTGTGCCAAGAAAGGGATTAAGAGGGAGTTTAGCATTGTTAGAACTCCACAGCAGAATGGTGTTGCAGAAAGAAAGAACAGAACATTGATAGAAGCAGCCAGAACAATGCTTGCAGATTCCCTATTACCTATTCAATTTTAGGCTGAAGCTGTAAGTACTGCTTGTTATGTGTTGAATAGAGTATCAGTCACTAAACCTCAGATGAAGACACCTTATGAGTTGCTTATGCGAAATAAACCTAACATACGTTTTATGAAACCTTTTGGATGTCCTCTGACTATCCTCAATACTATTGATACTCTGGGAAAATTTGATGGCAAGTCAGATGAAGGATACTTATTGGGTTACTGTACCAACAGTAAAGGATTTAGAGTGTACAACAAGGTTACCAAAAAGGTTCAAGATTGTCTTCATGTTGAATTTTTAGAAGATCAAGAAAATCAAAAGGGTAAAGGTCCTGATTGGATGTTTGATCTTGATGTTTTGACTCCTTCTTTGAATTATGTTCCTGTTAGAGAAGAAAATCAAGCTGTTCACAAAGAAGAAGATTTACAGTACATTGTTCATGGAGTCAATATTAGACCTGATGTTGTTCCTGATGAAGAACCTATAACTATTGAGAAAGAGAAAAGTACTGTTAAACCAACATCCAATTTATCTGATGAAGATCAAGCTCTCCAAGATGAGCTTAATAGGATGCTTTTTCAAGAAACATTAGCACACTTATTGGATCTGGACACTCTCCTTGTGTCAATGATATTTTGTATGATATTAACAAGCAAGCGGAATTTACTTATGTAATACTTAGAAGACGAATAATATGATGTATGAGAATAAACACAAGTTAACACAAAACTCAAGCTCCAATATTATTAATGAATAAGGGAGAATTTCATATATCCCCCTAAAAGTTCTTATAATTTCATATATACCCAACCCGGTTTGCAAATATCAAATATACCCATTTGAAATACATCAATATCATATTTGCCCATTTTCAAATATTTGAATTAAAACATGCTACTATATGACCATTATACCCTGTCTTTCATCTTTATGCTAAAAAAATAATGACAAACTAAACAATCAATAATTTCATATACACGAAGAAATTAACGATCAAACATTTTGGCAATTTCTAAATTTAAAAGCAATTTCAAAAATAAATTTATTCAAAAACAATCTTGATAAGCAGTGTTATATAAAAGCTTGCAAACATATTACACGTTTATAAATACGCTAACAGTAAATAACTAAATATCATATACTACGTAATTTGCATTTCGAATGGCAATGAGAAGAGAACCATATGTTTTTTTCACAATAAGGTCCCACTAACAAAATCTCTACCTTTTATTTGTTGATTTGAAGAGACAATGTCTAGAATTTAAAAACACTTGCACTTCCATGTTCCAATAAATTCACAAATGGACTTCATATCGATTATATCCTACAAAACAATGACTTTGCGGGAAAAGACGACGACCATTTCATCTCTTGTTGTGGAGAGTGGATCGATTTATTTCGGTGCTTGGTTTAGGGAAGTAGAACACAAGGGTAGAATAGTCATAAACTTGATAACATATAATAATGGGTATATTTGAAATTTAGATATAAGGTTGGGTATATATGAAATTAGAAGAGGTTTTAGGGGGATATATGAAATTGTTCCTAATGAATAATACGAGTGATCTTAACTTATCACTAGGGTTACACCTTGAAGCTTTCGTAGGTAATCTTGTAATGTAATACGTACCTAAGACAATGACCTAGGATCTCCTTTTATACAACAAGGAGTCCTTTACAAGATAAGTATAAAGCTAACATGATAGAATATACACAAGATCTATTCTATACTCATCTAGACGCGTTTAACCTTATCATAAACTGATAGCAGTGGTAATGAAGAACTTGCAGTGGGAATATGTTTCCACTGCTAGTATTAATCCATGCAGTGTAAACCACAACTATCCGTGGTAACGGATTATTCCCAACAATCCTCCCCTAAACTTATGATTTCTCTGCAAATCAATAAGTTTCTTCAATATGCATTAACTTCAAGGATTTGGGGAATTCAATCAAACACTTCACTTCTTCTCTCTTAACTTCTGTATAGCTCTTGAACATTGATCTTGAAGTCTTTGTAACAATGCTCTGACCTTTTCATTATCTTCATTAACTCTTATTGGTAAGGTTAACATCACTGTAAGAGCTCCAGCTCTAAGTGGATATTCTTTCTCAGCAAGCATGAAAAAGTCTTCTCCATTAGTCGTAGAAACATGATGAACTTCACATGAATCATAGTAAAACCATTTAGTACCAAAACTTGTGAATAATGTTTTCCAGAATCATCATCAACATTTGGTTCATAGAGCCTTCTAAGATTCACCCATAACTGCATTTCCTTTGTATCTTTGAGATCCTGAGTGTTAATACAAATAAGCCGTAAAAACGTTTATTTATATTTTACGATCTTCTAATGTTTTATCGATAACAAAAGTAAGATCATTTTAACGAAACAAATAAAATACGTAAATGGTTTGAACTAATAGTTTTCTAACACACTTATGCTTTCACATAAAACACTAAAGCTAGTATAAGTGATTTTATGCTTAAGATATACATATGTACAACAACTAGTGTTTACATATTGGGATAACATATACTTAACTAAGTATATACCAAAATGGGTAAAAACAAGTATATACTAAAATGGGTAAAAACAAGTATATACTAAATAGGTAAAAACTAGCTAATGGTTTTGACCCATAACCCATGGTTTTATTAATGCCACTTAACCAAGTTCATTGTATCCTTAAGATACATTGTATCTAGAAAGAAAACCATCGATCAACCCATAACCCATGACCCATGACCCATAACCAAAAATACCCATGGGCAAAGAGGAGCGGACCACGGATCCCTAGCTTTGTGCTAGCCGGATCCCTTGTGGTAGGGATCCGTGGGATCCGGGGAAACAGTAGGATTTTTCCTCTATAAATAGTGAGCCATTTCTTCATTATTTCTCACCCCTTTCCAATATACTTTCTCCCTTGAGTTAAATCTCACTAACCTTAGATCCAAGAGATCTATGTTTGTAGTTTTGTTTTTGTGTGATCTTCTAGGTTCCTCTTAAAGGCAAGCTCACCACCTTTGAAGTTGAGCAAGCTCAAGTCCATGAGTTGCCAAGCTTCTTCATCATCAAGGCTACTAAATTCCTCTTGTTGATGATCTTTTTCTTTCTTCAAAGAAGTGTAGTGTTGAAGACATTAGTGAAAGATGTCTCAAATGTCAAGACGAAGATATTAGTGAAGGGTATCTATCGTCTATAGGATAAGCACTTGTGGTAGGTGCTTAGAAGTCAAGACAAGAATCATTAGTGAAAGGTGCTTAGAAGTCAAGACTTGAAGCATTAGTGAAAGGTGCTTCGAAGTGAAGACACAAGACATTGGTGAAAGGTGTCTTGTAGAACTAGTCAAAGGCATTAGTGAAAGGGGCCTTAGATATACATTCGATATGGTGTGTTTCGATGTACTAGATAGACTAGCATTAGATCCAAGGATATTGATGTCCTTGATGATGTTGTAAAGGAGTAGATCTCCTTTGGGATTAGTCGTTGGTGTAGTGTGGTAGTAGTTCCTCCATTGCAATGGAACTAGGTAGGCGACGTTGTGAAGGTGTAGTGTAGTGTCGTTGGTGTAGTCTAGTACCTAATAAAGGGTAGGCGACGTTGTGAAGGTGTAGTTCACCTAAGGTGTGAAAGAACTCGGTGGTTAGCCTAGCACCGTATAAAGGGTAGGCGACGTTGTGTAGGTGTGGTTCGCCTTGGTGTGAAAGAACTCGGTATTTAGCTTTGTACCGGAAAAAGGTTAAGCGACGTTGTGAAGGCTTCTCCGCCATAAGGAGATTGGTGTAGTGTTTACGAACTCTCGAGTAGGTGACTCGGGGAATGGAGTAGGGCAAGGAAGGTGTCCTTGTAGCCGAACCACTATAAATACTCGCGTTGTGGTTTTTTGCTTCTTACTCTTTATCTTTTCATTACATATCTTAATATGCTTGTTTATCAACATCCAACACACACAACCAAATAGATTGACATAAGTCAATCTAAATAGTTTAAAAGGAAGTTTTAATTGGTAAAACTATTCAACCCCCCCTTCTAGTTTTCCACAATTGGCATCAGAGCTTCGTTACCAAGTTTCTTTAAGTATATTGTACTTTAAAAACTTGATACGATCCATGGTTAATTGAAAACTACAAAGAAGGTTTTTTATAAAAACAAACACCATGTCTTTTAAAACTATATGTTTGGATGTTGATTTGATAACAACATTTTTCTTATTTATTTTTTTATTATTGCACTAATCTTCCTTGTCATGTTGATTAGTCAAAGCTCATACCCACCAAGCTTTAGGAGTTGCTTGGTAACAAGAATACCTTCCTTAAGAAGGTATCTTAAACGCAAAGGAGCGGGAATAGTCTAAGTGACATTTCCTGTGTCATTTGTAAAGACATTCCTAAGTGCGCTAAAGGTATGATTTTCTTTTTATTTTGCTTGATAATTAAGTATACCTAGTTAGGTATTTATATGATTATCTTTTGTGCTAATTACATGTTTTACTTGAAGCTTCATTAGGAAGCCTTTTTCTCACATACGTGTTTTATTTCTCATATAAAGTCGTAGTATATAAAACTTATGTTTTGTTTCTTTTAATCCAATAAAACAAAACACGAATTTCAAAAATTCCTCCTTCCCCATAAAAACTCCCACCGTCGACCACTTTATCAAACCCTCACTTTTTCAAATCTTCCAATTTCAAAAATTTCCTCTCATTCAAAAACTTCATCTTCCTCCTCATTCCATCTCAATCGAAATCAAGAAGATCCGTCATCAACATGGTTTACATCGCACTCGTGCTCATCGCCCTAACACTCATCGCACTTGTGTTCCCTATGATGAAGTTCACATACGGAGACATTTACTTTGTGTTGTTAATCTATATTGAGGTCATATACCCAATCCTTTGTATCATCCTTAGTATTGAAATGCAATATTATTAATCTAGTTTATCTAGGTTACTATTATGTGTTTATCATTCCTTTTGATTTATATGTTTTATTTTTTTGTGATACATTAGAGGTCATGTATGCATGCTAAAAGAAAATGTAGGATAAAACATATCTCGTGGTATAAAAACTGTAAAACCTTTTATCAAATCTGTGTCTGTTACTACAGATCCACGGATCCCGGAAGATATACTAGCCGGATCCCTTTTGTAAAGGAACCGTGGGATCCGTCCTACTGGAAAACAGTTTTCATGCAAGATTAAAAACCACCATCTTTCTAAAAGTAATAATCCACTAGAATTTCAAAACCATGAGTTAGTTAAGTGTTAAATACCATTGTTAATAAAATCTAGTAAAAACGTTAGATTATTATAGGTTGACCTTAAAACATCACCTCCTATTAACCCATCACCTCTATAGGTTCAACTATGACGCATGAATACGAGTTTGATTTTTCACTCACTAGCGTCTACACCCCGAACATCTCCCTTGAGCCCAACACACCTGGCAATCATGTCCGTGGGTTCAATAATCTCGAAAACCGTCACTTCCATGAAGGACGTATTGTAGACACCTCTCTACAATTCGAAGAAGGTATCAATACCTCCTTCCGAGCCATAGGACTAGAATGTCTTCTTGAAATCAACGAGAAGATATGTCCAAGGTTCATAATGGAATTCTTCCGTCAAGTCAAACTCGTTCGTAACGAGGATCGCTCTCTATCTCTTTCGTTTTACATCAAAAACCAAAAGTTCACTCTAACCCTTGGGCATTTTGCTCACATTCTCCGGATTCCAAATCATGGACAAAGTGCCTTCACCGAAGATTGGTCTCTTGATTCTCTCTTCAACTTTCGTGAAGAAAATAGTCCATATTGTTCACACATACCCTCTCCGGAAGATTTAAATCGCATGATATGCAAACCTCGACCATATTACTCCAATCCAAACATTATCCATACACGGGATATCCGAGAAGAGTACAAGCCTCTTGCTCTCATTCTACGTGAAAATTTTTGGAGTCTTAGGGGAAATCGAGATATTCTTCCCGCTTGTTGTGCTCACATGTTGTACTATTTGCTAACACAACAACCATACAATCTCGCCTACTTCTTCGCAAGGCGAATTGAAAATCTTCAAGGCTCCAAGAATAAACTCATCCCTTATGGAATGTTCTTGACACGCCTCTATCACAATGTTATGCACTTCCATCCTCAATTTCAAAGTCCGTTGTACGTACTTGTGAACAAGATGATGGAACCGCTAAACATATCTCTCATGAAGACTTTCTTCATTCTTGATTCCACCAATACCCATCAATCACATAATGATCCTCCTAGCGAAGACACTCAAGGAACCTAGAATAGTCAAATAGGATCAATTCTACTCTACTCATTATTTATCAATGTAATCCTATTTCTTTCATGAAATAAAACATCTTACATTTGATATCCTAGTTTTAGAACTCCTTTAAACAAAACTTGGAATATAATGCATTGTCAAGATCATTGCACACCTTTAGTAAAGGTTCTGTCTAGCAGATAGACGGATCCCAAATGTTGTACTAAACGGATCCCTACATCTAGGGAACCGTGGGATCCGGCAAAACAGAAAATGCAATTGCAAGCATTGTATGTCAAACACATCCTTAGAACACCTCACACTAAGCTAGACATAGTGTCTTAAGGTAGATTAAGACTTTATCAAGATAGGTTGATCTTTCCTACTCATTCCAACTCACATAGAACACACTCTAAGATATTCATAGATCTATCACTTTGTTTTAATCCATCACTCTTCCGCTCTCAAAACTCACACTTCATTTTTTACATGATCCCTCACATCTAAGTTAGAAATCTTTCGATTATGACAAAATTGATCATAAATCAACCTCACCTCAAAATTGATCAAAGTTGATCAAATTCTAGTTTTCCCATCTCAAAACCATTAGGATATTTTCCAAAACACAATCCTAAGTCACAACCTGATCTCTAGGATCATTTAGCTTCAATTGACACTCTCATCTTTAGTGTCATCCTTGCTCATTCATTGGTACTCATGAAAGTTCCAAATCCTTCCACAAAAGACAATCATTAGCTATGACCACCTTCAAGTACTTAAGCACCCCTTCATTTAAGACACTTAGGAAGACTGAAACACTCAAGATGGTATAGGTCTTAGATTTTAGAAACATCATTTCCACTCTTTCATAGCTGCTGTTAGCTGGATCCCTAGGAATAGCCTAGACGGATCCCTTTGAGAAAGGAACCGTGGGATCCGGATGACAGTATAGGTCAAATCTTGCTAAAACAATCATTTCAACTCATCTTCCTAACTCTAACACTCCATCTCATATTAAATGAGTTCCTAGATCAGTCCAACCTCTGAAGTTGACTCTTGTGCATGTCAATCATCACATTGCAATGAATCCTAGTGGCTTAAAGCTTAAATGCACTTGCCAAATCTCTTAGTTTATAAACCACCTTGTTAGGACCTCCATAGTCATCACTCTCTGTAGGATCGTTATTTTTATTGTGTTAGATGATTCGGGTGGTCTTGGGAGATCAAAATACATGTTTTCCATTTTAGAGAGAGAAAGTAGAGAGAGAGGGTGTTCTTGCTAGAGGTTTACAAAAATGTTGAATATTAGATTATGAGAAGCACCACCCCTTCCATGGATGGAAGGGGTATTTATACTTACACAATACACGACCTCCTATCGGCCTGTGGATCAGGGATACAGTGGGTAAAGACCCGTCCTTCCTCCACGGTGTTGCACTATACTATTCTACGCTACAAACTAACTAGTAAACTACTAAATAACGTAAATAAAGATATGTCTACGAGCTAACTTATGCTAGATAATATTAGGGGTGACCGACTCTTCACTATGGAATTTTCTAATTCCTAACAATCTCCCCCTAAGGGAGGTCACCCCATATTTTACATTTTGCATCCTAGCATTCTATTCTTGACTTTGTTCTTGAGCTCGTAGACTTGAATTCTTCACTTTCACAATCTTTGTGCTTTAGTAGCGATTCTTCAAAGTCTGCACTGATTTGTACTTTTAGTGGAGGCCTTTAACTGATCCACATCTTTGATGATCTTCGAGCTTTCTTTGAGATCATCAGCCACAGTAAATCTCTGGATCACCCTTAGTTGTGTTGCCAGCATGTGAAGTTGTGACTTTCGGACCGACATGCTCACACTTTTGAATCATGACATCTTTCCATCAGAGTGGCGGAAGCCTTACTGGTTCATGATATTTGCAGCAGCGAAGCATAAGCATAGTATGAAATATCAGAGCCAGGTTATGTAGATATACACCAGTCATGATTTCTTCAATTAGGTGTGGTTGCTGTGAGCATGCGGCTTTGGATTGACGCCTCAATTCTGATCAGCTGCAACCGTCCAAGTGTACCTGCAAACAACAGTTAGCAATAAAACACACGAAAGTGTCTTTGATCACTTTCGCTGAATTGAGGTACACGGCCCACGGTTCCCCGTTGATCAGTACAAGTACTACCTGTGATCAGGTAGGATTCCTAAGAATCTCCTTGACAGGGTTTCGCAGCTGTTCTAGCTGTTCTCAAACCGGAACGTCTCAAAGAAGACAACACAGAGTGAGTGAACCAGCAAATTGAGATTCACTGATTAATGAAAAATGATTTGAAAAACAATCGCGTATTGCTTGAAGAAAGAGTTTTGCAATACGGCGAAGGTTTTATGAGAAAGATCAATTTTCAAACAAAATACTTTTTGTATTAGAGAATGAGTACACATTCGACGTGCTAGTGAAAAGAAGAGATTCGCACATCGAATGGTTTTTCTAAAAGTATTTTTCAATCAGAGATACTTTTTTTTTTTTGAATTTTGAAAACATAAGTACACATTCGACGTGCTAGAGAAAAGAAGATTTGCACATCGAACGGTTTTTCCAAAAGTATTCGTCAATTCATTTCCTGGACCAAGGTTGATTCAAGATTGAATCTCCCCATCGTTTCTATCCAGTTGTCACAAGTTTGATCTTACGAGAAGATCTCACATGTCACCCACCAAGAGCTTGTTTGATGTAGGCTCTAGAGGGATTTCCATCTTCATTGTGAATATTTTTACATATCACTCGGATGTTCTGGCAATACCACAAGGATAATGCGTAGGACTCTTAATATATACTTACTTTCCACATTGTGTGAAACAGCAAGTCTTCAAGAATTTAGTGTCCTAACGAGATATTGTGGATGATCTCTTGGCTCTAGACTCAATAGTGCATTTTTGGTTCCTGTTCCGGAGACTAGGGAGAGGGTCTCCTACTTCAATATCAACCATCTCTAAGAGAAAGTCGATAGATTATGTCGGTTCCCCGTGAGAATGAAACAAGCCCTTTTAAGAGGAACTTGAGTGGCTTGGGAAGTTTAGTGCAGTGCGTCACTGGGTCCATGACGTCTTGTCTTCAATACCAGTGTTACCTTAGTAACAACCAGTAGCATATGTATTGAACCCGGTTTCTGCCCTAAGGTTGAATTGATGGAGGGCTATTTCTTTTCACCCTTTTTCACATTCAGTTCTTTTTCATTCTTCAACCCCTTCAGTGCTTACCGAGACTTCATAACTAGAACCTTGTTGGGTTTATTCCAGTTCTAGCTCTATCTCAGTCCGCACTCTTCCCATATTCTCATTTTTCTCCTTTTTTTCAATATTCCTAAGGACTCTACACTATCTAGTGGATTATCCCTGGGAAGATCCCTCCGGTTCTGGCGGATCGTGGGAACGAATACCTAACCTAACCATCCTTATAACTCCATGCATAAAGTAAATTGGTCGGTCTTTTGGTATTGTTCTTTCCTTCATGAAACCAATTGAAAAATCATTTGGAAAAACAATCAAGGTACTTGTGATACGAGATCAAAGCATTTTGTACCTTAATAGTTTTGATCATTTAGAAAACCTCCCCCTCAACATGTGCGTGTGATTTAGAAATTATTTGGCACATGGAGGCAAGAGGACTTTGAAATATTTTCTTTGATCACAATTTTCATACGAAAAAGCCATTTGATTTTCTTGGTAAAATTCTCCCCCTCAATATGTGCATAGGATATTTTAAAACATTTTATCACATAGAGGCAAGAGTTCTTTTGAAGCACATCCACAATCACAAAATCCATTAAGAAAACCATTTGAAAACACAATCAAGGTACTTTATAATCTCTTTTAAAAAACTTTTGTACCTCGATGGTTTTGCTCCCCCTCAATATGTGCTTCGAGATTCGAAAGCGTTTAGCACATATGAGAGAGCAGCCTGCACAACTGAATCAAAACGGTCAACTTTTATCAAATTTCATTATTAAATCACAAATTCTCCCCCGATCAAAAATATCAAATCCTTTGAGATTTTGTATCCCAAGTGATTTAATTAGGTTTAGAAAACATGGGAGAAAATGTGGCCTTGTTTAAATACTCATCTGGTTTTTGGATAAATCCTCCTCCTCAACATGTGCATTATGTATATTGAAATCGTTTGGCACATGGAGGCAGGAGTGCCTTTAAAGGACTAAAACCAATTCCATTTAAAACATATTTGAGATTTAAAACACGATCTCTACCCCAATCAGAAATATCAAACCATTTGAGATTTGTGATCCCAACTGATTTAAGTCATTTAGAAAAATTTAGGGAAAGACGTGGCAAGATTTAATTTTGAAAAATGATAGATAAGGACCAGATTTAGACATTAAAGATTGTTAGTGTCAGGTATGATAATTTTTAAGAGATCTTTAAGTAAAATAAAACAATTTCACAATCAAACAAGAACAGAAAAAATTTCATTTTGACAGATCTTTGAGTTTTAAAGAAAATCATACCATGACATAACATTAAATCTTTAGATCACCACATTTTAACGTACACACGGACTTTTATGAAGAAATATTGTTTGAAAATATATAATATGAAATCACTCTCCCCCTCAATCCATGACATAAGTCAATAATTGAGTGACTTAGGTTTTGATAAAAAGAAGTCCGGTGATTTACAAAATTAAGTCCAGTTTATTTTCAAAACAATATTTTTCTATTTTTCAAAACAATATTATTTTCAAAATTGTTTAACAAATGTTATCCTGCACAAAGATACGTTAGGTGGTTGAGAAGCTTCTGTTGTTGTTGCTGTAGGGTTTGGAAGAAAAACCGTCTGCAGATGCAGTGAGACTTCTTCTTACGTTGCATTTTGAATGCCAACTAAGGTCAAATTAAGCTCTGTTTCTTCAATCACTTAGAAGAAAACCATCTGCTGATGCAGTGAGACCACTTACGTTGCATTTATGCCAACTCTCCGTAGAAGTCCAGTTAAGCTCCGTTTCTTCATTTGTCATCCCAAGATATAGTTACCCTTTCCTTTCGGCATCCAATCATCTTCAATTGTGGGATCCGGATCGGGAACATTATTATATACCAATATACCTGCATACGTTAGTGAACACACACAGATATATGGTGGTCGACATCACCCAAACAGCAATCGACTAATAAAAGTCAATGTAACATATCAATCAGATCATATAAATGAATGGGAATAATGTGTACATCAAACTCTAATCATCTAATCCTAGCAATCATATCCTAGGCACCTAGTCCTTCAACATAGGTTAACATCATTTTTAATTAAGCATATTAGGATAATTAAGAAAGCCCGTTAGATGATATAGATTTTAAAACATTATCCCCCTCAATCAATGACTCAATTTGTGAAAAGTTTAAAAGTGCTGAAGTCATTGATTGAGTTTGCAGATTTAATAAAAACTCTGAAACTGATTGTTGTTAAAGCAACTCATTCTACCACCATTTTTGGAAAACAACAAATATTTTTCTGAAGAATTTTAGACGGAAAAACATTTGTGTAGGAACAGCAGTCCTTCGACATACTTTCCTCAAAGTGTTTTAGGATAAGTGCACAAAATATTTTGAAAATAGATTTAGCGCAACACTTTCCTTCCTTTAAAGAACGGGTTGCTATCTGAAATAATAGCAAGCCATGGTTTAAGCGCGGGTCACAGTCTGAAGTAACTGCAAGCCATATATTGAGACATATATTGGAAAAGAATATTTACACCTCCTGCTCGAACTTCATCTAAAGTCCCGTGCCATTATTGAATGACATTTCTAAGACCGTAGATGTTATCGATACCAGAAGACATGTCTTGAGAAAACATATTTTTGGTCTTTTTCAAATTTTCTGATTTTTATGGTTTTTTGAAGGTTTTATAATTTTGTATTTAGTTTTCTGATAAATATATACAAGGATAGAATAGATGATATAGTTAAAGAAGATGATGATACGAGTACCGAGATAAGGATATCGAACAGCCCCGTTGTAGAAGATAGAAGTTATCATCTCTTAAACATTCACCACCAAAGCTTTCGAGGCTCCTGAATTGAGAGAGATTGAACCATCCGAAAGTGAGACTTTGGCAGCTTCCCCCCAAACCGAAAATCCTTAAGATGAGCAGATTCGAAGCTCTATTTCAAGCTTGCTTTAGACAGGTGCACAAGAAAGCACACCATTATCATAAATCCCGCTGCTCCATTTAAGAACGATAGTCGATGATCTCCATTTGGGGTTATATCATCCAATAGAAGAACAACAATGTTTCATCCCACACTAAAATAATCTTCTCAAATTTCCTTTTCCACTGAAGTCTGAAGCGATCCATTCCAAAAGGAGTCAAGAGAACACTTCCCCCAAGTAGTTGAATTTATGCAGTCAGCCTCTTAGTATAATGCTCAAGAACTCTCCCTAATACACTTCATGAGGGGAATGAAGAACACCTTCCCATGTTCACATTTTTCTTCCCTGATGAACGTGTATGAAGCTCAAGAACCCGAAGTACACCAATATCCAAGAACTCTCCCAAATACACATCATGAGGGTAATGAAGAACACCTCCCCTATGTTCACATCTTTCGTCCCTGATGAATGTGTATGAAGCCCAAGAATCCGAAGTACACACATTCCCAACGAGAGAATAACTGATAACACCTCCCTCATGTTACACATTTATCTCCCCTGAATATGTCGTACTTGTGTACCTCTTTTATCTTCAGAAACTTTCTCTAACATCTCTTCCCCCACATAGTTGGAATAAGAACACTAAACGCCTTGATGAGTAAAACCTTGAGTTTCTCTGCGGTCATGACATTTGTTTTTCCCGGAATATCTTCAATCACTTAGAAGAGTTAAGTTCATCAAGTTTACTCGCCATGAGTCAAACCTTGAGTTTCTCTGCGGTAATAACATTTGTCTTCCCGGGATATCTTCAATCACTTAGAAGAATTAAGCTCATCAAGATTACTCGCGTTTAGATGCGTGTCTCCTTTCCCCTTGCTGGTTTTGATGCTTCAGAATCAGCAACTCATTGAAAGCCCGTATATTAGAAATTTGTTGAGAAGAACACTTGAATTCTTTGTGAGAATCAACTTGCTGAAGACTCTCTCTGACTATTTATATCAACCCTTCTGTAGACAATTTGAAGTGACCACTGAAGAAGAAAACCCGCTATACCATACTTGAAACTGAAGTCAACTTCCCCACATTTGTATCTTAAGCTTGCACCTAATGATGGAAGAACGGTGTAGAGAATTTATGCTTCAAGCATATCTCTAAGTACTCACTACCCAAACAAAGTATGAGACATTAACACCTCTTGCGTTTATCCACACCGTCATATGCGTGTGACACTGAGTAAAACAAAGTAACTCCTAATAGTGATAGTTAACCAGGTCTTCAACCATCCACCTCGACTGCTGGTAACTAGATAAGCCAAGTCTTCAACTCAAATTCTTAAGCCCGAGCAAGTTATCAAATAAGAACACGCCTTTGTGAAAGTCAACTTCAATCTCAAATAAGTGATAAATGATTAACTCCGAAGTAATCACCTTGTGTCAACTGTCCAACAATAGTCAATATCAACGTCTCGAGTAGTCACTGCTAAAGAATATGAGCACGTCTAATTGGGAATTGAATCTGACTTATAACTGTCTCCCAATTAGTGCTCTCCCCTAAACCGACAATCTGTTTGATAAATGCCCAGATTTAAGAAGAAGTCTTTAGATCGTTAAATGTAACTCGTCTTTAGTCTTCTAACATGTAGCAGAAAATGTAGAACAGACTGTAGACTCGACCTTCTTCAAGATTGTGCAGTTGGGGAATAGATAGTTAACATCTTCAACTCACCAAAAACAAGAACATCGGCAAAAAGCATCCCAAACAACTTACATCTTGCACATCCCCTTAACTAGAATCCCTCCCAATCAAACAAGAACAGAAAGATGTTCATCAAGGAAATCAGCAATCAGGCCGCAACGAACACACAAGATGGTAACACCAAACTACCAATCACATCAAACAAGAATAGAGAGATTGTTCGGAATCATCATGTTGATGTATACGTGAAGCATTAACCGGAAGCACTTTGTCGATAAACTCATCAATCCGAGTGAAGATGTCAACCAACGGCTCTTAGAAGAGAAAAACTCCATGTGAAGATAACCCGATAAGAAGAGGCTCGGTTCTTACATGAGTTTAGAGCCGTATGACCATTTATATTCTCAAATATCAATCAACAATGCAAAAAATTCACACTTCTTCTCCCCCTCAAGAATTTCATACGGAGATGCCATTCTTGACTAAATAAGTGAAATCATCCAAATGTTCTATTCACACTTCTCTCCCGCAAAATCAGCACATGATGTCGCCATCTTCATTATAATCGAGTAAGTGGAATGAGAAAACAATCAGTGATAGCCCGGTTCACTTGATGACTGAAGCACATGGAAAAAGTATGAAGCATGTTGTTGAGAATGGTCATAATAAGAAGATTTCTCTTCTTTCGAAGATAAAGCGCACTGACACGTACACTTTTCTTTTCTTTGAGGAACGAGGCATGAACTGTTGTGTTCATACGTCATAATCTCTCTCTTTTCAACTCTCTTAGCAAAACATGTAATCAACCCCATTATCGTTCAGTAGGCTCTTTGTAGTGACAGCTGATGGAGAAAACCCAATATGATGAATTTGACCCTGAAGTAAAATACCCTGAACTCGTGACTTAAACTTGCACATATGTAACAAAGAGCGGTGCCGAGACTTCATGCCCATTTGAATCTCTAAGTACTCTATACTCTTCAACCAACCAACCATCGAGTATAAGACGTATATCACCTCTTGAAAATCCACAATTGAATGTGACACTGAGCACTACAACGTAACTCCTTTAAGTGATAGTTATTTTGAGGTGATAAGAGCCCAATTCCCCCAAGTGGTAAAAGAAAAGGTAAAAGTCACCCAACAATAACTAGATTTCCAAGTCTTCATTTTTGATAATAAGCTTGAACAAGGATCATGAAGAATCTTCATCCATCCATCCCCGATACCTTCAGATACTAAGTACACTCGCCCGTGATAATTCACTTCGACTTCAAATAAATAATAGTGAATTAACTCCGTTGTCACATCTTCTGGGTAAAAGCTCAATTCTAGCCTCCTTTGACGTTTGAAGTGAACTTTGATAATGGTTTTCATCCCGACCATGGTTAGAAGCACATAACCCCGTAAAACCATGTAATAACCAAACTGCCATGACGAATATCCAAACACACACCCTATTCATGAAGTACACCCTTTTATCCCTTCTTTGAAGCAGAAACCGTAGCACCAGCATCAAGTAAGATTCAGAATTACACTTTCTCTTCTCCAAGATGGTTCCATCATTACGGAATTTTACAACTCTATGGTTTAAACCGAGAAATAGTTTCTTTCGCGGGATTTTACAAAACCAAGAATAAACCGTAGGCTAGATCCAGAAATGCACTTTACTAATACCATGATGTTTCCATTGTCACGGGATTTTACAAGTCTATGATTTAAACCGAGAAATAGGTTCTTTCGCGGGATTTTACAAAATCAAGACAAAACCGTAAACAATGTCAGCTTGAATGTGTTATGACGACTTTGGTTTCAGTGAATATCTGTTTTAGGGGGATATGTAGCGGTTCATCAACGGTTCATAGTCCAACATCAACAGTATCATCAACCATCCAATAAACACCTTAGTAAACACATCATTCACTCATTCTGTTGGCTATTGCAGTGACAACATGGTGAAGTAAACCCGATATGCCAAACTTGATAATGAAGTGAAATTCCCTAGATTTGCTACTTAAACTTGTACTAATCCTCGTAAAAAAGAAACGGTGTACCCAATGTACAAAACCTCTTGACATATCCTCAACTGCGTGAGACACCGAAGTGATAGTTAGCCAAGTCTTTATCACACTCAATAAACGCCCAAACAAGTCATCTTTGCGGAAGGGTAGAAAGAAAGAAGACGAAATAAGTAAACGCGCCCGGAAACCTCACTTCACATTCAAATAAGAGATACCGTACAACCAACTCCGTAGTCAACATTTTTCCAATAAACACTTTAAGCCATGACAAAGTATTCATCATGAAGATGTATACACCAAAGTACCAATCCTCATAACACAACGAGTCTCATCATCTCATCGAATCTCAATGACAAATCTCATCAGCGCATCTCATATAATCCAAGTCTCATAAGAGCGATCCGATTATGAGAAGCCCATCTGTCCATCATCTAAGTCCAAGTCATCACACATACTACTCTAGCTCAATCCAATGACTGGTATCAAAACTCACCATATTGTTCAAATAAAATTCCGCTCGAGAAATATCTAATCATATGTATCCGTTTTATCATAAATACCAAGTAACAAAATTCATCTCACGGCCCAATAAAAATATACCACGATCCAAATAAAATATTTCTCATGATCCAGTATTTCTCTTAACAAGAAGTAGCATGTTTAACAACAAAAACAAGACTCGATCCAAACAAACGGCCCACGACTCTCATTTCAAAATCATTAACAACAAAAAAAAAAGCCCATCTCCGAATGAAGCTTACCCTAAAAGAACGGATATAAAATGCACCAAAACTCATACATTCCCTAATATTTCTTAATATCCCAACCCTAATCTCTCACATACATGTGCGCCTCCCTCTTAACTTTTCAGCACCCAACTTTACATTCATCACAAATCTGATAACATCTTACCCTAATCGATCAAATAAACCAGCCACCATCACACACTCATAACATCAAACCTTAAAAAATCCGTATACAACAAACCCAAATCTATCACAATCAAAACATACGCCCCATCTGGTATATACGTACACCAACTCTGTTGCCATCACAAAAAACAAGAAATATAAGCCTCCCTATCTTCATCTGAATCATTTCGTCTAGCCACAGGGATGGTTACGAGGACATCAAAGCCACAGGGTAGGCTTGATGATTGTGACTCGCTTGACCTCGCCACAGGGATGGCACGAGGACTTGACATGGATCGTTAAAGCCACAGGGATGGATACACGGCATCAAGGTCATGGATATGATAAGGTAGGCTTAAATTGTACCTGGACTTGTACACATATTCGATTGGTATGATTTAATTAAAAACAAATTAAAGAATATTTGAGTTAACAATATTGTTAATTTCACTTCTTTCAATTCGGATATATATCAATTTCGAGTTCAATGATGATTTCCATGGGGCTTGAATGGATCTAACAAAGACCTTTGTGAAATCTTTAGCCCTTGAAAAGGAATATCTGAGACCTAAAAAATAGTTTATCCTTTCGTTAAGTAAGAGTCATTGTATCATCTCTGGATCAGTGAAGGAAAACCATTTGTTTGTTTTACCTTTCATGGTATTCGAAAAGAAACAAGAAGGTTATCTGAGATCAATTACTTAATCATTTGGATTTATGATTTGAGATGTCTTTTCGTTTGAGTCTTGAATAGTTGTAGAAGATGGAGGTTAGGATAGATAGGGATTTGTTGGTGAAGTTGTGATATGGGAGTAAATGGATTCGGATATGTTAAACATTGTTCTACATGATTTAAAAAAACTGAAAGATGGACTGATGTATTTTTGCTGAGGTCTTGTTGGAGTTTTGTTATATGGTTTAAGTCATTTTGTGGTCGTAGTCATGGTACAGTCACCCTTCTTCATTTCTGTCTATGTCGAAACAGAGTCATAACCCAAGTCGCTACCCATTTTTACAAACCAAGTCGCCACTCAAATTTTCAAACCAAGTCGCCACTCAAATTTTCAAACCAAGTCGCTACTTAGCTGTATACATAACTCGCTATTGACTTTCAAGAAAGTCAACGAATAACCAAGTTGCTACATTTAACAACTCGCTATCACAACATGGTAAGTCGCTAGGAAGATACATTGCTTTTGGACACCTGCAACAACTCGCTAGCTTGAAATTTTGTCAATTTCCGATGATTATTCCGACCAAGATTCCGACCAGATTCATATAAACCCAGAAAACTTGTTTTGACCCAGTTTTGACTACAAGATAGTGACCACATCATAAAAAATTCAATCTACACATTCAAAAGCAGTATGACCTGAAGTTGTAAAAGCAGTTTTGACCATATTCATTATGTTCGGACAGATGTGTTTTTGACCAAAAATAGGATACCAAATGACATTGAGACCATATGTTAACGGACTGATATTAACAAAATCAACACAACACATAAACAGAAAATACTACTTGTAAAACAGTTATGACAAGATAATACTACTTGGAAAACAGAATTTTTGACCAACAAACAGTAACAAACCAGTTATGACAAGATACAAAACCACATAACAAAATCAACCAAACACAATAACCATGGTACGAAATCACACGAATCAACAAAAACAGTTTCAAACACGAATCAAAACCACAAGAAATCATCAAAACACAAAAACCTTGGCTCTGGTACCAATTGTAGGATCGTTATTTTTATTGTGTTAGATGATTCGGGTGGTCTTGGGAGATCAAAATACATGTTTTCCATTTTAGAGAGAGAAAGTAGAGAGAGAGGGTATTCTTGCTAGAGGTTTACACAAATGTTGAATATTAGATTATGAGAAGCACCACCCCTTCCATGGATGGAAGGGGTATTTATACTTACACAATACACGACCTCCTATCGGCCTGTGGATCAGGGATACAGTGGGTAAAGACCCGTCCTTCCTCCACGGTGTTGCACTATACTATTCTACGCTACAAACTAACTAGTAAACTACTAAATAACGTAAATAAAGATATGTCTACGAGCTAACTTATGCTAGATAATATTAGGGGTGACCGACTCTTCACTATCGAATTTTCTAATTCCTAACACTCTCACTCTAACTTTCAGCTCTTGAAATCATTTCATCATGAGAAAAACCCCAAGTAGTAACTTATCCACCAAAGAACCACCCATGAAAAACCAACAAATGAGAGAATCCTTCATCATCCAATCAAACCAATTCCTAAAAGGATAGTACCCACAAAACTACCTATGCCTAACACCACCATACCTCCTAGGCCAAACAATATCATCTCCACCAAACCATCACCATTGGTTCCTAGAGCTATTTCATTTACATCCCCACTATCATCACCACACCTCTACAATTTAGAGGACTTGCCTCCTAGGCTGTCTCATCCGCTTCCGCCTACAACATTCTCCTCATTAGGAGGAATAATGGTTCAAAATCAAGGTGTTGAGTCAACACTTGCTCTGGCTTCCTTTTCGCCGTCTCCATCATATAATCCTATATGGATTATGAGAAATCATCAAAGTCAACCACCCGACCATATGGAAGTTGACACTTCCTTACCACCAACATCATTCTTGGTCGAGGCATTCTCAAATGCACCTCCACCAATCCCTCCATCGTTTGAAGCTCCGCAAGCCGCTTTACTTGATCCTTCGCATCAAGCCATTTTATTTCCTCCACCACCACTACCTAGCCATGACAAAGATTGCTATCATTGTCAACATGTTGAAAGTTTGATACATGAAGTACGAGAAGACCAACGTTTCATGTTCTATCATCTCCTCAAACGTTTCGACTAGATCAAACCTAAACAAAACTTGAGCTAGAAGATTTTAGTGGTGTCCTAGCATCAAGCGTTAGATAGTCTAGAAATTCCTAGTCATGTATTGTCTATTTTCTTATTTTTAGAGTCATGTATATCATAACTCTTGTTTTATTAAATGGAATTACATGCTACTTGTTATTTTTCTGAGAATATGTATTCATATCTCATTTATGTGATAACATTACTTGTTATATCACCTTTGATGATTTTAGTCATCAGCCAGACGGATCCCTCAGTATTGCCTAGACGGATCCCTACTAGGAGGGAACCGTGAGATCCGTGAAATCAGAAAGTTTTTTTTTTCTAACTTAAATCACATTTGCAGGAAATTGTGAATTATACTTGTTTTCTAACCCTTGTTTTGCAGTTATTCAATTAACACATAAAGAATTTGACATCCTAAAGCTAGGGGGAGCTTGGTGTCAAAACAATACGTTGCAAAATTACTTGCAACCTTTGATTTAAATTTCATGACTTCCCGTTGCAAATATTGCATTCATCTAGGGGGAGCACACCCGTCACATAGACGTAATCTTTTGCATAAGTTAGATGCAAATGAACTAGATTAGAATTAGTTTCTTGACGCCCTTACTTAGGGATGGACTCGTCAAGGGGGAGTAACGACGAGATCCTTTCCCGTTACTTGCTCTCTATTTTTTTCCTTTCACATGTTTTTCTTAAAAACGATGTGTTGCTTTCTTTCAAACACTTTTTGTTTCGACAAAAAGGGGGAGAAGAAAGTAAAAACTACAAATTCAAACTTTTACGAATTTTAGCTTTTCCTTAAAATAATCTTATGTTTTGTCATCAAAAAAAAGGGGGAGATTGTTAATACAAATAAGCCGTAAAAACGTTTATTTATATTTTACGATCTTCTAATGTTTTGTCGATAACAAAAGTAAGATCATTTTAACGAAAAAAATAAAATACGTAAATGGTTTGAACTAATAGTTTTCTAACACACTTACGCTTTCACATAAAACACTAAAGCTAGTATAAGTGATTTTATGCTTAAGATATACATATGTACAACAACTAGTGTTTACATATTGGGATAACATATACTTAACTAAGTATATACCAAAATGGGTAAAAACAAGTATATACTAAAATGGGTAAAAACAAGTATATACTAAATAGGTAAAAACTAGCTAATGGTTTTGACCCATAACCCATGGTTTTATTAATACCACTTAACCAAGTTCATTGTATCCTTAAGATACATTGTATCTAGAAAGAAAACCATGGATCAACCCATAACCCATGACCCATGACCCATGACCCATAACCAAAAATACCCATGGGCAAAGAGGAGCGGACCACGGATCCCTAGCTTTGTGCTAGCCGGATCCCTTGTGGTAGGGATCCGTGGGATTCGGGGAAACAGTAGGATTTTTCCTCTATAAATAGTAAGCCATTTCTTCATTATTTCTCACCCCTTTCCAATATACTTTCTCCCCTGAGTTAAATCTCACTAACCTTAGATCCAAGAGATCTATGTTTGTAGTTTTGTTTTTGTGTGATCTTCTAGGTTCCTCTTAAAGGCAAGATCACCACCTTTGAAGTCGAGCAAGCTCAAGTCCATGAGTTGCCAAGCTTCTTCATCATCAAGGCTACTAAAGTCCTCTTGTTGATGATCTCTTTCTTTCTTCAAAGAAGTGTAGTGTTGAAGACATTAGTGAAAGATGTCTCAAATATCAAGACGAAGATATTAGTGAAGGGTATCTATCGTCTATAGGATAAGCACTTGTGGTAGGTACTTAGAAGTCAAGACAAGAAGCATTAGTGAAAGGTGCTTAGAAGTCAAGACTTGAAGCATTAGTGAAAGGTGCATCGAAGTGAAGACACAAGACATTAGTGAAAGGTGTCTTGTAGAACTAGTCAAAGGCATTAGTGAAAGGTGCCTTAGATGTACATTCGATATGGTGTGTTTCGATGTACTAGATAGACTAGCATTAGATCCAAGGATATTGATGTCCTTGATGATGTTGTAAAGGAGTAGATCTCCTTTGGAATTAGTCGTTGGTGTAGTGTGGTGGTAGTTCCTCCATTGCAATGGAACTAGGTGCTTAGCCTAGTACCTAATAAAGGGTAGGCGACGTTGTGAAGGTGTAGTTCACCTAAGGTGTGAAAGAACTCGGTGGTTAGCCTAGCACCGTATAAAGGGTAGGCGACGTTGTGTAGGTGTTGTTCGCCTTGGTGTGAAAGAACTCGGTATTTAGCTTTGTACCGGAAAAAGGTTAAGCGACGTTGTGAAGGCTTCTCCGCCATAAGGAGATTGGTGTAGTGTTTACAAACTCTCGAGTAGGTGACTCGGGGAGTGGAGTAGGGCAAGGAAGGTGTCCTTGTAGCCGAACCACTATAAATACTCGCGTTGTGGTTTTGTGCTTCTTACTCTTTATCTTTTCATTACATATCTTAATATGCTTGTTTATCAACATCCAACACACACAACCAAATAGATTGACATAAGTCAATCTAAATAGTTTAAAAGGAAGTTTTAATTGGTAAAACTATTCAACCCCCCCTTCTAGTTTTCCACACTGAGCATTAAACCTTTCTTGTACTAACCTCCATAGTGTATTAAGGTCATCTCTGTCAAAAGCTTTAACAAGATCTTCAAAAGTCATGAATGATGAAGTTGCACCACCTAGCCTTGTGATCTTCCATGATGGAGCAAAATTGCTAGCAGTGAAAACTTCCCAATCAATAATAGGATGTCGAACTTGCAGTGGTTCTGGATCAAAATCTTCAACTATCATCATCATTCCAGTCAATTGTTCTGCAGTGAACTTCTCAGTAGGAATTTCCTTCTCTGTAGACTTCGTATGATCTTCATCAACCTTAGTCTTCTTAACTGTTTGAGAATCACGTACTTTGGCCTTTCTCTTCAATCTAGGAAACCTTCTTTCTTCTTCTTCAGAATCCTTTGGAATAAAAGATTTATCTTGTTTTACAGTTCTGTAGTAAGCCTTTTCAACTTGATCATCAGACATTCCTTTAAATTGATGCTTTTTCCAGTTACCAACATGACAACAATAAGTCTTCATATATGCAAGTATTTGTGCCTTTGTTGGTTGTCTTTGTTTCTTCTGAACCTTTTTGACTGAATTAAACACATCATCAAGTGCTTGATTGTTCTTCATTATAATAAAATCCTTCAACTGAGCTGTTCTTTGTTCCTCAGTTAAGGATGCATCAGCAACAAGGTCAATTGCCTTTTTCTTGATTTCTGGATTATTAGCCACCAGAAACTGAATATCTTCTTCAGTAGGAACATAACTAAACTCTAGAGCTTTTTCTTTCATAATTGTAGGTTGAACAATGGAAATTGAATCAGTATTTTCCATTCTATCCAATCTTTTAGCTTCCAAAAAGCTTGCAACTTCTATTTCTTTCAATCTTTTCTTTTCAGCAACTTTCTCAGCAATTTGATCTTCTGCTATCTTCTTAGCAAGTTCTCTTTCAAGATCAATCTGAACTTGTCTTTTCTTTGAAATCTTACTTTCAGGTTGCTGTACATCTTCCATAACTGTTTTACCATTGTCTGTCTTCAATTGATCAAATTCTTCACTTGCAGTGGCAATATTTGGCTCTGCAGTGGAAATAAAATCAGTAGTAAAATCAGTTTCAGTTTGGAAAATGTCTTGATCTTCAAGTTGCTCTCCATGAGTTTCAGCTTCCTTTGCTCCTTTACTTGTATCTCCTTCATCTTCAAAATCAATTGTCCTCCCCTCAGTGTCAGAACCTGTTTTCCTCCCCTGTTTGGAAGAATTTCCCAAATCATGATCAGCTAAATCACCATCAGAAGGTGAGGATGAAGATGAAATCACCAACTTTGCAGTTTGCTTGTACTTTTTCAACCTCTGCATCTCTCCTTTTAAAATCTGAATCTCTGTCGTTAAGAGTTGAACATCCTTGGCATGCTGCTTCTTGACAGTAGCCAAGTCCTGTTGTAGAGACTCAACCTGCTTTGCTAATTTGGTACACAAAACCATCAGTTCCAGGTGATTACCACTGCCCTCAGCACTTCCAACTGTGTTACCTGTTGGGAGAGGTGAATCATGGGGCAAAGGTCCATATTCCTCTATAGTAGGACTAGGTGGAAGTCTAGAACCACCACTGCTTGTTCCTATACCATAAGGTTCAGAAACTTGCTGTGTTGTCATGAGAGGAGTTGTCTGATTAGACCTTCTCTCATAGGTTCTTGTAACTGGTGGGGTATAATCAATGTTGGGAACATTAATTATGGGTGTGTGTTGTTCAGATGAAATTTTAGCAAGCATTTGGGGTAGGAGAGGTGTAAACATCATATTGCCATCTTTATTCAAATTTTGAAAAACTTTAGGCTTTAGGCAACTGATTTGATAAATAGTAGTATGAGGTTGCAGTTGAAATTCATTAAGCATAGCTTGCACAAACCTTGGATACATTAAAAATTTAGTTTTACTCTGTACATTGCCTTTCATACTTGTAAAAATATAGTTGGACCAGTTGAAAATCTTATCAGTGACAAGACAAACCAAAGGATAAGCCATGGTTGAACTAAATTGCTCATAAGATGTTTTCTTAGGACTAAGGCAATGTAACAAAGTATGAATAAAAAATCTCCATTGGGGACAAAAACCACTCTTTTTAAAAGTAGCCTTTTTGTCAGTGGTATCATACCCCATAGATGATAAAGTATCATGAATATCAGACATAGTTAATGTGATGAGACCATTGAGATCATCCAAGTGAAGTACTCTCCTCAGGGATGCCTCAGTAACATCAATATTTACCCTATCTACAGTGGCTCTTAGAGCATCCACTGGTTCATGTGTATCTCCAATCTCAAGTGTTATGGACTGAGCAGAAGTCCAAAACTGATTGATTTGAGAGATATAGATTATGGGTTTTAAAAGCAATGCATACCTTATATGAGTGGTATGAAGAAAGTCCACAATCTGATGAAAAACAGGGCCACTCTTCTCGTTAGATTTTTCTAGGTAGGCCACTAGGTTGTGCTCATCTGCAAATTTCAAAGAAGCCATAGAAACTTTTGATGAAAAATATTATTATGTCAGTAAGAATTGAAGTAATGATTAGCCAATTGAGAGAAAAATATATATATAGGGTTAGGGTTTAGAATTGTTGCGCAAGTAAATATATCTTTAGAAAGTAGTGAGAATATAGAAAGAAGATAATTTACTTAAAATTTTAACCCTATATATATAACTATCAGTGGTTACTTTCAACGGCTAGTAAAAAATAAACTACTGACACAATCAGTTGTAACGGCTAGAACAACAGTGGTTAAATAACACTGTCAGTGGAAACTGTGAACTAGCAGTGGTAATTTTTTCACAAAAATCTCAAAGAGCAGTGGAAAATAAAAGCATTAGAAAACAAGACTGCTCCCATTATAGTTTTTAGCAAACTATCAGCTATCAACGGATTTGATATGTCTTTACCATGAGCCGTTTACTATGGACTAGCCAACTCTTAATCATAAAGAATATGGTGAGTTGATAACAATATAGTTTCTGGTAAACTATCAACCATAAACGGATTTGTCAAGTCTTTACCAGTAGCCTTTTGCTCTGGACTAGTTGATTCTTATGTGTATTAGACATGGTGAATCAATAACCATTTGTTGTGTATCTCAGTTATACACTTTTTAACTTCAACTCCTCATCAAAACTTGATATACTTATCAGTAAAAGATGAGAATAACCAACTTGATATTAACCAAAGTTACCTTTAACCAAACTATTACCCAAGCAAAATATCTTCCAAAGTCAACTCAATAATATCTATATTTACTCCTTTACCAACCAAAATAAGAAAACGGTAAATATCTTCATTAAATAACCCTTCAACCGACTTTGTCTATATAAGGAGGCTTGGCTTAAGATAAACTTCATAAATTTTCATTCAACCACAATATCCCCAAAACCATAAGCATGAGCAATCCCTCCAACACTATCAACATCTCTTCTGACTCAGAAGAAGAGTATGTAATCGAATCAGAATCATCTTCAGAAACATCAGGATGGTTTGGATACTTCCCACCAGGGGCTGGCTCTTCATCCAAAAGATATACCAAAGAAACTGCTAAGCGAAAGCCTGCAACTAAGCCTGCAAAATCTCTTAAGTTTTACTCCGATTCATCAGATGATGATGATGCAAATGATGAAACCTATTCCATGGCTAAGGAGTTGCCAAAAGCTCTTTCAATAGCACTGGAAACAACTATCTCCAATATGAAGCAGATATCCATTCCAACAAGGCCTGCAATGCTACCAAGACCTCCTCCACAGATTCTTGGGTTTCCATGTCCAAGAATGCAATCCACTTTTGAGAACAAGAGAAAGAGATCCCAGAAGAATAAACATGATTATGTGGGCAAGGGCAAGAGTCCAATGGAATAGCTGAAGATAGGTGTAGGATGTGCTAGGTTTCAGTCTTTTGTGTTAAGTTAACTAGGAGTACTCTTGATTGTAATGAATTATGTGATAGTAATGAAGTTCCTCTGTTTTTCTTTTTCCACTAAAAGCATGTTACCACTGGTTGCAATAGAATTCCCACTGTAACCTAATGTCAGCAGAATCATCAGTGGATAATCTTAGATAGAATCTAAACAACCTAGAGCAACGATTCATCAAAGAGTAACTATTTAATTGTAAACAAAGAATCCTTCAAACTGTAATTCTCTAACATAAACCAAATACTGGAATCATAATCGCATTGGCAATGGTTAATATATTGAAAGAATTAAGTAGAGCAGTGGATATACTCAATAAAGTCAACACATAAGCATTGATACACTTTCCAAGAGCACAATACTCCAATTTACTCCTCAACTACTTGCACCTTCCCCTCATTAACTTCTTGAATCCAACTTAACATATAATAAACAAACCATTCAACACAAATCACTCAAATCACATACTCCATAACTTTCACTCTCAAAGCAACATCATGAGTCAATTAAGTCCAATCAATCTTTCTTCAAGCAGTTCATCTGATAGTTCCTGGGATGATTTTGTTTTGAAAAACCCTGGGAGAGTTGAGAAAGAAGAGTATGAGAAGGTTGTATCCAAGAAGAGAAGACATTCAATGATTCTTTCAAATCCTTTTCCTCCTGTACCTTCATCACTACAACTAGAGCCTCAGGATGCACTAATCAAGGAAGATAGCTCAGAGATCAGCTCCTATGTATCACCATATGTGGATACAGATGATGAAACCTCTGGAAGAGTCCTGAGCGTTCCTCCTCTTGCAGCAATAGCTCCTCCTGAAGAGCTCCAACCATCACCTTCACTTCCATTACTATCAGCACCTCCATCAGCAGGTCCTTCGTCATCCTCACCACCAGTCAGAGAAGTGGTAAGGGGTTTAGCATGTCCTAGAGTGTATGAGTGGATAGACATGCGAGGAGCTCCTAAGGTGATGCCAAGCTGGGGCTTTCCTAAGAAGCCATAGATGGTAGATGATTGGAAGGAAAGGGATGGGTTAAGAAGGTTGTGATTGGGATAGGTTGATGGTAGTAGTTTTCAGTTTATGTTGTGATGTTTGTAATCTGTACTTCATGGATGTAACTGCTGCACTTAGAGTGCAATCTTGTGTAATAATAATAATAATACATGTTTTCATTTAACTTTGATATTCCTGCATCACACATTTTGTTCCACTAACTTCATTATCAAACCTGGCAAACTGTCCATCATAATGCTCAAACTCTGAAAGATAGGACTTGTTGCCAGTCATGTGCCTTGAACACCCACTATCTGTATAACCTTGATCTGACCTTTTTGTCCTTGGATGTTCCTGCACATATGAGTAAAGAGTTAGTTTCTTTTGGGGACCCAAGCCATGATTGACTTGGATCTTCCTCGTATATCAATATAGTTAAATCTATCAAAGGTCATTGATACACCATTGGGATTGGTTGTAGAGTTATTTCCTTTAGGTTTCCATTCCCAACGTGCTGAGGCCTTCACAGCATTGTCCATGTCCCCCCTTTTCATATTTAAAACCCTTGCAGTGGTAACTTTTGAATGAGCAGTGGTAACTGCTGGTTTCTTTTTAGGTACCCACTGTTGATTATTATTAACCTTTTTAGCTTGAAAGGTTCTTTTTCCTGTTTGTGCAGATTTTGTTTAACTTGTTTTGAAGTTTGCACTTTTAACAGGTGACTTAGGGTGAGCAGTGTTAACAGTTTGTGTAGTGGAAAACATTTTGAGGCCACTTCTAAGTTGAACTGCTCTTGGGACCATTTTGAAATGATAATTTGGGTGTACATTATGTTGATACCTGTTAGACTCCACCCTTTTATACTCATAGACTTCCCTTCTCCCAACATGATAGTCACAATAAGCATGTAAATGATCAAAACTACCACAGATATAACATGCCTTATTGTTCATAACAAAATCACTACCTAGTTGTTGAGATTTAACATGATTCCAACTCCTCTAGTTACCCCTAGGAGCTGTAGGCTTGTTCCTATACATCTCAGCATACTTTACAGTTGGTCTAGGTTTATTAGCTGGTTTCCTAGGTTCCTCTGTAACAGTATTAACAACTTTTGGGAAAGAAGTTTCTACATTCTTTTTAACACTCTCATCTACAACAGATGAGTCACTAGCACTCTCAAAAACATCATTATCAAGCTTACTTTCTTCCTCACTCTTTACAACTGTGTCTTTTAAAGGACCATATTCTCTTTCAAGATCCTTAAAATCCTCTATGCCTGTATGAGCTAAATCTATACCTGGATGTGAATGAACACCTCTTAGTGGTGGAGGCGCAGTATTATAACCCATACCAGACTTAGCTTTATTAAATATTTGAGCATTCCAAATTTTATCAATTGACTCAGACTGATGATAACATGTGTCAACAGTAAAATTGACATTTTCAATTTTCTTTTGAATTTTCTCAAGCTCCTTTTGGTATGCTTCATTTACAGCAGTTGTATGTTCTACCTCTCTCCTAAGAAGAATCATATCATCATTATAATTTGACTCATTTGCCTGATAGTGCTCTATTTGTTTTTCTAAAACTGCCATGGCTCTCCTAAGATTAGCCACAGTATAATTAGCAGTGTATAACTCTTGTCTTTCATTAGAATATAAATCATTAAGTCTTTCAATTTCTCTAGCAGCCCTACATGTTTTAGAGCAACATTCAGAGTTTTGTACCTCAGAGTCAGAGAAAGCCATAAGAGCAACTTCAGCAGAAACAAGAGCAGCATCTGTGTGTTCTTCTTCAACATCATCAGCCATGAAACTCCAATCATAGCTCACACCATCAATAGCCAACATTTCCTTTGGTTCTTCCACAGTTGGTCCCTTCTTTTGCTTGTACCATGTAGATCTGTTGTCCTTGGTCTTTGGTCTTCTACATTCTCTAGAAAAATGTCCAAACTTGTGGCAGTTAAAGCACTCCGCTTTCTTCTTATCAAAGCCTGCAGTATCATCACCATTAATGTGGATAGGCTTGCCAGTCTTCTTGTAGAATTTCTTAGCCCTCATGCTAAGAAGAGCTATCTGCCATTTTATATCCATCTCCTCCAAATCATCTTCATCGATTTGCTCTATGTCTTCATGAGTTAAGAGAGAGCCATCAACTTGTGTGGAGATAAAAGCATAAAAGGTAGGATCTCTAATACTAGCAACCTTCTTCTTTGATCATGCAGTGGAAATATTCACATTGCCAGTGGAAACTTTAGAACCTACAATGGCAATATCATCATCACTTTCATCTTCAGAATCATCACTGTCAACAGAATTTGACAACAATGCCAAGCTACTAGAGCTTGTACCAAGTTTCCCTGCCTTCTTCAACCTTTGCTCAATAAGTTTGAAGTTGTTGTAAAGATCATTGAGCTTCATTGTTTCTATATCTGTTTTGTTTTCCCATACAGTAACATTGGTTTGAAACTCTGAAGGCAAACTTCTTAGAAACTTCAAATTGAGGTCTTCCTTTTCTACCTCAATGCCAAACACAGTTAGTTGTGTAACAATCTTCTGAAGTTTGGTGAAAATGCTATCAAGAGAGTCATTGCTTGAAGCAGAGAAGTTTTCATAACTTTGCTTTAACAATGTCTTTTGAGTCTTCTTTGTAGCATCATTACCACCAAAGACTGAGCAAATCTCTTCAAACAGTTCTTTAGCGGTCTTGAACTTGCTGAATGCAATAATCTGGTCTCTAGGAAGAGTCATCAGCACCAAACTTCTAGCTTTAAGATCATTCTTCTTTTGAGCTTTTTCAGCATTTGATTCAGGCATAGAAACTTTTACAACATCTGTGTCACCAACTTTTAAAGTAGTGGTCACAGATTTGAAAGAATCACCAAGTTGAATGATTTCCCATAGAGCATAGTCCTGTATGAGGAAGTATTGCTCAATTAGTATCCTCCACATCTCAAACTCATTAAGCTTAAGCTTAGGAAGTCTGGGTGTAGAAGAAGAGTTTGATTGATTCTTTTCCATCTCCATTGAATTAAGTGAGTGAGTCAAGCTAATTCCTTGGATCTTCTAAAACAAAATATCAGAACCTTCGCTCTGATACCACTTGTTGGATTTGGACACTCTCCTTGTGTCAATGATATTTTGTATGATATTATTAAGCAAGCGGAATTTACTTAAGTAATACTTAGAAGACGAATAATATGATGTATGAGAATAAACACAAGTTAACACAAAACTCAAGCTCCAATATTATTAATGAATAATACGAGTGATCTTAACTTATCACTAGGGTTACACCTTGAAGCTTTCGTAGGTAATCTTGTAATGTAATACGTACCTAAGACAATGACCTAGGATCTCCTTTTATACAACAAGGAGTCCTTTACAAGATAAGTATAAAGCTAACATAATAGAATATACACAAGATCTATTCTATACTTATCTAGACGCGTTTAACCTTATCATAAACTGATAGCAGTGGTAATGAAGAACTTGCAGTGGGAATATGTTTCCACTGCTAGTATTAATCTATGCAGTGTAAACCACAACTATCCGTGGTAACGGATTATTCCCAACAACACTCTTATGAGGATGATCAAAGAAGAGCTTTTGAAGCAACAAAGAAACAGGGTAAGTCTACAGATTACTCTCACACTACTTTAGATCATAGTACTTTGGATCAAAGTACTGCTGCACCAATTGACAGTACTTCTGATGATTTGAATGATCCAACCATGCCTGGATTAGAAGACACTGATGATAAATTAGATGATGAAGGTATTTTCTCAAATTCCAATGAAGGAGCTGATTTCACAAATTTGGATGATGATTTTGAAGTTCCACAGACTCCTACATTAAGAGTTCATAAAAATTATCCTGCTGGTCAAATCATTAGACCTTCTACTTCTGGAGTGCTCACAAGAACCAAAGCTAAAGGCTTCTCTAAGCCACATAATGATTTACTTAGCTTTATGTATAAACAAAATAGGATGAATCATAAGGATCAACAAACATGCTTATTCACTTGCTTTATCTCTCAAGAAGAACCTAAGAATGTAGCTCAAGCATTAAATAAAGAGAGTTGGGTTAAAGCCATGCAAGAAGAACTTCTTCAATTCAATCTTCAAGAAGTTTGGGTATTATGTGATTTACCAGATGGAAAGAAAGTCATTGGTACAAGATGGGTTTTCAGAGTTAAGAGAGATGAAAGAGGGAATGTCATCAAGAAGAAAGCAAGATTAGTTGCACAAGGATATAGACAAGAAGAAGGAGTAGACTATGATGAAGTGTTTGCTCCTGTAGCAAGGATTGAAGCCATTAGATTATTCCTTGCTTTTGCATCATACATGGGCTTTCCTGTTTATCAAATGGATGTCAAGAGTGCCTTTCTTTATGGCAAGATTACAGAGGAGGTCTATGTCAAACAACCTCCTGGTTTTGAGGATCCTGCACATCCAAACAAAGTTTACAAAGTTGTTAAGGCTCTGTATGGCCTTCATTAAGCACCTAGAGCTTGGTATGAAAGACTCTCCACTTTCTTATTGCAACATAGCTACAGGAGAGGAGCAATTGATAAGACTTTGTTTATCAAGAGAGACAAGAAGGATATTATGCTTGTTCAAGTCTATGTAGATGATATTATCTTTGGAGCTACAAAACATTCTAATGTGAAAGAATTTGAGCAACTTATGCAACAAGAATTTCAAATGATTTCCATGGGTGAATTAACTTTCTTTTTGGGGCTTCAGGTTAAACAATCAAAGAATGAAATCTTCATTAGTTAAGATAAGTATGTCACTGACATTCTTAAGAAGTTTAACTTCGATGCGATGAAGCCTGTCACAACACCCATAAAAGCTATCAACTCATTAGGAAAGGATGAAGATGGACAAGCTGTGGAAGTCAAGCTTTACAGATCAATGATTGGCTGTCTTATGTACTTAACTGCATCTAGACCTGATATCATGTTTGCTGTATGTTTGTGTGCAAGATATCAAGTCTCACCTAAGGTCTCTCATATGAATGCAGTCAATAGAATTTTTAGTTATTTGAAGCAACAACCTAAGTTAGGGTTGTGGTATCCAAAGGATTCACCTTTTCACTTGGAAGCTTTTTCAGACAGTGATTATGCACGTGATAATTATGATAGAAGATCAACCACCGGAGGATGCCAATATCTTGGAAGAAGATTAGTTTCATGGCAATGTAAGAAACAAACCATTGCAGCAACATCATCCACTAAAGCAGAATATGTTGCTGCTGCAAGCTGTTGTGGACAAGTACTATGGATGCAGAATCAACTCTTGGATTATGGGTTCAACTTTAAGAATAATCCTATCAACATTGACAACGAGACTACAATTTGCATTGTGAAGAATCCTGTTTACCATTCCAAGACCAAGCATATTCAGATTAGGCATCACTTTATTCGAGATTGTTATGAGCATAGGCTCATTAATGTTGTCAAGGTCCACACAGATGACAATGTAGCTGATCTACTCACAAAGGGATTTGATGTTTCAAGATTCAATCATTTAGTGGTGAGTATTGGTATTATTAACTATTAAGCTACAATTAAGGGGAGGACTTATTAGTTAGTTAGCTAGTCTCATGCATTGTTTAAGGGGAGGCAATACAATGCTTTTTGATGTTTTTGCCATTGTGATGAAGATGATGGAAAAGTATTGCTTATTGTGTATCTAAAAGTACTGCTCTGAAAGTACTGCTTTGGAAAGTACTGCTTACGTGGAAAGCACTGTAGTCTTGTCAACGTACTGTTCCAACGGTCAAAAGATGGGGTAAAATTCAAACAGCGATAACTTTATTAATTGGGCTGTGGTTTTTTCAAATCTTACCTATAAATAACTACCCTCCGCTTTTCCCTCTCACTTTATACTTATCCATCCATATCTCTCTTCTCTCATTCACATTCACTATTCATCGAACCAATCTTTCTTATAACAACAAAAAATGGCTAATTGTAACACAGTTAGTAAGCATAACATGGTGGCTAACTTGGATAAAACACCATCCAATGTTGCTTTTCATGACATAATTGATTTTCCCACTGGCTCATCAATCAATTATGCTTTTTTAGTCGAACCTAATATCATTGAACCCTGGCTTCAACAATTTTGGGCATTTGCTAGATCTCATATGCAAGATGATGAATCCTACATTCATGCTAAGATTGCTGGGAAGATAGTTAGAGTAAGTGAAGTCTCTATTAGAGAAGACTTACTGTTTGATGATGCAGACGGGGCTATTCGTTTTGACAAACAAGTTCTTTGGGATACATTAAGGGATATTGGTTATGAAGGGTCTCTCACTGAAACAACTTTTAAAAAACCCTTATTTAGTCCACACTAGAAGTACCTTGTTCATGTATTGCTTCATTGCCTAAGTCCCAAGAGTACTTCCTAAGAACAATTTGGATCCAATATCGCCTCTGCTTTAGTGGGGTTAGCTACCAATCACATTTTTAACTTTTCAATAATGATTCTCGATGGTATGCTATCTCACATCTCCAATGGTTCACCATTTTTAATGTACCCAAGATTTGTTCAAGTCTTCTTGAACAAACATCTTAAGGATGAGCCTAAACCTTCTAGCTTGCTACCAGTTGTAGTCCTTCCACTCAAGGTATTTACTTTCATGGCTAGAAAGAGTGACAAGTTTTTTGGGAGGAATACACCATTAATAGTTCATATGATGGAGGTAGTACAAGCTGTTAGAGATGAAGTTGCTGAAAGTGAAGATCATGAGCCTTCTGTTTCAAGGGAAGGTACTGCTTCTCAACATACTGCTTCACAGCAAGGTACTGCATCTCCACCTACTGCATCTTTGCAAGATATTGCTCATGGTGATTCAGAACCAGAGGTCAACCCACCATCATCTCCCAATGATTATACTTCCACATATGGGTTTCAAACATCTGGAGGAGATGAGGGAGATATGGCTACTAAGGGTCAAGTTCTGGATAACTATGCTTTGACAAGGGAGCTTTTAAGATTAAAGAAAGATTATGAAGCTCAAGCTGCACAACTGATGAAGTTGAACAATAAATTTAGAAGATTGAAGAATTTTGTCTTGCCATTAGTTCAACATCACAGATTGTGGGTCAAATATCAGAAGAAGAAAGGAAAGAAGTTTAAGAAGACTTCAAAGGGCAAGAAAATTCACAAGCAGTCTTCATTCCAATTGGGGAGGATATTGGAGCAAGAGAATTTGAATGAAGATGCTGAGCCTTATTGAGAACCAGATGCTAAAACTTATAAATATGATGAACTTCAAAGTACTGAGCCTCAAGGTACTGATCCTCAAGTTAATCTTCAAATTACTGAGCGTCAAAGTACTGAGCCTCAAAGTACTAGTGTACAAAGTACTGATGATCAAGGAGCTGGTGATCAAGGTACTGCTCTTCAAGGAACCTTTAGACAAGAGCTCATTACACCAAGGACCCTGAATTTTGAAGAAGAAGCTGGTCCTTCAACAGTTTTACATGAAGAAGAAGCTGGTCCTTCTAGTCCAATTTAGCAAAAGGAGCATACTGCTAGCGATGATGAGACAATTGCACAGATTATGTTGAATATGTCAAGACCAAGAGGTGTTAGTATCCCTGGAGTTGAAGAACAACCTCAAGTCTTGCAAGCTTCTCAACCTGTTTTAGATCCTAAAGATAAAGGAAAAGGTAAACTGGTAGAAACAAAGAAGAAGAAGAAGCTTACTTTGGCAGAATTAAGAGCTATTGAGGTAGCTAAGAATGAAGAAGCTGCTAGAAAGCTACAGGCTGAGATAATTGCTGAGATTGTTTTACCAGAGAAGCAACCTGAACCAGTTCTACCAAGAAGACCAAGTATTGCTAAAGAAAGGAATGCTATGATGGCCTATCTGAAGGGAAGAGGATACACAGGTCTTCATAAATTGAAATATATAGAGATGAAAGACTTGTATGATGCTGTTAGAGAAGCTTATCAAAAGGAAGTCGAAGGTATTATTCCTTTTGATGATGAAAAGAAGAATGAGGATGCAATAAAAAGGAGTTTAAAGGGAAAAAGAACAACTAAAGATGAACAACCATCAAAGAAGATACAATTGAGATCAGATACAGTTGATGAGCTGAGGAATTATTTAAGAGTTGTAGATTTTGAGCATCCTAAGTCTAAAGATGTTGCAGTAAAGAAGTCTAAGATGTCTACATTTGAAGTTGTAGAATCAAAGGATGGAGACTATCTTATGTTCCATAGAGAAGATGAAAGCTTTAGAGTATTTAACTTGTTATGGGATATACTGCATTTGATTGATAGAGAAGATCTGTTTCACCTATATCAACTAGTGCAAGAGTATTTTGAGCATATTCCTTCAACTGGAGTTGGCTTAGTCTTGCTGGGAGATCTAATAACTATCTAGGAGATAGAAGAAACAAGCACTAATGAAATCTAGCACAACCAAGAAATTTGGGAGATTACTAGCTGGAGATTCTTTGAAGAATCAGGAGTGCATGTTTTGGAGTTAGAAGCTGGGACCATGATTCATATGCTAGCAGAAAGAAGATATCCGCTTACAAGAGATCTTATGAGAAGAATGCTAGATCATGGTATGGAAGTTGAAGAGGAGAATGAAACAGCTCTTATGGTGATAGAGTTGTTCATCAAATGGACAAAGTTAGTAGACGATGATGCATAATTACTGGTATGGTTTTATAATATAAATATTTTGAAAAATTAGTACTTTATTCAGAGTACTGCTGGACAAATAGTACTTTATCAAAAGTACTGCTTGCAGCTTAAAACCAGTAAGTCTTTCAAAGAAAATAAATAAGAAATTTTTGAAACACAAGTTAAACAACATCAAATGGTTTTTGAGATGATTTCACTTGGTAAAAGTGCTTTGCACTAACACAACAAAAGGTTATCAGTTCACCATGTCTAACAAAAGGACTGGCTAATCCATGAGCAAACGGCTCTGGTAAAGATATCTCAAATCCGTTGATGGTTGACAACTTGCAAATAAGTTGTATGGTAATTAACTCACCATATCTGTAATAGTGAAGAGTTAGCTAGCCTACAAGAAAAATGGCTTGTGGTAAAGGTTATGGAAAAACCATTTATATGGTAATTAGTTCACCATGGTAGTAAGAACTGACTGGTCCAAAAGGGTATGGCTTTTGGTAAAGACAAAACAAATCCGTTGATAGCTGATGATTTGCTAAAAATCATATGGTTATCAATGTACCATGGTTTTACATACCTAAACATTGGCTACTCCAGAGTTAATGGCTTTGGTAAAGAGACATCAAAATCCATTAAATTTTCAATGATTCACCTCTCACAGGAGTTAACACACCTGGAAGTGATGAGAATAGACTGAAACTTTATGATCTAATGTACATTTGCCATGTGTTGCTGAGTAGCTGAAAAGATGAAGGTTGCTGGTAATGATTGCTGAAAAGGATTGCTTATAAAGACTACTTTGATGATGATAATACAAGCACAGAGAGTACAAGACAAATCTAAAGATAAAGATACAATCTTTCCTTGAAGACAAAGATGTTAAAGTTAAAGATACAAAGGAACTTGAAATCAAGCAAGTAGAATTCAAGTTAGGGGAGGATTGTTGGGATATAAAAGACAATGTACTGAAGAAAGTCAAAGTGCTGAAGAAAGTCAAAGTGCTGAAGAAAGTAAAAATGCTGAAGAAAGTCAAAGTACTGCTTATGAAGAAAGTCAAAGTACTGCTCGCGTCAAAGTACTGCAAAGCTAAAGAACTGCTATATCGTTTATGGAATGTTATGTTTATCTAGAACATTCTTAGTTTAGAATTACTTGTCGTACAAGGATTGTAATTGTAAACCGACTAGGGTACTCCTTATGCCTATAAAAGGACCCCTAGATTGGCATTAGAGATACGTGAATTAGAATTTACAAAGTACGATATTAGAGTTATTAGGGTTGTTAGTGAATCTGTGTATCAAGCAGGTTCAAAGTATTAATAAAATCGTTGAAGTTTAAGTTATTCTTCTTAGCTTTATTGAAGTAGTTTCCGCATACTTAGTAGAGTAATAATAGTGTTTTATTGTTAGTAACTTAGGATTTATCCGAGGTTGCTAAGCTCTTACAAGCTACATAGTTAGTTTGGTCAGAGTATATCGATCCAATAGTTTTGATTATGAAAACTTATTAATAAGGTAAAAATAGAAAACTTTTATGAAAACTAAAATAAGCTCGGAAAAAGATATTGAATGGTGACAGAAATAAAGTTAAGCTAAACCAAACACACCTAAACTGAGTTTACTCAATAAGCTACTATAAGCTTGAGCTACTCCCTAATAAGGAATAAGGATACTTGAAAGCAAATCTAAAAAGCTTATACTAACCTAGATTAAGCTAGAATAAGCAGAAGGCAAAGCAGATTGCTCAAATAAGCTAGAGCCAAACAAGGCTTAACTGATTTCAAGAACAAGCTTATATAAGCTTGTGCAAATCTTAAAGAGGCTTTTAAACCTGAAATCTTAACTAAATAAGCTAGTCTAATCCTAATAAGCATTCCTAAATGAACAAATAAGCTAAAACTTCTTAATAAGCAAAAGTAAAAACTGACAACAAACAGTCCTAATTGGGGCTTTTCTAGCTACTAAATAAGCTACTTAATCTATGAGCTAAGCCATGAAGTCTTCAAAACATCATAACTAATCAACTAAAGATCTTATAGAAACAAGTTCAGGAAATTTTGAGCTTATAGAGAGCTTCAAAATAAGCTGATAAGGGGGCTGATGAGACAGATTTTTTATTTTTTTTTAAACTTGCACAGACCAAACCTACCACTTTTTGACACCTAAATAAGCTATCAAAAGCTAAAGTTATAAACTAAAAACTTCAAAACAGCATAGGTTACCAACCTAAGATATTGTAAACATTTTTCAGACTAATTGAGCTTATTATGAGCTTAAAATTAAGCTGAAAATACAGGTACTTAGCAATATTTTTTAGATTTTTGGAATTGTTGACACAGAAGTGAAACTTGAAGCTAGGTTTATAAAACATGTAAACAAATGACTTAACCACTTAGAAACACTCATTTAGACACAAAAAACACACCTACAAAGACCTTTTTTGAGCACTTTCCAAAATAAGCTGTTATAATTTGCTATGGATTTCACTTGTATCTAGTTATTAGCATTTTGCTTCATGTGGAATATTAATAGCAGTTGCAAATGGATTTGAACAGTGGTAGTTCCTAACGATTGTTAGGATGGGGGTCTGTTATAGTCTTTTGGTGAGGATGGTGTGCTTATTCTTACCATGGTGTAGGCTGCTTCGTGGAAGATTTGGACTTCTATGACGACTTTTGGAAGAATCAAGTGTCTACTTGCATAGAATGTATCATTGTTATATTTTTATAGTCGTTGTAGTTTATGTTCAATGTTTAGTTATAAGAGTGGTTTGTCACTCTTATAGTGTGGTTACTGGTTGTTTCTGGTAGGTTAGTTATAGGAATGATTTGTCATTCTTTTATGAGAGTCTGTAAGTATCCTAAGGGACTGAGATGAGGGATTCACTCTCACCCGTTGTACTTCAATGTTTTTTGGATAATATATTTTACCGGGGTGAATTAACCCTTTTACCTAAAAAAGAAATTTTTAGACTCAAAGATTTGAAATCTTAAACAAAAGCTACTAAACTTTATAAAAATGATTCAAAATACTTAATAACTACTTATTAAACTGATTAAAAGCTAAATCAATACTGGCTTAATGACCAAAACTTATGAATACAAATTTTTACCTAAGCTAAACTGCAAATCCAAACACTCCCTTAAAAGATAGATTTTTCTTTTTTAAGCTTATTTAACCTTAAATATTAACTGATTAAGACTCTACATGACTTCTAATGACAAAATGATCATGTAAAACATATTTCAACAATCAAATAAGCTGAACAAGACTTGACATAATTTTGGATTTTTAAGATCTTTCAAATGAAAATTAAGACAAGTGATCTAGTAAACAAGCACAAATGGTATGTGTGAAAACACATACCTTTTATCTATACAAAACAGACCAAAATGACCAAAAACTAACCATTAAATTCCAAATATATGTCGTTTTTGCGTTTGTGCTTCTGCAGGTTCCGGATATGATAGAACGGACGAAGACAAAGACAAAACTGACAAACCGAGCACGAGATAGGAATGAGTGTGGAAAGCCGAAGCCGGGGAGGAAGTTTCTACTTTGGATCAGACTTTATCCCATAATTTACCAAACCAACTCTCACCTAATACACCTTTTACACAATTGGTCCGTAAACTCTTTTCATTTTTAGTCCCTAAACCTTTTCACCCCAAGTTCCAAAAATAATTACAAAGTTAGTCCAACTAACTTTGTTATCCTTCAAATTAAACACCTATGACCTACTCAGTTAACTAATTTACCACAAACCAAAGTCCAATCGAATCCAAATCTAAGCCCAATACCCGACCAACCCAACATTGGATAGTAATAAAAGTCTGATCCAAAGTAGAAACTTCCTCCCCGGCTTCGGCTTTCCACATGATCCAAGGCACACATTGGATAGGAATTAAAATTGATGGTCGAGATTAGAAGATGGGAAAGCATCCAAGGCTCTCGAGGCTTCCAAGCTTGGCTATAAAAGCCTTCTTCACTCACAGTTAAAACCATTAGGAATTAGGAGTATGATATAGTGTAGTGTAGTCTAGCTTAATTTTATTGTCTTATTAGCTTATTGTAATTTTACGTTCAGTCTTGTAAACCCCTTTTAATAGTTTTCAATTAATCTTCGCTTTAATTTCTTGTCTTAAGCTTTCTAATGTTTTAAAACTGATTTTTTATAAAACTGCATATTTCTAAACTACTTATTTACTGCTTTTTAAACTACTTTTATCTACTTATTGTTCAATTTACATTGCTTGTTGATTGCTTTTATGGTCATTTCTTTTTCATTTTTATAAAAACTCAAAAATACAAAAATATTGTGAATTATAGCTCAGCTTATCATTTGCATATTGTGTTGTCCAATTCTATGTTTTAGTTGTCATTTAGCCCTCTTAAGTTAATGGGTTAATATACAAAAAAGTTACTAAACTTTCAAAAAAATTTGTCCTAAGTCACTAATGTTTATCTTCTGTCATCTAGGTTACTATACTTCACGGGTTTTTCACATATGTTACTAAACTTTTTTATATGTGCCACCCTAGTCACTACATGGAAGGGCAACCGGTTGTGGCACACTTTTTCAATATATGTGTCACCCAAGTCACTAAACTTTGCAAAAAATTTGTCTTAAGTCACTAATGTTTCATTCCTGTCATCTAAGGTACTAAACTTTGCGAAAAATTTGTCCTAAGTCACTGATGAAAAATTTGTCCTTAGTCACGAGTTGTGGCACATGTTACTGAACCTTTAAAATTATACGTTTTTATTCATTTTCATTCGTTTTTATACGTTTTTATTCATTTTCATTCGTTTTTATACGTTTTTGTTTGTTTTCTTACGTTTTTGTCCGTTTTTATACGTTTTCGTCCGTTTTTGTCCCATTTTTTACGTCTGTTTTTATACGTTTTTATGTTTTCATCCGTTTTTATACGTTTTTGTCCGTTTTTATATGGTTTCGTACATTTTTTATACATTTTTATTCGTTTTCATCCGTTTTTATATGTTTTCATCCGTTTTTATACGTATAAAAATAGAAAAACGGGCAAAAACATAAGAAAAATGGACGAAAACGTAAAAAACGAATAAAAACGTATAAAAATTGTACAAAACCATATAAAAACGTATAAAAACGGATGAAAACATAAAAACGTATAAAAATTGTACAAAACCATATAAAAACGGACAAAAACATATGAAAACGGATGAAAACATAAAAACGTATAAAAATTGACGTAAAAAATGGGACAAAAACGGACGAAAACGTATAAAAACGGACAAAAACGTAAGAAAACAAACAAAAACGTATAAAAGCGAATGAAAATGAATAAAAACGTTTAAAAGGTGTATAAAATCGTATAAAACGTATAATTTTAAAGGTTCAGTAACATGTGCCACAACTCTTGACTTAGGACAAATTTTTCATTAGTGACTTAGGACAAATTTTTCGCATAGTTTAGTACCTTAGATGACAGGAATGAAACATTAGTGACTTAAGGCAATTTTTTCGCAAAGTTTAGTGACCTAGATAACATGTGCCACAACTTGGTGTGTATACACGTCAGCCAAAATACCGGTAAAAAAAGGTTGTCTCACTATTGGTGTCTAAGATAACCGGTTACGTAAAGTATAGTAACCTAGATGACAGAAGATAAACATTAGTGACTTAGGACAAATTTTTTTGAAAGTTTAGTAACTTTTTTGTATATTAACCCTAAGTTAATTTAAGTCAAAATCAGTCAATTTCTATGGTCTAATAAGCTTAAAATTAAAATCTGACAAGTTATCGGGGTGTTTTGTTTAGTGTATTTTGTTGGTCTAAAATCGGTTTTAATCTTATTGGAAAACTTAGCTATATAGATCTAGCCTTTAAATTATATATGTAGCTAGTTAGAGTAAGTTTTAAGTGAATTTGTTTAGTTTTATAGTGTTTTATCCTTATGAGTTTTCATAAGCTTTTCATTAGTTTCAATAGCTTATTGGGTTAAACGCTTAATTAAGTCTAGTCTAGATGGAATTTTAGAGTCTTAATTTGTCCTATATTTAATTCATGTCATTTTAGAGTCCAAGTTGAGAGTCAAATAGCAAATTTTACTAGTTTTCAAAAAGTCAAAAACAAAGAAAGAGTGTTATGTCAGCTTATTTGCAGCTTATTTCCAGCTTATTTTAGGGTCTATTAAGTCTGAAAAGTGCTTTTCTAGTTCTCTATTTACTTGTCTTTAACTATTGTTAGCTTATTGGGTCAAATTTGGTCATTAGCATGCTTAATTATGAGCTCAAAGTAGGTGGTTCATGTCTGTGTAAAAATGGGTCAAATTAGTCTTGCTCAACCCACTGTCTTCATAAGCTCATAATAAGCTCACATAAGCTCATTTAGTTCTGAAAATTAGTATACATGTTGATTGCCAGCTTGTTTAAGTTAATTACGGATTTGAGCTTCTAGCCTATTATATTAAGCTCTGTGTATAAGCTCAAAACAGCCCCATCAGGCTGTTTGGATTGGTTAATGTTCTTAAGTGCTTATTAGTGATTTCACTTATCTGGCTTATTATAGTTGATCAATCTTACTTAGTATTGCCCTATAGATCTAGTCTTTAAGCCCCTTAGCTTGTTAGAGGTCTGCACAAGCTTATTCAAGCTTGTGCAGTTGCTTGTGTGCTTATTGAGTTTCATTTTGTAATCTGGTTTTGCTTATCTGTCTTACTTAACTTATTTTCTATTCATAAGTAGTTAGAATAGCTTATATTGTTTTCCTTTAAGTTTTAGTAGCTTAATAAAGTTACCCACAAGCTTATAAAAGCTCGTGTGTGCAATTTAGTTAAGATTTCTTTTACGTTTTAGTGTACAAGTTTATGTTTAGCTTTTCTGCTTTTTCTGGCTTATTTAGTGAAAATTAAAAATATTCTTTTTGCAAAAAGTACTAATTTTCAGCTTTTTCCTAAGTTTCAAAAAGAAAAATTATCAAAAATAAAATAAGATTGCAAAAAGGGAGTCACAGGGGTCAATGTGACCTCCCCCTTTACCAAGCCTCACAACACACACACTTTACCAATAGCGCCCTAGGGACTTGCATTATTTCTTTGCAAGATTTATCACTTAAAGATACTTTAGGTATATAGCCTATTTGAACTGTTTGTTTATTTTCTGCTTATCTAAGGTAGCTTATTCAACCAACTTATTTTTCTTAGAATTAGATTAGTTAAATAGACTTTTCCACAAAATATAAGATTTTTCTCTTTTCATTTTCTATTTTTAATATTATTTTTAGACAAAAACTGTTTTTAATTCATAATAAATAAAATAAAAGTAAAAAAATATCCAGTTTTTTTATACAATATTTTTGTTCATTTAGAACTTAGGAAAATTAGTTTGGCACTTTTAGGGTCTTATTTGCGTAATTTAGGTTTTTAGACTTGCATTACGTTGCCGGTTTTTACGTTTTTAGTTTTAATCGCACTTAGGATAATTGTTACTTGCTTTACTTGTTTTAATAACTTTATTATTGCATATTTGTTTATTACTTATCATTTTATTAATTGTCTCATCTTTTAAATTCCAAATCAGAAAATACTTCAAACATTCAAACCACCCGACCTTAAACGATGAATCGATTTTTCCATTGCACGCATCGTTGGGAGAACGACCCGGGAGTATCCCTACTTCCGGTAATATACGTGTTCTTGGTGGTTTGACATCCCATGATTCAATTTGGGACTTTCACGCTTTCTTAAGTGTGAATTTACCATTTTGCCCTTCCCGAGTTGTTTTCCTACTATTAATACTTTTATACACACACACACACACACACACACACACACACACACACACATATATATATATATATATATATATAAATGGGATATAATGAGAGGGGTCCTTATAATGAAAAATCTAGGAAGGATTGTGGTAGTGACATGTGTCACCTCCTGCCACATCACCATGCCACATCACCACCCCCACCCCACCCCCCCCGTGAAAAAAAAATTCCCGCCAAAATTTTTTACTGCATCACAGTTATAAAGTTACTGCATCACAATAATAATTGTGATGCAGTAACTTTGGTGCATCTGCTGCTAGTACACTTGAAACTGCTGCTGGATCTGCTGCTAGTTATAAAGTTACTGCATCACAATAATAATTGTGATGCAGTAACTTTATAACTGCTGCTGGTGCATCTGCTGCTAGTACACTTGAAACTGCTGCTAGTTATAAAGTTACTACATCACAATAATAATTGTGATGCAGTAACTTTATAACTACTGATGGTGCATCTGCTGCTAGTACACTTGAAACTGCTGCTGGATCTGCTACTAGTTATAAAGTTACTGCATCACAATAATAATTGTGATGCACTAACTTTGGTGCATCTGCTGCTAGTACACTTGAAACTACTGCTGGATCTGCTGCTAGTTTGAAGGAATCTACTGCTTGTGATGCAGTAACGTTTATAACAACGATGCAGTAAAACAAATTTGGCGGGAATTTTTTTTTTCCTCCAATTTTTTTTTCGGCAGGGGGGTGGGGGGTGGGTGGTGACACGTGTCATATGACGTAGCATGATGATGTGGCAAAGTGACACATGTCACCTCCACATTCCTTCCTACCCTTCTCAATATAAGAACTTTTTCATTGTATCCCTACCCTATATATATATATATATATATATATATATATATATATATATATATATATATATATATATATATATATATATATATATATATATATATATATAACCAACTTAGCTTAAAAAATTACATATATACCCAATCTAAATTAAATTACTTTTCATTGTGTTTTCCATTTTTCCAATAACTCAAAAATATTTTCTTTTTCAAAATTTATTTTCTTTTATATTTTCTTGTTATTAAATTTTAAAAATAATCTTCTTTATCCTCTAAACCGTTTAATTCTATCTTCTCAACCCTCTCAGTGTTTAATTCTTATGGCGTCACTCGGCCGTCATTGTTTCCGTTGTAAAAGTCCAATGGAAGATAATCAGTATCGATGTTACAAGTGTATATGCGAGCAGTGCGGAAATAATTGTCGAAAAGGATTTTGTAATTTGATCAAATTATCCATAAATCCAAATCCAAATTCTTTGGCAACCGACCCTCCTTGTTTCATTTGTGGAAGCTCAATGGAAATTAAGTATCGATGTTACATGTGTAAGGTTGAGCGGTATGAACAAAAAACTAGACTTCGCGAGATTTACATGTCTGATGACGACATGAAGATGAGGAATATAATGTGACTTCGTCAGCTGTAATCACAACCGTCATACCAACCGAAGAGCCCGTTCACTCTCTTAAAATGGGGGACGAGCCTCTTAGCACTATTCTGGAAACAGAGTCAGACAATGTAATAACGTCTAGTGTTGAGAACCTTTTCTCACTCCTAAGTGAGTCCGAGGGTATCTCCGATAATATGTGTGATATGGCTTTTGAGGATAATCCTCCTCCTCTTGACATTCCAATGAACCTGTTGAGATGTTCTCCGATTCTGACAATGATTGTACTTCGTGTGATGATGATTCTTTATCTTGTGGAGACATCGATTATGTTGAGGAAGAAAATAATTTTGAGCTAGAAGATGGAGAGATTGACACATATATTCTTTTAATCAAAGATGAAATACTTCGTGAAAAATTAATGAATATCAATCTTCTCATTTCTAAGATTGAAGCACTAAATGATAAACCAACTTCATCTCCTATCCTCACCTTATCCTGGAAGAGCCCGATACATTTCCTTCTTTGGAGGGTTTTAGATTCGAAGAGAAAAGTAGTGGCAGTACCACTTCTTATTCCGATTATTCTCTTCCAGAATATGAATCGTTTGTCTTTGAATTGCTTCCTCCTGCCAATAGGAGTAGACTTTATCATGAGGAGCTCGCCGATGAACTTGCTCACATCGATCCTTTTCCGTCGGGAATTGAAAATTCAATCAATGAGTTTTTTGAGCAAAATGTTTTATACCATTTTTTATCTAAAAATGACTCCACTTTTCTTGAGGAGGTCACTGAGATTGATACTTTAGTTTCATTCTACTCCGGAAGTGAGGATAAAGTTTTCAAACCTGGGATATTAATTTTCAAAGGAATTCACTCTAAGAGAACTCAAAGTCCTAAATTTGATGATGTGTCTCCTAATTTTCACGGAAATGTTTTCTTCTTCCTTGAGGAATTTTCTTTTGAAACTAAAACCTTACCTACATATCCTTTCGGAAATGAAGACAAAATTTTTGATCCCGGAATCCTCATGGTCGATGAATTTCACTTTTTGAGGAAATCTCAACAAAAACTTAATGGAAATTTCAAAAGCACTAAAAACCATATTTTTAATGAAATTTCTTTGAAAAACAAAATTTCTTTTCGTGGTGACCCCAAGGACAAATAAATTCGGGGCGAGTCAAGCTAGAGACTCGCACAAAAACTGGCGTTTCATGGGTGGCAATTCATGCTTATCCTTATATCTTCTCTCTTTTTTCTAATAAGTGACGTGATGAGGTTTTCCTTTTCCATTTCTCGTGTTTCGTATTTTGATGTTTATGTCCAGGAATTGCCCTACTTATGAAGACTCTCGTGCTCGTATTTTTGTCTTTTCTCCACTCGAGTTTCATGCTTTGATGCTTATATGAGAAATCCAATATCCAAATATTTATTTATGTTTAACTATTAGCATAACTAATAAATAACTTTATATTTGCGTAGACAACCCTTACCTTTAAACAATGAGGACAATGTTTCGTTTTAGTCTAGGGTGAGTAATCTTTCGATTAGATTTTTGCCTAGCACTTTGACGTGTACTCTTGCAACCCCGTTTTCCAAAATAATAATAATAATAATAATAATGAAAAAATTCAAAAATTCAAAATTTTTGAAGCTTTTGCTAGTCTTTTTGTAAAACCCTCAAATCCGCATTACAAAATTTACATCCATTTTGAATTTTAACATAATTCAATAAGAATTTAAAACATTACATTATGTTATGTGTATGAATTAACCTAAGCGTTTATTTAAATTAAAAATATATATTATAAAAGCTTCCTAATTTAGTAAATACATACACAACTTAATTATTTTACTACACATTATACTACTTAAATGTGTACACTACAATATTAAAGCAAGGTTTCCTTTTCCTTTATATATAAAGCGTGTATATACATTAAAAAGCCAAACCCACATGTTTTTTAAAATACATGGTCTTACGGAAACCTCAAATCACGACCTAATTCACTCCCCCATTCCAAAAAAAATCGTTATATCCCCCCTCCATATACGACCTAAAATCAAACCCTAAAAGCACATTACTGGTCCTAAAATTCTCCCCTAAGTTAATTCAATCAAAACTCTAAACAATTTGGTACTTGGCTAGAAGGAATCAAGAAGGTGTTTTGGTGTTCAATTGGTGTCTTTGAAGGTGTTCTTCATCCTTGTTTTGGCGTTCTTGTGGTATCCCTAAACCCTTGTTTTGGCGTTCGAATAATATATGTGTAATAACATGAAAACTGGAATTGAAACAATTGTAACATGATTAGGCATGTAAAAGGATGATTAAAATATGTATTTGGAACCCTCAAATACTACAAAAAAAAATCGAATTAGGGTTAAATGAGGTAAATAAATCGTTTAGGGTTTTGTTTGGGTGGGTCTTGGTTCGGGACAGCTTTGTAAGCTGAAGATGTGTGCGTTATAGCTTGAGTTCTGTAAGGGTTTTTTCCTGGGTTTTTGCATGAAAACTTAGTTTAATGTTTTAATTAAGTTTCCAATTGGTTTGGAGTGAATTGGAATTGTATTGGTCATGTTTTTTAATTTATGGGAGCATGTGTTAAAGCTGAGTTTTGAGACCTTAAATTCAACCCGGTTCCACGATTTTTTTTGTAAAATCTATAAGGATTTATGACATGCCCTTCTACAGGAGTGATTTCTAAGATATGTGTGACCTTCTGGAATTTTCATTAATTTTTATGAATTGTTTTGATAGTCCTATTAGATGTAAACTTTCGGGGTGTTTGTGCAGTACATTTTCTAGACATGTTTAGATAAACGATTTTTGGAATGGTGTTTGTACTTGGTAATAATTCTAGGAAAATTCATGTATGCTCACAATACATATAGGTACTTGTGTAAATTATTATAGCCTCTAAATTGAAGTCTTGATATGGATTAAAAATTCGTAAAGTGAGGGTTAGATTATCCTAAAACCGGATTTTACTTGAAGTTAAGATTTTTGGTGATTTCATCTAATCAAGTGAGTGTTTGGTATATGTGTGATTGAATGCTATATAATATGAGTTTAGTAAGCATGATTAGGGAATGAGATGATACCATGCATGTTCAACAAGTTTTACATGAGATTATTAACATGTACCAATCTATGATTTTATGTGATTGATTTCATGCATGTTTTTGTCTTGAAAATGCCTTGAGAACATATGATTTGATTTAAACATGATGATGTGGATAACATTGTGGAATTCATGAAAATGGTCTTTATATGCTTGCTTACATGTTTGTATGAAATGATGTTAAATGAAGGATACATGTTTAGGGCTTGTAATTTGGTTTCTACATGAAATAATGAGGTTGTTATGCCATGAATAATCTTGTGTGTAATTCTTTAAGTGAATTGCTTCATTTTTTGTTGTTTGGGTGTTGTTATGACATATATATGAATTCTATGAAGTTTGGTGCAATATCGTTCGGTGTATTGATGATTTTGGACTTGTTTGCTATGTGGGTCATTTTGCATGTTAGGCTGTCTAGATTTTAGGTCATATTGCTACATGTGTATATTATTGGTTCCTTCATGTTTTTGGAGTTGAGGAAGATAAAAAATAACCTTCCTCAACCCCAACCTTAGCGTAGTAATTTCTCAACCACTAGAGAACGATATCAATTCCCGAGGCTTACCCTAATACTACACTACAACGATTAGGTTCACTGCCTAGGGTGTTGAAAAACTTGCTCGACGAAAAGGAAGTTCCTTTGACCCCGAACGCGCGTTGTACGCGTATCATCAACCAAAATTCTCAGGGGTCACACATATCCTAAATATCAAAACTGGAGAAGGAGAGGTAAAAAATCCTTATGGTTTGTTCTAAAAAAATTAATAACTACAGCACAAAATGTAGATCAGCTTTCACAGATTTTACACTTAAACTTGGAAAATATAAAAATCATAGCTACAGGTCTCCAATTGCAACAAGGATTACATATTCAGAATGTATGTTCTTTAGAAAATGGAAAGGTACAAATCTCGGGGTATTGGATTTGGGGGGTTGCTATTTCTACTGATTACTCTACTTATATAATTATCTAATTATCTAAACTAAGGTGAGTGTAGTCTATGTCTATTGTTTTGTGCTCTTATGATGATTAAAAATGTGTTTACTTAGATGCTATTACTCCCTAGCTATCTCCTATTCATGGTTGAATTATCACGTCCTTATTCTTAACGCGTTGTGTCTTCTAAGGTTGGAGGGTATGCGTTTTTCCCTAACTCTTTAAGTCTACCTTAAGGTTATTGCCTACGAAATCTCTAGGATTCATAAACTAACTCTAAGGTTATCTTTGGATGTTTAGACTACAATAAATCTAGGTGATTATAAACTAATGTTCACAAAGATTACTCAAGCATTAAAAACAAAATGAATGACCTATCGCAATACTAGGTCAATCACAATTAAGATAAGAGACAACCAATCAATATTCAATACCTAGGTTTCATAGATCTAAGCAAACACACAAGTAAATTAGCCGGACATGGAAAACATTCAAGCATACACACAAACAATTGAAGACATAATTGAATTAATGAAGTAAATCACTTATCTTGTTGTAAAATAGGGTATGGAACCCTAAGATACTGCCCAAGACAGCCTATGTTCGGTTTAGGTTTTACTCCACAAAACTACCTCTCTAAAATACTGAAAATTCGAATTCTATAAATAGAGTTACAATATGCGACGGCGTCACTCTTTAATTGTGACGCCGTCGGGTCGCTGCCATTAGGTTTTCGTCTTGGCCACGTCAACTCTGTGACGGCGTCACCTTATGCTTGTGACGCCGTCGGATTCAACCTCTGACACCGTCGGCTTCAACCTCTGACGCCGTCGGCTTCAACCTCTGACGCCGTGGGGATCCAAATCTAGGCCGTCTGAGTTTTGACGCCTTACTCTTTTAAACCTGATGCCGTCACTTGTAAAATAGCAATTTGCTCTCTGAGTCGTCTCAAGGTGTGTCGCGACGGCGTCGCTATTAAGCTGTGAAGCCGTCCCCTTCAGTTCCAGCAGCTTGAATGTCTCGATTCTTGACTTTGGCTATTTTCTTCATATATTCGTGCCTTTTCGTCCGAATAAGTGTCATTTTAGCAATTTGCCTTCAAAAGACCTAAAAAGTGAAAAGGAACGAAATTAAGTAGTAACGGATACAAAAGTGATTAATTAAGGGCTTAAATGACCCCTCAAAAGTGTACCTTTTAAATCCTTATCAGTTGAATTTTTGGAGTTGTGTAAATGGGTGTGTAAAAGTTCAAACTTGTGGAGTCTCTGTTTCCGGGTACTTTCTGGACAGGTCTAGAAAGATTATTTTCTAATCCATACTTAAGCTCAGTAATAAAATCCCTAAAAATTCATGAAGTAACCTAACTAATAATGGAACACCTGGGAATTTTCCTAAATTTATTTGAGTTCAGTTAATAGTCATAAAAATTCGTCCAATACGGGTCCAAAATTAAGGTTTAAAACCTAATATGTAATACAAGCCTAACAATAAGTATATGGCCAATAAATCTAAGAATAACTTTCGATATAAATATATAAATGATATGCGAACCGTAATCCGTGTAGATTTATTGAAGAAGACGTGACGTTGTGTCTTCGTGTTCATTCGCTCGTTTGCTTTCCTTTCATTGGCGTTAAGGTACAGATATTCTGACCTTTCTCTTAAGGTTTCTCATGACCTCTTACACATCTTTTGATCTTTAGCTATCTTGATTATGAAACTTGAACTATTTTATGTGAACCTTTGAATTGACCCTTTACTATGAACCTTTGCTATGAACCTTTTATTATGAACCCTTGATTATGCTATTCTGATGACTTAGACATTTGCCAAACTTTGACCTTGCCTTTTGACCCTTCAGTTTAATACCCGAGCCATTTTCCCTAGCCATGAAGGTAACATGACCATGTCATTGATGCACCAATGGCATGACTCCAGGGTGGTCGAGTGATGAACCATCCTGTCCCTTTCTGTTATATATATTATGAGATCAAAATTATTATACATGTTTCGCCACTAATATTTTTGCAGGGGCGTATGGATACATCCTAGATTTGTTCTGTATATGATATGATATGACATGATTGATTTATTTCGGTGATTGATGTTGTGTGCAACACACGTCCTTCACATTTCGGGAGTTAGCTACTCCATTGGTTACTTATGTTATGATATGTTTGTTTCGGGCTCGTGGTAGATTACTAATATTTTACTTCCATGACCTTTTATCTTTGTTATGCTTCATGTTATTCCACAATGCACCATAATCTATATTTCTTGTTTTTAGTTTTCCGTCGATTACTCATTCATTCATTATCCTTATGTGATTCAACCGACTACCATACTATACTCCATTTCATTGATTTGTCATACTCTCATTCCATTTTGGTTGACTACCAAGCTTATACTTTAGATTACCACTTCATCCGTTTACCCTGCTATTATATGATTAATATGTGACTATCTGTTTACCATGCTATTATGTGACTAATTGATTCACCCGTTTGCCATGCTAGTATGTAATTATTTGACTCATTCGTTTACCATGTTATACCTCGCTCAGTTATTTTGTGGGCTATGATTATCATTTAGCATTCCTATTTACTATTTGTGACTACCATTCTTGTACTTTTAGTTGAAATTTTTCCGTTGCTTACGATATTGGTTTGGCTTAGTAATTGATGGTTACCTGACTTGTTGATCTGCCATGTTACACTTCTATTCATGCTACTGGTTGATGAAGGAATATGGTTCAACTTATGTTATCTGTCTAGTTGACTTGTCTAGTTTTCCATGCTATGTTCTTGTTTAGTTAATTCATTCAATTATGATGTTCGTTTGGTATTACTACCTGATACATGTGACTATCATGCTTATATTGCTGTTAGTATTTCCGCTGGTTATGATACCTGATCTATTGATTAACTGTGGGTTATCTGACTTGTGTGATTGCCATGTGATAACGTTCAAAATAAACATATTTTTAGTAGCGTTATTGTTGGTTTTGTGTATGATAATCGGCTATATTTACTCATAACTATTGCAAAAGTGCAAAAGACGCGTATTTGTATGTGAATGTAGCCAGGTATCGCAAAAGATGAAGAAATGAAGATTTCATGCACATTTGGAGAATTCCCAAGGAAGGAAATCAAGTAAGGAAGCTCTTGGACTCAATGATTAGGAAGTGCAATTATTTCTAAGTATCTACAACAAGTAAAGATCAAGTTTCGTCTTGGAAATCATCAGCGAAAACAAAGAAAAAGGCGCAAATCAAGAAAAGTCAAGTTTGGGGGTACAAGAGGCGCCCAACCGTTCGGTTGGAGCCCACAACCGATTTGGTTGGGCAAGTGAACAACACGCAACCGATCCGGTTGCCAAGCCTGGAGTTACAACTTTTGTTATTTAATGTTGCCTTAACTCCCCATAATCATTGGAGGCCGATCATTTCTTGTTATTAACTTGTATGGGACGTTTTTAGCCAGTTACTTAAGGTTCTTTAGCTATATAATGAACCTAGACTTAGTAGTCTAGGTGTGACACAACCCAAAGTGTAATAGTTTACACCAAAGCTATTACCAACTCTTATTATTCATCCCAAAAGTCTTGTTACTGCTGCAAAATGTCCAGGAGGTTGGAGAGATGAATTCTCATCCATTGTTTGATCATTCGGAGTTGTACGGTTAAGACTAGACGATTGGAGGCATGTGGTTGCTATAATCCACAATTTCTAATTCTTGTAATCCAAAAGCTTAAGTATTCTATGGAACTTGTTATGAATTTCTATTCTCTTGAATTATTTGAATTACCTTGTTACTACTTGTGTTTTGTTATGATTGTCATGGAGTAATTCTTGAATATACTTGTGTGTAAGGATGTAGGAAATCATGCTAGTGTTCTTATATGTGATGCGTGTATATGATCTTGTTTAAATGAGTTTGTTGGAAAACTACTAGTCTTGTTTAATTTGTCGGTAAAACATGTTTTAAGAAAAAGGACCGAAAGGATTTCTCTTGTGTTTTATTCCAAAAAGTTAAGTGACAAACTAGTATGGGGATATGGTGCTTGACACCCACCATGTTTACTTATTGAAACAAGACTAGAAATATTTTCATCACGAAAGGTCGAAAGATTCGTAGGAACGAGTTTAATAAGAACATTTTACAAACAAATGGATTTTCTAAACGATAATCATTAGGATAAGGACCGAAAGGATTACCTATATGTTATTGTTCTTAAAATGATTTTACAAAACATAAACCATGGTTGGAAATCATTTGCTTATGATTTGTGCATCACATCAAGAGTTTACACCAAGCCTTCATGAACATTTTCTATGATTGCCTATAGAGTCCACACAAGTATATGTTTCTTAATATTGATTTTCACTAAAACCATAATTTTTGGAGAGAGCCTTGACAAAGCTTTCTTGTTACCAATCTTTTAAAACAAATTCAAAAGCAAATCCCTTGGGACGATCTCGACTTACCCACATTTGCTATCGCGAACGAGTATACTTGCTCGTATGTGTTTATAGTAATTGCCGGATAATTCGTGTTTATAAATTATTAAAACTTGCACACGACAAGCACATCAAGTTTTTGGCGCCGTTGCCTGGGATTTAAGTGTTTTTTATTTTGTTTCGGATCTGTGAAATTGGTAATATTAAAATTAGATTTCTTATTAATAAGTAAAAAAAATGGTTTTAGAGACCAACCGAATCGGCTGCGCGAGCAACCGAAATGGTTGGTGCTCTCGGAAAATTATAATCTTTGATTTTTCTAGTTTTTTTTAGTTTATCTATTGTTTGTGTTATAGTTTATAGCTTATTTCTTGTCATTTCTGATTTTTATAGATTGTCTTATAGATTGTTATGTTTGTTTTAGTAATTTTTTGGTTTTTGGTATTAAGTCATTTTCAGTTTTATTTAACTTTTTAATTAATCTTGTCTTTATTAGAGTAATTAATTCAGTTAATTTTCAGTTTTTATGAGTTTAGTAGTTTTAATGATTAGTTAAGTTCATCTAGTTAATGTAGTTTTTGGTTAATTAACATAATAAATGTTTTAATTAATAAAGATAATGAGTAGACACATTTATTTAAAGTTTAAGTATAATTAATTGTCTTTAGTTAATTTATAATTAATAGGTTTAATTAATTTCAGTTTAAAAAAAATAAAAATAAAAAATAAAAAATTTTGGAAAATCGTTCCAACCGTTCGGTTGCAACCCGCAACCGGATCGGTTGGGCATTTTGGTCTGGAATCTTACCACCATCCAAATCGGTTGGAGGGCCAACCAAAATGGTTGGAGCTCTCGGTAAATTATTTTCTAGTTTTTCTATTTTGATTTTAGCTTGTGTTTTTAGTCTTAATAAGTGTCTTTACTTGTTTAGTATATGTTTCTGTAGTTTGTTTTGATTTTTACTAACTCTAACGCTAATGATTTGGATGTTTGTCTTTGGTTTTGTTTTGTTTTTTTAGATAGTTTGTTATGGATAGTTTAAGCGGAATTTCTGAGTACCTACGTAACTTGGATGAGATTTTTAAGGACACCGGAAACTCGTTGGAGAAGATTGGGAATATTTTGGAAGAAAGTAAGAAGGAGTTGGCTATTGATTCGGAATATGTGGAAGAAGTGGGAGAGAACAAAGTTCAAGTGCCTAGAAAGAGTAGAGTCGTGATATTCACGAAATCACCGCTAAAGGGGTACGATTCACCACTTATGAGGTTCGGTACACCTTGTAGTGTCGGGGGTGAGTGCGTGGGATGCTCAATTAAACATGGCCTATGGTGAAAATTATATTGTGGACAAAGTTCTTGATCAAATTGGCCACGTTCGTTTGGATTATGAAGCCTATAGGAGAAAAATGGTTAAGAATCTTCGGATTAACATCCATGGTCATATACTCGAGGCGGATTTTGTTGTCTTGGAAGAAGGAAACGCGGATGAGCCAGACGTATGCTTTGGGCGAGATTTTCTTGTGACAACCAAATGTCAAGTGGATTTTGCTTTAGGAGAGATAAGAATCAACATTACCGACTTGGAAGAGGAGAGGAGAGTGAATGAAATTCTTGTGGAATTATGTGCTAACATGGAGAAGGAGAATGTGGAAATTGTGAAGATGGGGAAGGCTAGTAGAAAGAAAACCTCATCAAATAAATTAACTCCTACCACATCCACCAACAAGACCCATGATTACACACCTTCACCACCCAATTCACCAAACACCTCCAAACCTTTAACCCAAGACCAAAAGGAAGCTATCTTAGCAAACCTTGAACAAAAATTTCTCGAACTCAATGAGAAGAAGCCGGTAATTGAAGTGCTACAAGATTATGTTCTATACCGCAAGAAGCTAGACGCAGTTATGTTAGCAAGAGCAAGGTTGGAGGATAAAGATCTATCAGATGAGGACAGAGATAGGATCTTGTTTATGGGTATGCCACGTAAGGGGAGTGACCCGGGTAACTTCGTTTTGCCTATTAAAGTTAACAGGACCACTCCAGTGTATGCTTTGGCGGATACAGGTTCAAGCGTCAACGTTATGCCCTATCCACTATTCAAGACGTTGGGCCTAAGTAAACCACAACCAAATCACTCCAAACTAACCATGGCGGACAATTCCCAAGCAAATGCACTAGGGGAAGTGAAAAATGTAAGAGTGCAAATTGGCTACCAACCTTACTTGGCCGATTTTCTAGTCTTAGACATACCGGTTGATAAGAGTCTACCTCTTCTACTTGGAAGACCTTTCCTACGCACATGTGGTGCGATTATAGATATGGGGAGGGGGACGATGACAATCGATGATGGGATCTCAAAGCAAATTTATTATCCCGAACCTAGGGCTAAAGTGTTGGAATTTATGGAGGATTTAGAACTCTTTGATGGGGAAGATGACTTAACTTGTTTCGAAGTTGGACGTGATGTCTATGGAAACTCTATGTATGGACCACTAGCTCCACCATATTTTGATATTGATGATGAGATGGAACGTGCACTCGCGGTGGAAGCATTCTACAATCCACTTAAGAACATCCTTGTTTACAAGAAGCTCACAGATTTCTTAGGTTCTCTACCGGTACAACTTAAAAATTTGGAATGGGGACCCGAGGGGTCAAGTGTTTACAAAAGAGAGGATGGAGACGGGGAATGGCACGTAAAAATTTGATATACTATGCCCGGATGGGAGAAGATTTTTAAGGAAATTCAAAACTCACGAAACATACCGTGAATTGACCGGGAAATTTCAAAGTGGGGATATCTTAAGGCATGAGTATTTTGAGGAGTAATAAGGAGAAGAACAATGCACAAATAACAAGCAATTGTTTGCTTGATTTTCATCTTTTGATGAACATTTAACTTTATGCACTTAGGGATTTTTGTTTTCCATTTGATTTGTATTTTCCTTATTATTTTGGTTTGAAGTTATTTAATCAATGCATTTTGAGTTTTAGTTTAAGTTATGATTATTAGTATGATGATTTAGTTTTTGAGATTAGATGTTGTTGAAATTTCCAAACGGTTGGATGAATGTTGTGTGCATCTTTAATCAGATTTTTGAGTAAACGATTGTTGCTTGGAAGGTAAAATGCCCAAGTAAAGTGAAAAAGGCAAAATTCTGCAAATGTGCAAACCGAAACGGTTGTGTCCATGACTAAAACGGTTGCATGCAAGTAAAAATAACCAAAATTCATTTTTCCAGAAAAAACACACACACACACACTAATCCTCCATCTGGGTTTCACAAAATTCAACCACTAGAAGTTGTTTGAAGATTGTAAGAGTTTTAGAAGATCATCATGGCACCTAAACAAGTAAGCATCTGCAATCAATTAACTTAATTAGGGTTTAATTAGAGTATTTGATTCGAATTGCAAATTAGGTCACTAATTTGGGGGTTTTTGATAGAATTCGAATTAAGTTGTAATCTTTTAGGATTAAGTGGGTAATTGATATAGGAATGCATTGCAAAAAGAATTGTAGTGATTGATTCAACATGGAATGAGTATTAAGTTATTGAATTTTTGGATTTAATTAGGTTGTGCCATTGAATCAAATTAAGTTGCAATTGATGATTCCTAGTTGGTAGATGATGTGAATTTTAGATGCCACATTGTTGGTTAGAACAAGTGATTTAGAATTGAAGTTAAGATTGATAGTTCTAAGCAAGATGAACATGTGATGATTGGAAGTTTTGAATGCGAATTAAGAGCAATTTGAGGATATGGGAATCATTGGTGATGTTAGAATGCAGTTTAGGATTGAATTGGAATTAGAAGAATCTAGTGGGAAGAAGATTGGAAGGCCAAGCCTTCTGCAGAACAGGTAACCGATTCGGTTGCGTATCACAATCGAACGGTTGGATCATGGTCAGGAGAGGAACCGGACCGGTTGCTCCTCAACCGATCTGGTTCCAGGTTCTGTTGTGGGAATTTTAAGAATTTTGAACTAGACCTTAGAGGCTTCTATAAACCTTATCGTTTGTTCTAACACTCTTATATTGACTTATATTTATGATTTCTACAGAGAAATGTTGTAGGTTGTTCAAGTTCGACACGGGTTCCACTAAACCCGATTGTTACCAAGTATTGCCAAAGGAATGCAAGGAAGAAGGTTACGTATAGCTTGAAGGCTGAAGGGAACGCAAACTTGAAATTCAAAGATCTCACCAATGAGGAGAAACATGCTTTTCGGGAACGTTTATCAAAGTTGCAAAATAGGACAGTTTTGGTCCCAATGTTGATTGATTGGGATTTGTTTGCCGAATATGAGTGTGAAAATGAGTTGTGGCATATGATGCGGATGTCTTATGTCTATCCGGTTGATGGGGATTCGTTTGACGATTTATCATGGGAAAGAGCTTTTAGCATAAATGAAGAGGTTTATTGTGAATGGTGTATGGAGTTCTTTTCGACTATGTACTTTGAAAGAAAGGTCAATGTTTGGAACATCATGGATGAAATTTGTGTTTGGTTTAGGCTTTGTGGGCAGGATCACGCCTACACTTTGTCGGATTTTGCTGTTGCTCTTGGCTTGTATGAACCGGATGAAATTAAGCATCGATTGTTTGAAGCTCATTTTTCGAGGCTTAGGAGGTTTGAAAAAGATTACCCTGGTATCCCCGCGTACTGGAATCGAGTGGGAGATCCTTCTTGTACTCGAAGGAATGCTGCAACCATTAGGAATCTGTTAGGATCCTATATTTATTGTGTTTGATGATTCGGGTGGTCTTGGATGATGGAAATACAAGTATGCCATGTTTTAGAGAGAGAAAGAGTGAGAGGGTGTTCTAGTTAGAGACTTGCTTTGCAAATAATGAAATGTTAGATTGAGAAGCACCACCCCTTCCAAGGATGGAAGGGGTATTTATAGTTACAGACTACACGACCTCCTGACGGCCTGTGGATCAGGTATACAGTGGGTAAAGACCCGTCCTTCCTCCACGGTGTTACTCTAAACTAGTCTACGCTACAAACTAACTAATTAACTACTAAATAACGTAAATAACTACAAGTCTACGAGCTAACATATGCTAGACCATAATTGGGGTGACCGACACTTTAACATGGAATTTTCTAATTCCTAACAATCTCCCCCTAAGGGAGGTCAACCCATGTTTTACATTTCGAATCCTAGCATTCTATTCTTGACTTTCTTCTTGAGCTCGTAGACTTCAATTCTTCAATTCCTCAATCTTTGTGCTTTAGTAGTGATTCTTTAAAGTCCGGATTGATTTGTACTTTTAGTGGAGGCCTTTAACTGATCCACATCTTTGATGATTTGAGCTTTCATTGAGATCATCAGCCACAGTAAATCTATGGATCACCCATTGTAGTGTTGCCTTTATGTGATGTTGTGACTTTCGGACTGACATGCTCACACTTTCAGGATCATGACATCTTTCCATCAGAGTAGCGGAAGCTTTACTGGTTCATGATATTTGCAGCAGCGTAGCAGGAGCATAGTATAAAAATATCAGAGCCAAGTTCTGTGGATATGCACAAGTCATGATTTCTTCAATTAAGTGTGGATGCTGTGAGCATGCGGCTTTGGATTGACTTCTCAATTTTGATCAGCTGCAACCATCCAAATGTACCTGCAAACAACAGTTAGCAATAAAACACATGAAAGTGTCTTTGATCACTTTTGTTGAATTGAGGTACACAGCCCACGGTTCCCCGTTGATTAGTACAAGTACTGCCTGTGATCAGGTAGGATTCCTAAGAATCTCCTTGACAGGGTTTCGCAGCTGTTCTAGCTACTCTCAAACCGGAACGTCTCTAAGAAGACAACACGGAGTGAGTGAACCAGCGAATTGAGATTCACTGATTGATGACAAATTGATTTGAAAAACAATCGCGTATTGCTTAGAAGAAATAGTTTTGCAATACGACAAAGGTTTTATGAGAAAGATCAATTTTCAATCAAAAATACTTTTTGTATTGAAAAGAGTACACATTCGATGTGCTAGACAAAAGAAGCAATTTGCCCATCGAAGGGTTTTTCCAAAAGTAATTTTTTCAATCAGAGATACCTTTTTGAATTTGAAAATGAATACGCATTCGATGTGCTAGAGAAAAGAAGACTTGCACATCGAATGGTTTTTCCAAAAGTATTCGTCAATTCATTTCCTGGACCAAGGTTGATTCAAGAATGAATCGCCCCATCATTTCTATCTAGTTGTCACAAGCTTGATCTTATGAAAGATCTCACATGTCACCCTCCAAGAGCTTGTTTGATGTTGGCTCTAGAAGGATTTCCATCTTCATCGTGAATACTTTTACATATCACTCGGATGTTCTGGCAATACCACAAGGATAATGCGTAGGACTCTCAATATGTACTTACTTTCCACATTGTGTGAAACAGCAAGTCTTCATTATTTTTGTGTCCTAATGAGATATTGTGGATGATCTCTTGGCTCTAGACTCAATAGTGCACATTTGGTTCCTATGCCAGAGACTAGGGAGAGGGTCTCCTTCTTCAATATCAACAATCTCTAATAGAAAATCGATAGATTATGTAGGTTACCCGTGAGAATGAAACAAGTCCTTTTAAGAGGAACTTGAGTAGCTTGGGAAGTTGTAGTGCAGTGCGTCACTGGGTCCATGACGTCTTGTCTTCAATACCAGTGTTACCTTAGTAACCACCAGTAGCATATGTATTGAACCCGGTTACTGCCCTAAGGTTGAATTATTTGAGGGCTATTTCTTTTCACCCTTTTTCACATTCATTTCTTTTTCATTCTTCAACCCCTTCAGTGCCTACCGAGACTTCATAACTAGAACCTTGTTGGGTTTATTCGAGTTCTAGATCTATCTCAGTCCGCACTCTTCCCATATCTCACTTTTTTCCTATTTTCAACATACCTAAGGACTCTACACTATCTAGTGGATTGTCCCTAGGTAGATCCCTCCGGCTCTGGCGGGATCGTGGGAACTAATACCTAACCTCACCAACCTTATAACTCCATACATAAAGTAAAATGGTCGGTCTTTTGGTACAGTTCATTCTTCCGTGAAACCAATTGAAAAATCATTTGAAAATCAATCAAGGTACTTGTGATATAATATCAAAGCATTTTGTACCTTAATTGTTTTGATCATTTAGAAATGCTCCCCCTCAACATGTGCATAAGATTATTAAATTGTTTAGCACATGGAGGCAAGAGTTCTTTAGAAATAAATTCTTTGATCACAATTTCCTTAGAAAAAGTCTTTTGTTTTTCTTTGGTAAATTCTCCCCCTCAATATGTGCATAGGATATTTGAAATCATTTTATCACATAGAGGAAAGAGTTCTTTTGAAGCACTTTCACGATCATATTGCCATACAGAAAACCATTAGAAAATCAATCAAGGTACTTATGATGAAACATAGAAATTTTTGTACCTTGAAAGTTTGTTTTCTTTTGAAATGCTCCCCCTCAATATGTGCTTCGAGATTCGAAAGCGTTTAGCACATAAGGGAGAGCAGTATGCACAATTGAATCAAAATGATCACCATTTATCAACTTTCATTATTAAATCACAAATTCTCCCTCGATCAAAAATATCAAACCCTTTGAGATTTTGGATCCCAAGTGATTTAATAAGGTTTAGAAAAACATGGGAGAAAATGTGGCCTTGTTTAAATACTCTTTTGGTTTTTGGTTAAGTGCTCCTTCACAATCACGTGCAATATGTATTTGAAATCGTTTGGCACATGAAGGAAGGAGTGCTTTGAAACAATTACCCTTTAAAAACCGATTTGAGATTTAAATCACGATCTCTCCCCCGATCAAAAATTTCAAACCAATTGAGATTTATGATCCCAATTGATTTAAATCATTTAGAAAAGTTTGGGGAAAGACGTGGCATGATTTAATTTTGTAAAAATGACAGATAAGGACCATTTTAAGACATTAAAGATTGTTAGTGTCAGGTATGATTATTTTAAGAGATCTTTTAGGTAAAATAAAACAATTTCACAATCAAACAAGAACATAAAAAATTTCATTTTGAAAGATCTTGATTCTAAAGAAAAATCATACCATGACATAACATTAAATCTTTAGATCACCACTTAATTTCGTACAAACCGGACTTTTATGAAGAAATATCGTTTGAAAATACTTAAGTTTGAAATCACTCTCCCCCTCAATTAATGACCATAGTCGTTGATTGAGTGACTTATGTTTAAAATGAAGTCCGACTGATTTCCGAAATTTGAGTTCAGTTTATTTTCAAAACCAATATTTTTCCATTTTTTAAAACAATATTATTCAAAGTTTTAAAAAAATGGTATCATCACTATTATCCCTACACAAAGATACGTTAAGTGGTTGAGCTGCTTTTGTTGTTGTTGCTGGAGGTTTGGAAGAAAACCATCTGCTGAAGAAGTGAGACTTCTTATGTTGCATTTTTTCATGCCAACTGAGGTCAAATTAAGCTCCGTTTCTTCATTTGATGATGAAGAAAACCATCTGCTGATGCAGTGAGACCTCTTACATTGCATTTTTTTAATGCCAACTCTTCATAGAAGTCCAATTAAGCTCCGTTTCTTCATTTGTCAACCCAAGATATAGTTACCCTTTCCTTTTGGCATCCAATCATCATCAATTGTGAGATCCGGATCGGGAACATTCTTATATACCAATATACTTGCATACGTTAGTGAACACACATACAGATATATGGTGGTCGACATCACCCAAACAACAATTGACTAATAAAAGTCAATTCAACATATCAATCATATCATAAAAGGTATGGGAATAATGTGTTTATCAAACTCTAATCATCTAATCCTAACAATCATATCCTAGAAACCTAGTCCTTCAACGTAGGTTAACATCATTTTCCAGTTAATCATTTAGGATAATTAGATAAGTCCGATAGATGATATAAATTTGAAAAAATATTCTCCCCCTCAATCAATGACTCATTTTCTGAAAAGATTAAAAGCGCGGAAGTCATTGATTGAGTTTGCAAATTTATGAAAACTCCGATACTGATTGATTTTCAAGCAACTCATTTACCACCATTAAGTTAAAACAAATATTTTTCTGAAGAATTTTAGACGGAAAAATATTTGAGTAGGAACAGCAGTCCTTCGACATACTTTCCTCGTTATGTTTTTAGGATAAGTGCTCGAAATATTTGAAAATTGGTTTAGCGCATCACTTTACTTCCTTGAAGAGCGGGTTGCTATCAGAAATAATAGCAAACCATAGTTTTAAGCACGGGTTACAGTCTGAAGTAACTGCAAGCCATTATTTGAAGTCCGGGTTACACTCTGAAATAACTGTAAGCCATATTTTTGTGACATGTTTTGGAAAAGAATGTTTACACCTCCTGCTCGAACTTCATCTATGGTCCCGTGCCATTACTGAATGACATTTATAAGACCGCAGATGTTATCGATACCAGAAGACATGTCTTTAGAAAACATATTTTTGGTATTTTTCAAATTTTCTAATTTTTTATGGGTTTTAGATGGTTTTATATTTTTCTATTTTGGTTTTTAATAGTTATTTACAGATAGAATAGATGATATAGTTTAAGAAGATGATGATACGAGTACCGAGATAAGGATATCGAGCAGCCCCGTTGTAGAAGATAGACATCATCATCTCTTAAATGTCCACCACCAAAGCTTCCGAGGCTCTTGAAAAGAAGAGAAATTGAACCATCTAAAAGTGAGGCTTTGGCAGCTTCCCCCCAAACCGAAAATCCTTTAGCTGAGCAGATACAAAGCTTTCTTTCAAGCTTCCCTTAGCCAGGTGTACGAAGAAGCACACCATTATCATCGATCTTGCTGTTCCTTTTAAGAATAATCCCCGTGATTCTTCGTTCGAGGTTATATCATCCAAATGAACAACAACAACGTATCATCCCACCTTTAAATAATCTTCTCAAGTTCCTTTTCCACTGAAGTCAGAAGCAATCCATTCCAAAAGGTGTCAAGAGAACAATTTCCCCCAAGTAGATGAATTGATGCAGTCAGTCTCTTAGACTAGAGCTCACGAACCCGAATACACATATACCCGAAGACAGAGAAACTTATACCATCGAAGTATCAGATTAAGTCCAATAGCCAAAGAGTAACCCCGATGTATACTTTTCTCTCCCCCTGAAGAAAGTGTATGAAGCTCAAGAACCCGAAGTACCCGAATGCCCAAAGAGAGAATAACCGATAACATTGAAGAGGCAGGCCGAATCACTGATTATCTGTGCGGGTGACAATCTCTGTGGATGTCAACACCAGAATAAGTGATTATATCTCTAAATCACTGATTATGCCCTCAAGTAAAACAGCTGAGCATCCCCAATGTACACAATCTCTCTCCCCTGATGATTGTGATAACATCAAAATCATCACACACTTTTGTACCTCTTTCATCTTCAGAAACTAACTCTTCCATCTCTTCCCCCACATAGTTTGTAACACCCCAACCCGACAAGGGTAAAGATATCACAATACGGTTTCATATCAGAACTTTAACTAATGTACAATAGCGGAAGCCTTTACAAAATATTCAAAAAGAAAACATAAATAGCTAAAACTTCAAAATAAATCTAAGATCTCTATGGTCAAATCTTGCTCTCGTCTATACTCTCAAACCCAGATCAGCTATCCCATAAGCTCATCTTGAATGCTAAATACCTGCCGCAGGAAAAGAAAAGTGCGGCTGAGCTTACAAAGCCCAGTGAACGGATATAACAGAAACAAAAGCTAAAACAAAACAAATATACGAATAACGAAAATAAAATGAAATATGACGAAGGATCTTTTAGGATTCTGCGGAAGCACAAATGTACAGAAATCCAAACAAACACATAACAACTTAGACATCACATAGCTCATTAATGACACAAACCCAAACACATCAGAGCAACCAAACACATAACATATCAAAATAACAGATTACGTATAAGCCAAACGAAGAGTCTAAAAGCTAACGGAAACACTTTCTAGACAATAAACATAGCATTCATACAAATCAATTAATCAACATTTAAATACACTTAATGCAATATTGTAGCAGCGGAAATGGCAGACAGGTCATGGCAAACATAATAGCTAAACCAGTTCTCAGATCAAATCCTAACCTTAGCAGATTTTAACAGAGCAGGTCACATATGCAGACAGATAATTAACCTTCAAAACACTCAATTGTACACTAGCACATTCATCTCGCAAATCAACGCATTCACGTAAAGATAACAAATCATAATATCGGATATACGAATCATGTTTTAACGTATTAATCCTGTCCTAGCATGGCAACTAATAAATCACTTAAACAAATACGTCATAAGCACGTTCACTAACATATCATATCAGAATACATAATATAAACACTCGAAATACCGAATCATACAGAATACTTAATCACAAAAGTAACAGATAAAGATTTAGTCAACTACCACGAGCCCAGAAACATATCAGATCATAACATATCATAAGTAACCATTGGAGTAGCTAGCTCCCAGAATTTGTGAAGACGCGTATTGCACACGACATCATTCACCAGACAAATCATATCGGATAACAGATCAGATCTAGGATGCATCCATACGCCCCACAGACAAATATAGGTAATATAATACCAACTGAGCTCATAACAAATAACAGATAAGGGACGTGGCAGAACATCACTCTACTGCCCTAGAGTCATATCAGAGGTGCATCACTGATACGGACATGGAACCCCCATGACTAGTTAAATATTTGGCTCGGGTGTCAAACTAACTTAGGTCAAACAAATTGTCATAAATGACACAGATCATAATTCATCATAAAGGTCACATATAACTTATCAGATAACATCATATCATAAGGTTCATATTCAATAGTCAGAAGTCAGAGGTTCATATCATAGTGGCATATCATACATTCATAAGCAGAGTTTCATAATCAGAAGTTCATAATCAACCATAGCAAAGTTCAACAAATGTGTATATCAGAGTCTTCCTAACATAAGTTCACATCAGATATTGCATAGTTCACTAGAACATAGTTCAGATAAGTAACAGATCAAACATTCAGAAAAGGGTTCATAGCAATGGCATCGGAAATCCTAATAAGTAAAATAGAAAAGCGAACGAAAAGAACATCATACGGAACCTTTACTGAAAAGGTCAGAATATCTGTATGATAACACAAGTTTCTTAAAGTAAGACAGAATATCCGTACCTTAAAGCAAATGAAAGGAAAGCAAACGAATGTAGAAATACGAAGACGTAACGCCGCGTCTCCTCCAACGAATCTACACGGATTATGATTTATTTAATACTTATTAGTATAACGGATTAATCTCATTAATACTTTTAGAGTTGTCAGGATATTCTCATTTTAGTGACAGACGAAATTACAACATTTTAGGGTATTCCTTATTAATTCACCAACTTCCTATTTAGATTCTAGGGTTTCCATACTTCTAATATTACTTAATACGCATTCAATTAACATGTTACTCCTTTTAATGATTTCCACTTTGACCTAGAACGTATGAAAACTCAAACGGAAATTAACTTAACTCATGCATGTCCTTACGTAATTTATTTACACATGTTGACCCAGAATTACCCAAATTTACATGTTGCACCTTTAACATCTTTAATTATACGATCTAACCTTCTATTATCAGATTTTACACTTCTAGCCCAAAGGTTTTAGAATTTACAAAACATACCCTTTTAGTTAAATATAATTCGAATAGCCCTCTAAATATCCAAAATCACACGTTTAACCCCCACACTTATTTTATACGTTTAGTACATGTCTTTTACTGTTTTGCAAAAATAACCTTTAAGTTTCAATATTTACAAAACCAACCCAAACTTTTTATTTAGAACCGAATAATGTACAATTTAAGTACAAGCCCTAAACCTAGGTTACACCAATCATTAGCCCATCATTACTACTTCATTAATTACCTTCAATGATTACAAGGAAACCCTAATTCATGAAAAACCCTAATCGCCCCTTTTAAAAACCTTCCTCTTTTCATGTTTAATCGACCCATAAAACTCAAAACAATTCATACAAGCTTCGAATTCACAAATATGTATTTTATTCAGGTCTTATATCATGTAATAGCTTCTGGAAAAAATCAATTCATGATCTCTAAAAATATTATAAGCTCATTCGTTAATTGTATACGCTTTTTAGGGTTTTCGATTCCAAATAATTTCATACGACATATTAAACATGCATGGCCAATTTTTATGTGTTATATATGACTTATAGGACTGAATTCAACATTAGAAACATACCCTTGATGAGCTTGAATCGTTAGAACAAAAGAAGCACAAAAACCCTATTTGCCGAAACCCTAATTCTCTCAAAAACCCACAACGATCACCACAGCAACTTTGGAACTCAAACACTATTTTTCCCACCTTGTTTACCTTAAATCTTCTCCAAGAAAAATGGTCTCAAGCTCTGGAAACTGGAATTCGATTTGTAAAGGGTTTTGGAGTCGGTTTGTATATAATCGCTAGTTAGGGTTGTTAAAGAACCGTACATGTGTTTTTATATGGTTTTATAATTTTTCTTGTGGGCTTTATAATGTATTGGACTTAAAATAAATGGACTCTAAATTATATAAATTATATTGGGCTTTTATTTAGTTTTATTTCTTTTATTAAACTAATTAAATATTTTCGGCTAATATGTAAAATACAAAACTAATTTTTATAAAATCATAAACTATAAAAATTACCTTTACAAAGTGTTTAATATTTACTTAGATCATGTGGGATATTTCTTAAAATTCTCTGAATTTACATAGCTTACTTGGTATTCTTTTGAATTAATTATTCATACTTTTGATTGTAGGGGTATTTTGGTCTTTTTGTGAATTTTAGAAATTCAGGTATTACATAGTTGGAATAAGAACACTAAACGCCATGAGTCAAACCTTGAGTTTCTCTGCGGTAATGACAATAGTCTTCCCGGGATATCTTCAATCACTTAGAAGTATTAAGCTCATCAAGATTACTCGCGTTTAGATACGTGTCTCCTTCCCCCTTGCTGGTTTAGATACTTCAGAATCAACAACACACTTTAAGCCCATGTACTAGAAATCTTTTGAGAAGAATACCATTAGCACGAATATATCTGTGAGAATCAACTTGCTGAAGAATGTGAGCAAGTCTCGTTGGGGATTAACTTTGGCTTTTCACTCTCCCCCAATTAGTGCTCTCCCCTAAACTGACAATCTTTATGATGAATGCTTGAATTAATAAGAAGTCTTTAGATCGTTAAATGTAACTCGTCTATAGTCTTCTAACATGTATCAGAAAATGTAGAGCAGACTGTAGACTCGACCTTCTTCAAGATTGTCCAGTTGGGGATTAGATAGTTAACATCTTCATCTCACCAAATGCGTTCCAATTACCTTATATGTAGCAAATCTCCTTAACTAAAATCCATCCCAATCAAACAAGAACAGAAAGATGTTCATCAAAGAAATCAGCCCAGCAACTAGAAGCACTTTTTCATTTAATCATATCAGCCCATGTGAAGATGTCAACCAACGGCTCTTAGAAGAAACTACATGTAAAGATGACCCGATAAGAAGAAGCTCGGTTCTTACATGAGTTTGGAGCCGTTTGACCATTTATTCTCAGAAATCAATCAACAATGTAGTAAATTCACACTTCTTCTCCCCCTCAAGAATTGCATACGAAGTTGCCATTCTTGATTGAATAATTGAAATCATCCAAATGTAGTCTATTCACACTTCTCCCCCGCAAAATTATCACATGATGTCGCCATCGTCATTATAGTTGAGCAAGTGGAATAAGAAAAACAATCAACGGTAGTCCGGTTCACTTGATGTTTGAAAGCGCATGGAAAAAGCATGAAGCATGTTTATGAGAATGGTCATAATAGAGAAGATTTCTCTTCTTCAGAAGATAATGCGCACTGAAGCGTACACATTTCTTTTCTTTAGGGAACGAGGCTTGAACTGTTGTGTTCAAATGTCTTAAGAAGATTTCTCTTCTTTCGAAGATAATGCGCACTAAAACGTACACATTTCTTTTCTTTAGAGTACAATGCATGAACTGTTGTGTTCATACGTCATCATCTCTCTCTTTTCAGCTCTCTTTGCAAAACTTTTAATCAACCCCATTATCATTCAGTAGGCTCTTTGTCGTGACAGCTGATGGAGAAAACCCAATATGATGAATTTGACCCTGAAGTAAAACAACCCGAACTCGTGACTTAAACTTGCACATATGTAACAAAGAGCGGTGTCGAGACTTCATCGTCCATTGAATCTCTAAGTACTCTATACTCTTCATCCAACCAACCATAAAGTATAAGACGTACATCACCTCTTGAAAATCCAGAATTGAATGTGACATTGAGCACTACAACGTAACTCCTTAAAGTGATAGTTATTTTGTGGTGGTACGTGCCCAATTCCCTCAAGTGGTAAAAGAAAAGGAAAAAGTCACCCAACAATAACTAGATTTCCAAGTCTTCGTTTTTGATAATAAGCTTGAACAAGGATCTTGAAGAATCTTCATCCAACATCCCCGATACCTTCAGATACTAAGTACACTTGCCTGTGATATTTCACTTCAACCTCAAATAAATAATAGTGAATTAACCCCGTTGTCACATCTTGTTAAAAGCTCAAATCTAGCCTCCTTTGACCTTAAAAGTGAACTTTGATAGTGGTTTCATCCCGACCATGGTTAAAAGCACGTAACCCCGTAAAACCATGTCATAACCAAACTGCCATGACGAATATCCAAACACACATCCAATTCATGAAGTACACCCTTTTATCTCCTCTTCAAAACAAAAACCGTAGCACTAGCATCAAATAAGATCCCAAAATACACTTTCCTTTCTCCAAGATGGTTCCATTATTACGGGATTTTACAACTCTATGGTTTAAACCGAGAAATAGTTTCTTTCGAGGGATTTTATAAAACCAAGAATAAACCATAAGATAGATCCAGAAATGCACCTTACTATTATCAGGATGTTTCCATTGTTATGGGATTTTACAAGTCTATAATTTAAACCGAGAAATAGGTTCTTTCGCGGGATTTTACAAAATCAAGACAAAACCGTAAACAATGTCAGCTTGAATGTGTTATGACAACTTTGGTTTCGGTGAATATCTGTTTTTAGGGGAACATGCAGTGGTGCATCAGCGGTTCATTATCCAACATCAACATTATCATCAACCATCCAATAAACACTTTGGTAAACACATCATTCACGCATTCTGTCGGCAAATGTTGTGACCTCCTGGTGAAGTAAACCCGATATGCCAAACTTGATCATGAAGTAAAATTCCCCAGATTTGTTACTTAAACTTGTACTAATCCTTGTAAAGAAGAAACGGTGTACCCAATGTACAAAACCTCTTGTCATTCTCAACTGCATGAGACACCGAAGTGATAGCTACATTGTGGGTTAAACGAGAAAGAATCACAACCGTAACTAAATAGCCAAGTCTTTATCACATTCTTTAAATGCCCAAACAAGTTATCTTCACGGAAGGGTAGAAAGAAAGAAGACGAATTAAGTAAACGCGCCCGAAAAACTTCACTTCAAACCCAAATAAGAAATATCGAACACAAACAACCCCGTAATCAACATAGTTCCAATAACAAATCAAACCGTGACATAATAACCTTCGTGAAAATGTAGACACCAAAGTACCAAACCACATAACCCATCGAATCACATTGTCACACCAAATCACATTGTCAACACTCAAAAAGTCCAAATCCGGCCAACGAGATACAATTCGATCCATATTAATCGCAAAAGCAATGATACTCAAATAATACGGGTTATGAAAATGGCCATTACACATATTTATTCCTAGTAACACCATACATCCAACTATTAGGTCCAAAATGTTACTAGAAATAACATCTATAATCTCTATCCCGACCCATTTCCATTCTCATCAAACCCATCTCATGAAAGTCCGTATGCCCATACCAAATTAAAAGAGATATGATCATGTTTCTCAGTGCTTGCATAAGTGATTCAATATCCAATGTTATATACGATGCTAATAATTCCATGAAATAAAACGTGTCCATAAGATCCAATCTATACGGCCCATACATGCGTTTATACACAATCTCATATAAACTCATAAGGTCACGGCCCACGAATCCTTATCATTCAATATTGTTATGTAAGATATAACTTTTCACATACACATCAAACCATAACACAAAGTAGCATATAGATGGAATTCTAGAGAGAGAAAGTTAGAGGTTTAGGGAACTTAGTGAGAGAAAGTGAAAGATATTATTATGAGCTCCAACTCTCTACCTTGGAAGGTAGAGAGTATTTATAGTCTTACATAAATCGCCACACATCGGGCTGTGGATCAGGCATACAGTGGGTAAAGACCCGTCCGTCCTCCACGGTGTTACTTAACTAAATACTACTTAACTTAAAATAACTACGACTACGAGCTTTCTAATGATTACATATACTTGAGGTGACCGACTCTTTAATACCGGGAATTTCTACTTCCTAACAATCTCCCCCTAAGGGAGGTCACCTCAATCATGTACCAAAAATACATTGAATACAACCAGATAATACATTAACAATTGATCTTGCATTCTTGATGTAGTCCTTTGCTCCTAAGCTCGTAGTCATTGATTCTTCACATTGCATGTTTGGTTACTTCAAGTGGAGGTCTTTTACTAATCCACGTGATATTAATTTTGAGCCATCATTTGAGATCATCAGCTATCAACAATCTCTGACACATCCTTTGTGGTGTTGGTATTATGTGATGTTGTGACTTTAGGACCGACATGCTCACATTCTGGATCATGATATCTTCTCATCAGAGTAGCGGAAGCATTTGTTGAATCATGATATTGGCAGCAGCGTAGCAGAAGCATGGAGTGAAAATATCAGAGTCATTGATGCACTTATCATGATTTCTTTTGAGATGAATGTGTAGTGTTAGCATGCGGCTATGGATTGACCGCTTCATTCTGATCAGCTGCAAACGTCGGGTGTACCTGCATACAACAGTTAGCAATAAATCGCGCGAAATTGTCTTTGATCACTTTCGTTGAATTGAGGTACACGGCCTACGGTTCCCCGTTGATCAGTACAAGTACTGCTTGTGATCAGGTAGGATTCCTAAGAATCTCCTTGATAGGGTTTCGCAGCTGTTCTAGCTGTTCTCAAACAGGAACATCTCAAAGAAGACAACACGGAGTGAGTGAACCAGCGAATTTTAAGTCCACTGATTGATGAAAAGAGATTTGAAAAACAATCGTGTATTGCTCAATAGAAATTGTTTTTGCAATACAATGAAGGTTTTATTGAAAATCAATTATCAATCATAAAAACACCTTTTGGTTTGAAAAATTAGTACACGGTCGATGTGCTAAAGAAAAGAGTTTTTAAGCACAATGACCGGTTTTTCAAAGGTATCCGTCAATCCATAACCTGAACCAGGATTGATTCAACAGATTGAATCGCCCCATTGTTTCTGTTCAGTTGTCACATGGTTAATCTATAAAATAGATCTCACATGCCACCTACCAGGAGCTTGTTTGATGTTGGCTCTAGAAGGCTTTCCATCTTTATTGTGAATATGTATACACATCACTCAGATGTTCTGGCAATACCACAAGGATAATGCGTAGGACTCAAGATATAATCTCTCTTTCCACATTGTGTGAAACAGAGAGTCTTCATTGAAAGTGTCCTAATGAGATTTATTGATGATCTCGTGGCTCTAGACTCAATTTGTGCATATTTGGATCCTGTGCCGGAGACTAGGGAGAGGGTCTCCTTCTTCAATATCAACCATCTCTAAGAGAAAGTCGATAGATAATGTCGGTTCCCCGTGAGAATGAAACAAGTCCTTTTAAGAGGAACTTGAGTGGTTTGGAAAGTTGAAGTGCAGTGCGTCACTGGGTCCATGACGTCTTGTCTTCAATACCGATGTTACCATCAGTAGCATATGAATTGAACCCGATTTCTGCCCTAAGGTTGAATAAATGGAGGGCTATTTGTTTTCACCCTTTTCTCATTCAATTCTTTTTAATTCTTCAACCCCTTCAGTGTTTACCGAGACTTCATAGCTAGAACCTTGTTGGGTTTATTCCAGTACTAGCCAGTCTTAGTCCGCACTCTTCCCATATCTCATTTTTCTCCTTTTGTCATCATACCTAAGGACTTCTACACTAACTAGTGGATTGTCCCTGGGTAGATCCCTCCGGTTCTGGCGGATCATGGGAACACATACCTAACCTTATCATCCTTATATCACCGTACATAAAGTAGAGTTGGTCGGTCTATTTGGTATTGTTCATCCGCCATTGGAACCAATTGAAAACCATTTGAAAGTCAATTCAGGTACTTGTGATATATTATCAAAGCATTTTGTACCTGAATTGTTTTTGATATTTTTAGAACGAGAACTCCCCCTCAACATGTGCATCAAGTATTTGAAAATGTTTTGCACACGGAGGCAAGAGAAAGAATTAACTTCTTTGATTACCATTTTCTAAAAGATATCAACATCACTTCCCACATCAAGTCAAGTAGATAGAGTATTTCCGGGAAGGATGAGGTTTCCATAAATTTGCTCCCCCTCAATATGTGCCTCGGGGTTTGAAGAGAGTTTTGCACATACTAGAGGGAACCTGCACATTGAGATGAGTTGATCACATTTCAAATCATAGGTTTAAGATAGATGCTCCCCCTCAACATGTGCATGGAAAAATTGAAATCGTTTGTCACATGTGGGCAGGATAGCATGTACATCCTTATAAAACCATTTACCGAATTATCAGTTTAAATCCAATTTAAATCACACATTCTCCCCCGATCACAATTATCAAATCATTTGAGATTTGTGATCTCTTATAGATTTAAATTGATTTTGAAAGCTTTTTTAAGGGGCAGGATAGCATGTACATCCTTATAAAACTATTTACCGAATTATCAGTTTAAATCCAATTTAAATCACACATTTTCCCCCGATCACAATTATCAAATCATTTGAGATTTGTGATCTCTTATAGATTTAAATTGATTTTGAAAGCTTTTTTAAGGGGAATTGTGACTTGATTATGAAAGTGTTTTAACTGATAAGGATCGGATTTTAAGACTTTAAACTCCATTGATAAAACATGCATGTATATCTTTTGAAAACAATTTAATGCCAAATAACTTTTTAGTCCTGAATAAACAGTATTAGAGATAGAGAGTTAGTTGTTGGATACAGTAACTAACTCCCCCTCTTACTAAAGTTAATTTAATTTTTCAATAAACCGTAATTTAACAAAAGTTTTCTATATGTACGTACAAAATAGTTACCTCAAATTTCAGAATTTTAGGCTAGGAATAGTCAATTTTGTGAAAGTATTAGTTCAGTGTTAAGGGGAATTTTTTCGAAAGTTTTAGTTAAATTTAGATATTCTCTAGTGTTTAGAGTTTACTAAACTATTAACACTAGCCCCCTCTTACACACTAAAT
>BPTQ01000003.1:47005884-47037534 GCA_019973895.1 Chrysanthemum seticuspe
AGTTCCTAGTCGTGATTATATCTCTGAATCACTGATTAAGCACTCAAGTGAAACAGCTGAGCATCCCCAATGTACACAATCTCTCTCCCCTGATCCTTGAGACACCATCGAAATCACCACATACTAGTGTACCTCTGTTATCTTCAGAAACTTTCTCTAACATCACTTCCCCCACGTAGTTGGAATAATAACACAAAAAGCCTTGATGAGTAAAACCTTGAGTTTCTCTGCGGTCATGACAATTGTTTTCCCGGGATATCTTCAATCACTTAGAAGTATTAAGCTCATCAAGTTTACTCGTCATGAGTCAAACCTTGAGTTTCTCTGCGGTACTAACATTTGTCTTCCCGGGATGTCTTCAGTTACTTAGAAGAGTTAAGTTCATCAAGTTTACTCGCTTTGTGTTTATATGTGAGTCTCCTTACGCCTTGCTGGTTTTTGACACTTCTGAATCAGCAACTCTTTGTAAGCCCGTATACTAGAAATTTGTTGAGAAGAACACTTGAACTCTTGTGAGAATCAACTTGCTGAAGACTCTCTCAGACAATTTATATCAACCCTTCTGTAGACAAATTGTTGTGACCACTGAAGAAGAAAACCCGCTATACCATACTTGAAACTGAAGTCAACTTCCCCACATTTGTATCTTAAGCTTGCACCTAATGATGGAAGAACGGTGTAGAGAATTTATGCTTCAAGCAAATCTCTAAGTACTCACTACCCAAACAAAGTATGAGACATTAACACCTCTTGCGATTATCCACACCGTCATATGCGTGTGACACTGAGTAAAACAAAGTAACTCCTAATTGTGATAGTTAACCAGGTCTTCAACCATCCACCTCGACTGCTGGTAACTAGATAAACCAAGTCTTCAACTCAAATTCTTAAGCCCGAGCAAGTTATCGAATAAGAACACGCCTTTGTGAAAGTCAACTTCAATCTCAAATAAGTGATAAATGATTAACTCCGAAGTAATCAACTTGAATCAGATGTCCAAAACGAAATAGTCAATAACAACGTCTAGAGGAGTCACTGCTAACGAATATGAGCAAATCTAATTGGGGATTGAATCTGACTTATAACACACTCCCAATTAGTGCTCTCCCCTAAACCGACAATCTGTTTGATAAATGCCCATATTAAGAAGAAGTCTTTAGATCGTTAAATGCAACTCGTCTTTAGTCTTCTAACATGTAGCAGAAAATGTAGAATAGACTGTAGACTCGACCTTCTTCAAGATTGTCCAGTTGGGGAATAGATAGTTAACATCTTCAACTCACCAAAAACAAGAGCATCACCAAAAGGCATCCCAATCAACTTACATCTTGCAAATCCCCTTAACTAAAATCCCTCCCAATCAAACAAGAACAGAAAGATGTTCATCAAGGAAATCAGCAATCAGGCCGCAACGAACACACGAAATGGTAACACCAAGCAAACAATCACATCAAACAAGAACAGAAGGTTGTTCGGAATCATCATGTTGATGTGCACGTGAAGCATTAACCGGAAGCACTTTGTCAATAAACTCATATCAGCTTGTGAAGATGTCAACAAACGGCTCTTAAGAAGAAACTCCATGTGAAGATTACCCGATAAGAAGAAGCTCGGTTCTTACATGAGTTTAGAGCCGTATGACCATTTAAATTCTCAAATAATAATCAACCATGCCGTAATTGCCATAATTTCACACTTCTTCTCCCCCTCAAGAATTGCATACGGAGTTGCCATTCTTGATTAAATGAGTGAAAATCATCCGAATGTTCTTATTCACACTTCTCTCCCGCAATATAAGCACATGATGTCGCCATCTTCATTATAATCGAGCACGTGGAATGAGAAAACAATCAGTGGTAGCCCGGTTCACTTTATTACTGAAGCGCATGGAAAAAGCATGAAGCATGTTGATGAGAATGGTCATTAATAAGAAGATTTCTCTTCTTCAGAAGATAAAGCGCATGATCCGTACACTTTTCTTTTCTTTAAAGGAACGAGGCTTGAACTGTAGTATTCAAACGTCATTATGATGAAGTACGAGGCCTGAACTGATGTGAACAGACATCATAAGAAGATTTCTCTTCTTCGGAAGATAATGCGCACTGAAACGTACACATTTCTTTTCTTTGGAGTACGAGGCCTGAACTGATGTGAACAGACATCATAATCTCTCTCTTTTCAATCTCTTTTGGCAAAACATGTGATCAACCCCATTATCATTCAGTAGGCTCTTTGTAGTGACAGCTGATGGAGAAAAACCCAATATGATGAATTTGACCCTGAAGTAAAATACCCCGAACTCGTGACTTAAACTTGCACATATGTAACAAAGAGCGGTGCCGAGACTTCATGCCCATTTGAATCTCTAAGTACTCTATACTCTTCAACCAGCCAACCATCAAGTAATAGACGTACATTACCTCTTGAAAATCCACAATTGAATGTGACATTGAGCACTACAACGTAACTCCTTTAAGTGATAGTTATTTTGTGGTGGTAAGAGCCCAGTTCCCCCAAGTGGTAAAAGAAAAAGTAAAAGCCACCCAACAATAACTAGATTTCCAAGTCTTCGTTTTTTTTTTTGATAATAAGCTCGAACAAGGATCATGAAGAATCTTCATCCAACCATCCCCTGATATCTTCAGATACTAAGTACACTTGCCCATGATATTTCACTTCAACCTCAAATAAATAATACTGAATTACCGCCGTTGTCACATCTTCTGAACTGCTCAAATCTAGCCTTCTTTGACATTTAAACGAACTTTGATAATGGTTTCATCCCGACCATGGTTAAATGCACGTAACCCCGTAAAACCATGTAATAACCAAACTGCCATGACAAATATCCAAACACACATCCAATTCATGAAGTACACTCTTTTATCCCTTCTTCGAAACAGAAAACGTAACACCAACATCAAAAGAGATCTCGAAATACACTTTCCTTTCTCCAAGATGGTTCCATCATTACGGGATTTTACAACTCTATGGTTTAAACCGAGAAATAGTTACTTTCGCGGGATTTTACAAAACCAAGAGTAAACCGTAAGATAGATCCGGAAATGCACTTTACTATTACCAGGATGTTTCCATTGTCACGGGATTTTACAAGTCTATGATTTAAACCGAGAAATAGATTCTTTCGCGGGATTTTACAAAATCAAGACAAAACCGTAAACAATGTCAGTTTGATCGTGTAATGACAACTATGGTTTCAGTGAATATCTATTTTAGGGGAACGTGCAGCGGTTCATCAACGATTCATTATCCAACATCAACAAAATCATCAACCAATCAATACACACATTGGTAAACACATCATTCACGCATTTTGTCGGCAATTGTAGTGACCACTTGAAGAAGTAAACCCGATATACCAAACTTGATCATGAAGTAGAATTCCCCTGATATGTTACTTAAACTTGTACTCATCCTAGTGAAAAAGAAACGGTGTACCCAATGTACAAAACCTCTTGACATTCTCGACAGAGTGAGACACCGAAGTGATAGTTACGTTGTGGGTAAAGCGAGAAAGAGTCACAACCGTAATTAAATAGCCAAGTCTTTATCACCCTCTATAAACGCCCAAGCAAGTCATCTTCGCGGAAGGGTAGAAAGAAAGAAGACGAAAATAAGTAAACACTCCCGGAAAACCTCACTTCAAATCCAAATACGAAATACCGACCAAACAACCCCTTAGTCAATATTTGTTCAACCATTAACTCAAGCCGAGACAAAATATTTTCCGTGAAAATGTATTCCCCAAAGTACCAAACTACATAACACAACGAGTCTCAGCATCAGGCATTAGAGGACCCATGACATCAAATCTAACTCAATTAATCACACATGATCCATGTCAACATTTATCAATAAACGCTCACGCCCGGTCCAAGAATTATCAAACCAAAACTATCATTTGACCAATGAAACCCTTTATCCAATTTTAACATCTCGAATGCAAAGATGTCTACATATGCGTTTGTTGTACCAGGTCTAAAACCCCATTCGACAATATCTCCAAATACGGTTATTAGTAGTGATAATAAGCTCATTGTACAAATTATGTTCACAAAATCGATCACAAATGTGATACAACCTATTACCACCACATGCGTCAAGATCAAGACCATTCCAATGTTAGCATGCTCATTAAGTCCAGTAGTGGCCCAAATCTCAACAGTCCATGAGAGTTGTAATATCATTGAGGCCCACATACGATTTAAGAATAAAATTATGTATAAACACATATCACTCACGTATCACATATCAAGTGGAGAGATAGTGATTAATGCAACTCGTATCATGTATCAAGTATCACGAATCACATTTTCAAATAAACACATGAGGCCCATTTTCAAATAAACACACAATCTATCTCTTAAGCCCAATAGCAACTCCAAAAAAACCATTTGAAGACCCACGACACATCTTTAGACCCGATCCATGTTAAGCAGTTGAAAAGTCCGGATATAAGAGTATGTCACCCTAATGTTACTCACATTATTTGCAAAACCTAATCACTCATAACAGAAATACTCGCCTACCACTTAACTTTTCTCACCAAGATAGATCTAAAAACAATTCTCATCACATCTCAATCTCAAGGCATCAATCTTATCACATAAATCACATATCACATACCACAAAAATATCAATCTTATTCAAAATCATTTCTCTAAACACCCAAGCAGCCACGAGCCTCTTAATTACATCATATAATGAATCGGTTAAGACAAATCACAGCCACAGGGATGGCTTCGAGAATCAGATACTGATTTGCCACAGGGATGGTATACTTTCTGTTGAGATGGCAACGAGATTAAACAATGAATCAAGGTAGGTTTGATCTTTAACTTATGTTGTTATTGAGTTTCAACCGAGCAGAGGACATGGGTTAACATACTTGTTAATATCATTCCTTTAAGATTCGTATATTAATTACAAAAACGTTTTAGATCCATGAGGCACAAGGTCTTTTGTGTATAGATCTATATAGATCTATGTGTTCTATGAACCTAACACAAAAGGATCAAAGCTGAGATCATTGACTTGTTAATCTTATTTTCGTTATGGTCGATCTGTGATGAGAGTACTTTTGTTTGTTTAGACCCTTGTGGTCTTGATGATATCTTAAGAGTATCACGAAACAACAAGGAAACTGAGATCTTATACTTTTTCCTTTTGGTTTCATTAGAGTTGTTAGAGCAAATCATTGATCGAGTCCGTGTAAGCAAAAATCGAACCAAGAAAAAGAGATAACAATATTGTTTTTATCCTTTTCTTATGTGTCGAATACTCAACGAGGCTAGGCTTCGACCAAAAACAGATCTATGATGGTAAAGTGTTCTTGTGATGGCCTTATATGGTATACTCATTTAATTCCACGAAACACAAAACTGAGATCGAATGTTTTGAGTATTGGTTTGAGTTGACTGTGGTTGTCATAGATATTGAATGATTCAAATGGACAGATTTTTAGGACATATGATGATAGTTGAATGATGTCGTAGTTGACTCATGTTGTATGGTATATTGTGGTCGTGTCATGTGGTCACTTCTTCTTCATCCTCATTTCTGTAGCAAAAACCATTTTACACAAGTTGCTACGACTAACTCGCCACCCCAACTCGCTAACCCAACTCGCTAACCTAACTCGCTAACCCAACACGCTAACCCAACTCGCTAACCTAACTCGCTAACCTAACTCGCTAGGTCAACTCGCTAGGTCAACTCGCTACGACTTGTAAAGACAAGTCGCTAAGAAAAATACATTGAATCTGGACTGTTTTGTGTCTAAGTCGCTAGCAAGATTTTTCAGTATTCCGATGAGTTTTCCGACTCCTTTTCCGGCCAGCTTCATATAAACCCAGAAAAAGTGACTAAAACTATTTACCCAGTTAGACCAAAGTTTGACCACCAATAATCTACACAAGTTTGGTACAAAAATTCACAAATATGAATATGGTAAGTTGGTAACTGACTTGGACCAAAAAGAGACACATGACTGAAATAAACTTTGATGGACCAGATGACATGTTGACCAAAAAGAAGGATACAAGAAGCCGTGTTTAAAACTGTTTAACCACAAGACACGGAAAAAATATTCCGACCAAGATAAAGTACAAAAAAAACAGTCAAAAACATAAATCAAAACCACAATAAATCATCAAAACACAAAAACCATGGCTCTTGATACCAATTGTTAGGATTCAAATATTATGTGTTAGATGATTCGGGTGGTCTTGGGAGATCAAAATACATGTTTTCCATTTTAGAGAGAGAAAGTAGAGAGAGAGGGTGTTCTTGCTAGAGGTTTACACAAATTGTAGAGTATTAGATTTTGAAGCACCACCCCTTCCATGGATGGAAGGGGTATTTATAGTTACAAGAGAAACGACCTCCTATCGGCCTGTGGATCAGGGATACAGTGGGTAAAGACCCGTCCTTCCTCCACGGTGTTGCACTACGCTAAACTAAACTAATGACTAAATAATAAACTGATAAATAACGTAACTAACGACAAGTCTACGAGCTAACTTAAGCTAGATAACATTTGGGGTGACCGACTCTTCACTATGGAATTTTCCAATTCCTAACAAACTCGCTAGGTCTAAAGCTGTAACTCGCTACAAATTTGTAAAGCAAGTCGCTATGAAGAGAATAGTCCGTGAGCTAAGTCGCTAGCTTGAAAAACCATATAAACATCACTTTTCAATCCAAAAACAACCCAACCAAGATGATTCAAGCTTACCAAATGAAAACCTAAACACTTGTGATGATTCTAAACATAAAAGTACTAACAAAATTCAAACTTTAACACAAGAAATCAACCAAATGATGCAAAAACCACTAAACTTTTTCAAACTCAAAAACCACCTAAAAACCACTAGAAATCCAAAGATGTGCAAGATATGATCCAACCATGGCTCTTGATACCAATTGTAAGATATAACTTTTCACATACACATCAAACCATAACACAAAGTAGTATATAGATGGAATTCTAGAGAGAGAAAGTTAGAGGTTTAGGGAACTTAGTGAGAGAAAGTGAAAGATATTATTATGAGCTCCAACTCTCTACCTTGGAAGGTAGAGAGTATTTATAGTCTTACATAAATCGCCACACATCGGGCTGTGGATCAGGCATACAGTGGGTAAAGACCCGTCCGTCCTCCACGGTGTTACTTAACTAAATACTACTTAACTTAAAATAACTACGACTACGAGCTTTCTAATGATTACATATACTTGAGGTGACCGACTCTTTAATACCGGGAATTTCTACTTCCTAACATGTTAGGTCACTAGTTTTACAAGCACAAGTTATAAGAGAAGAGATAAAGGCGGATGAACAAGTATCACACACACACACGTTAATATGAAGACCGGTTAGGCATAGAGAGTATGTGAAAAGAAAACTTGAACAACCAACCCTCAAATGAGGGTTTACAAGAGTATTTATAGGAGGGAAGCTAGGGCAACACTCCTAGTTCCCATCCTTTCTTATGTGGGCTTGGGCCTAAGCTTATGGGCCTTCTACATAAGCTTGACCTTAAACAAACATAAAGGCCATAATAAAGCTACCTATTACATATGAAATATAAATACTTGAAATACTGTTTAGGAGTGATTCCAACAATCTCCCCCTCAAGTATATATGAATGTAAACGGTGAAGGCGTTGATGTAATAGTAGCTGTGACGTCTTCTGACATTCTTCTTTCTTGTGAGAAGAATTGCCTTGATTCGAACAATCTCCCCAGTGTAGAGAGATAGTTATCTTTGAACAGTTATGCTTCGACGTCATCTTTAACTTTGTTCTTTGATCATTGTTCTTTGTGGTGAAAGTGATAGTATGTTGTTGTCTGCATCAGTCGGCCTCAGGTCTGCTTCGCTGCTCCAGTGTCTCCACGTCATTCTTCAACATGCTCACACGCTCTTTGACGTTGGAATTCAATGCTGATGAAGTTCTTTAAGTCTTTAACATTTTAGATTCTTTGGTTTGACGAAGAATCATTCTGACTGTTGTGTTGCATTCGAATAGAACTTCCATTAGTGATGATGTTGGCGTGAGCATGAGAAGAATCAGCACGATCATCCCGCTCCGGAGCTTCCATAAGAAGAAAACATTTCAAATGGTTAGTAATAAGCGGTTTCCGGCACTTACAAGTTTGAACTTCGAGAGTGTTAACAGCATAGTGTGAAAACACAACTCTAATTCTTACAAAGGCCGTTCCTGAACTGGAGTCCCACAAGTGAGATAACGCGATGTACCGAAATACATCTACAGTTCAGATAAGTCGCTGAGGTACACCGAAGCATCACCTCACGACTGTAGACCGTTTGAGACACACTCCGCGTAATCCACGGGGAGTTACCGAAGTGACCTGCTGTCAGGGCTGTTTGATGTTGACCCCGGCAGGAGTTTCCATTCAATCACTGAGGATCACAGATGTGAACCTCTCATAAATGTTCTCGACAGATTGCTAAGATCTGTGAAGGACTCGATATGAACCACTGATGATCTTATTAGTTGATCATCAAGTGATTTAGTGTCAAGTGTTCCTAAGAGATCTTTTGATGAATCTCGTGGCTCTAGACTCAATAGTGCGTTTTGGTTTTCCTGAGCGGAGACTAGGGAGAGGGTCTCCTTCTTCAATACCAGCGATCTCTAAGAGAAAGCCAATAGTTTACGTAGGGTTCCCTGTGAGAATGAAACAAGCTTCTGTTGAGAGAAACTTGAGTAGCTAAGAATGTTTAGTGCATGCGTCACTGGGTCCATGACGACTTTTAATCTTCAATACCGGTGTCACTGAGTGACATCCAGTAGCATATGAATTGAACCCGGTGTCTTCCCTAAGTTGAATAATCTGGAGGGCTATTTCTTTTCACCCTTTACTTTACATTTCTTTTTGATTCTTCAACTCCTTCTTTCTCTGATTCTCATTTTCTCCTTTTTACAATCATTCCTAAGGAATTCTTACACTAACTAATGGTAGTGTCCTTGGGTAGATCCCTCCGGCTCTGGCGGATCATAGGACGGTTATTCCTAACCTTAGTCACCTTATAACTCCATGACTAACCTATGTTGCCATTAAAACCACTGTATGTGAAAATATATCTCAAAGGGTTTGTTAATGAAAAACATGTTTGAACCACAGTGAGAGATGATGTTTTGCATAAATACTCCCCCTCCACATGTGCTTAATAGTTTTAATGGTTAAATGCACAGTGAGGAAAGAGCGCGCACTTTTTGAATTGATCCACTAAAGATAGACAATCTCCCGCGAGACACGGTTACGTTGAATAGTTAAAGAGATACATTGTCAGCTTTTAGGTGACAACTAGCTCTAATAACTACCTTGAAGGTGTAGACAAACCTCGAAAGGTTGTCATACCCGTCAGAGTTCATGTCTATCAAGAGTTTCTCGAATGGTACTTTCTACTTGGACAAGTCCTTTGCGAGACACGTTTACATTACTAGCGAACTAGCTTGAAATTATTACCCGTCCAGGACACGTCTTTTCGAGTTACAAACAGTTTAGTACCGTCAATTCGTTGGTTAAGTCTGAGGTACACATATTCATTTGCATTTTGCACAACATATTTCTTATCACACAAATTTTCTCCCCCTTATAAATGGCATAAAGAATGTTATTTTTGAACGGTTGACAATAAATATGACCATTTCGAGTGTTGCAGGAAGAGTGACCACTGTGAACAATTTGTGAACAAAGTTTCAAATACTCCCCCTCAACTAGTGATATAAACGGTTGAGGTTTTGAAAAAACATATGGGGAAGTACTTGTCTTTTTGAGCAAAACCTTGAAAAATGAAAGGTTTGATAGGTTTTACTCAAAAATAAGAAGCTTTCGCTCCTTTTATAAGGATTGTGGCACTGAGGCGTACCACAGGGTCCTTTCTTGACAATTACGGGTTGTACACTGTTATGTGTGCACAAGCCATCGATATATATAATCACACATCAAAAATTATATGAAGGAAACAATTCAAGGGGTACCAGAAAGTGCAGTGATGTTCCCAGGAGTGCGCACAGGGCGTTGAAAGCCGGTGATGTTTCTCCTGGGTCGACCACCAACATAGCTCTCCAATCGTCTGAACTGATCCCTTCTGAACAACCGTTCATCAATCATGGTGATGATGCGTCTCACATCCCTCCTTTCCTGAGAGTTCCAGCGCTTAGGAGACCCAACTTTCAGGCGTATATCCTTCAATCTGTACGCCAATCCATCCCTAACCAGCTTCAAGGTATGATCCCCGAATTTGTGGAGCTCACTACACGCCATTAAGCAGTTTCTTTGAAGTTCACTATGGTAAACAACGCCGAAAGGTTTGCTGATGAGTGTATATTGAGATAGCTGGTTGAGATCTGGAAGAGTAAGCGTTGGAGGAGTGAGGTTGACACGCGTCTGATAAGATTCAACAGCCATCTGGATATCTTCAACACGTTCTTTGATCACGATGCGTCTAATGAAGATGAGAACTGACTTGATAAATTCACGTTGAACTTCAGTCGAGAATTGTCTCATACGACCCTGTACTTTGGCAAGATACATGTCTTCGATGTCGTTGAGGGACAAGTTCTCAAAGTCAGCCTCGGAGAATCCATAGTCCTGTTCATCTTGTCGTTTGACTATGATATTCTTCAAGAATGTGTAGTCCCACTTAGACTTGAGATCAATGTGTTTGATGGCCACGATGTCCTTAGAACTATACACTGCATGTTGAGACTTCTGAACCAGGCAGCTTCTGTAGTAGATTCTTCGGCGTTCAGGCCAATGATGAATCCCATACAATGCATCTTGGTCGTATGCTTGCACGTTGTCAGAAAACAAGTGATTTGCACGTTCCTCGATAGCTATGCAGTTTGAGTAAATAGCCGCTGGGAATGGAAGAGTCAATGATGTAGCGTATTTTCGCGAACCATCGCTACCGTGTAAGAGAAAATCCAGGTCTCTGTTAAAAAAGTATCGGAAGGGAATCCTTGGTTCGTCTGCTTGGCCAATGGTCGGTAGGGGTTTGGTCCAGTCGGTGTAGTATGGAGGGTTGTCCCTTTGTGTGAAGTTAATTTTTGCATCCGGATTGAGCCAATCCATGTTGTTAGACATAGCTCGAGCGATGTTCTCAAGATGATATTCGACATCGAGGGCGCTTTCAGAGCTGTCTTGTAGAAGTTGAAATGCTTCATTCTTGATTCGCTTCAACTCAGATTTCGTCATTTTCTTCACATGGAACTTTTCTTGCAAGAGTTTTGCGTGCTCCAATGTAGAACCGTCTACCAATTCTTGACCTTCATCAGGGTAGGGAGTTTGATTGACAAGTGTGGAGAACTATTCAAACTCTTCGGTTTTATCGTCATCTAGCCATGATACGACTCCAGGCTGAGTCGTCTGCTTCTTCTTTTTGGAAGGCCTTGATGATGATACTGGTTTCTGCACTTGTTTGGGTGAGGTGGGTTATTGTCGGGGCTCAAGGACCTCTTCATCGTCACCACCCGTATACTCAAAGTAATCACCTGTTTTATGAGTCAGGGGTGGTAACTCGGAATCGTCCCGAGGTTTATCAGTAGAAGACCGAGGTGGAGGAGACTTTTGTTGAGAATAAGTCCGTGGTGGAGGAGGTGGCATTGAAGTAGATTTACCAGACTGATTCTGACGTTTAGGTGCAGAGTCCTTATCCTTATCATCGTCATCTCTTGGTCGTTTGGGTTGATCAGCTGACTCCTGGCATGATGATCTGAGTTGAAAATCAAGTAAATTTTCAAAAAATTTAGCTTCATCCGAAGTAAACGTTCCAGATCGCTTTGACATTTGCATCACTAGTTTAGCGATTAACTCAGATTCAGAGAGATCAGCTTCTTTGGCCATTGTATGTTTAACCAATGCGACGATGTTAGGGGTGAGTTGTCTGGAAAATACTTCTCTATTCACACCGGGGACAGTGTCCAGAAGAAACTTGTGGGTATGATCTCTTGCTGTCTTCTCCAGTTCCTTTTGGACTTTAGGAACGATATCCTGAAGGTACTTGTTAGTGTAACCTTCGATCATTTCGTTCAGTTCCTCTTTTCGATGACTCTTCATGAACTTCTGAACAAATTCCCTTTCTTTCTCCATCTTGTCTTTCTCATCATTTAAGTACTGAATTTGGTCAGCAAACCAATTCATTTTTCTGTAAAGTATGTCCTTCTTTCTAATTTGTTAGACAGCTTTCACAATCTTTTGATGAGTCTGAGAAATCCAAGATTTAGGTGGTTTCTTCACGGATTTGGATGATGATCTGGTTGACTTTGTTGATGGTGGTGGTGATGAGTGAGATGAAGAGTCTGATGATGAGGAGACATGAGGAGACTTCATGTCCTTAGGAGTTTCTGAGGTTTTCTCCTTTGAGTGTGTTGGACTGTCTAGAAGAAACTTTGTATAATCATCCTCGTCATCTCTAGACTTTTCTTTCTCAGTTTCCAGTTTCTCAAAATCATACACAATAGTATCCTCTACAGGCTTTTGTTGTTGCACAAGAGTGGTGGCACCAGATCCCTTATCGGGTCGATTAACCGCATCAGGATCTGGAGAGGAGTGGGCAGCACCACTTGATCCTCCGGGGCCACCCATTTGATCTTTAGCAAATGCTTCAGCCTTTTGATGATGTCGGACGATTTTGAACTTCTTCCTGTATGATTTATCCAGTTGCTCTTCTTCTTCTTCATCAGAGCTCTCATCATAGGGTATAATTGCTGGAGTCTTCCCTTTTCCTTGGACAGCTGGAGGACTTGGAGGTTTTGCTACTGAGGGATTATCATCCTTTGCAGTTTCAGAGTATGTGATCTCTTCATATGTGTCAGTAGCATCAGAGTCTTCGTCCCTGAGCTGTCTTTGCGGTTCAGGTGAAAGGATCGGAGTGGCTTCCTGAGAAGGAACTTTCTTCTTAGTGGTAGGTTTCCTTTTTGGAATAGGTTTCTTCTTTGGAACATTCCTCTGACTATCTGAACTTGTGACACTTCCAGCACTTCCTTTTCTGGTTCTCCTTACAGGTGTTCCAGAAGATTTTTCGTCGAGATGACCAACTTTGCCTTGTCTGACTGCTTCCAGATACCTTTTGTACGATTCGAGCTTTCTGACATCTTCAGTTAGAAGGAAATCTGGCAGCACAGCACCTTGTTTCTTTGTAGACGTTTCCTTGATTCTGACAGATAGAATAGGTTCCGTCAACATGTCGTGATTGTCGGGGTCATTGAGCCTCTTGGGAATGTCAGGATGAAGTCCAAGTGCTCTTTGGATCAACAATTTAGTATATTTGATGTAGGGAATCTTTGAGCCAAGTTTGTTGAGAAATGACATCATGTCATCCCAAATCAGAGCTTCGATAGCGATGTGTTTCCTGTTGACCAATGCCCAGAATAATTGCAATTCCATGAGCTTAGGGTGCTCATAGCCGCTGTCACGACCAGAAACAGACTTGGTGATGATCATGTAGAGAGTTCTCCAGGGTTGAGGAATACTCTTAAGCTCTACGTGAGAGTGCTTGGTGATTACTCCTATAGCCTCATCATAACCGATATCGATTAAGAATTGGAGAGTGAGCTCTTCAGCAGGTGTGGCATATAGTTTGGTTGGATCGACATCAGGAATTAGGAGAACTGCCCTTAAGTCTGCAGGTGTAATGGTGACTTGTTTGTGATTCAGAGTCACCGTCACAGCAGTTTGTCCTTTGACCCTTTCCATAGTGTTCCAGAACTGTTGGATGTAGATCTCAGGGACAGTTGCAGAGTGAGTAAGCATGTTCTGATACGGATGAGTCCTCAGAATGTCAATAGCAATTAAACACGAAGATTCAGAGCAAGTGAGGGTGTCAAAGTCAACACGGAGATTATTCTTTCCTATCTTCATTGGATAGCCATGAGGATAGATATCAGCAATGGAGAGAACTTCAGGTGCATCCACATTCATTTGTTCAGCCATGTCGTGATCTGAAATAACATTAGCCAAAAGAACCAACATATCGAAAGACATAATGTTCGTCAATAGAAGGTCTTATTGTCTAGTTATTGAATGTACAGTGATAATGATTGTTACGAGTCCTAAGTCACTTGTATGTTCAATAGTTCAATGATGTCGTGAAATGTTTCGTGAGTTAGTTAACTTTAAGTTTTAAAGTTTATGTTATCACTTATTGTTCACAGCATATTGGACGATTAAGTTTATTAGTGACATTATTGGATTCGTGAGGTTATGATTAGTTTATTTACAAGTTTGTACACGTAACAGATCATCATGAAGGTCAATCCAGGGTTAAGCGTAGTTTTGGAAAAGTTATGCGTAGACAGGAATGATATATGCTTAGGCGTAAACTTACGCGTAGAATCCTAACTTACGCGTAAGAATTGTTACGCGTAGGAAAAAGGAGACCTTATGCGTAGAGCTTATGCGTAGGCATATATTAACCTTACGCGTAAGGCTACTCGTAAGAGTTGACCTTATGCGTAGAGGTCACTGTTTACGCATATCCTTCACAGGATACGCGTAGTCCATTATAGAACCTTACGCGTAGCTGTTATGCGTAGGATTATTCTTACGCGTAACATGACTACGCGTAGGGTAATCCTTATGCGTAGAGTTGCAAATGACCTTGATTCTGATTTTCACGAGTAACAATCCTGAAATAGAACCATCATATCATCAATATTAACACATAGATTCATTTTAACAACAGATCATGGCAAGAACACATGTTACACAGTTATGCGTAGAACTACATACGCGTAGTCTAAACCCTAAATTTACGCGTATGAGATCTAGCCATGGAATATGCACCAAACTTTTTCTGGTAGTTTAAGAGTGTTGAGGAAGTCTATATACCGAGTTATAACACCCAATTCATGGTGAATCAAAAATACCCAAACTTATGAACTTTAAACCCTAGTTCCAAATTGTTGATTATTTAGAGTTTCTGGGTGGTTATAAAGCAAGGAAATCATCAATTCATCACCATAAGAGCATAACCCAACAATCTTTTTGACCAAAACACTTCACATTCGAAAACACCCAATTCGACTTATAAACCCTAATTTTCAAAAATCATCAATTAGTGTTTCTGGGTGGAATTTGATGGTTAAAATGGTATCATTGATGTATTATGAACGTTTTGACACAAATCATTTCACCACAAACACACATATATTGATTGTGTGTTCATACGCATAAGCGTAGAACACCTAATCACGTGTAGAACACGTTTTAGCCGTAGGATTTACATGAGATTCAAAACCTTATCTTAAAAACATGTTGTGATCACGAAAACACTTACAAGATGAAGATCAAACACACGGTTTTCTTGAGTGAATTTTAAGCGTAGGATGGTTTTAGGTGTTTTTGCAATAAATGAGAAGTGAAAGTAGGTGGGAGGGTGTTTTATTAAAAGGGAGTTTAACCTTTTGACAGTTTTGGTCCCTCCACCTTTTCCTTTTTCAAACCAAGCCATTTAACTTCCATTTTGGTTACCAAACGAAGATTTTAGGAAAGAAACTTGACGACACTCTCCTCGACTTGACAAAATAATGAAAGGTTATTAATTTAAGTCCGAGGAGTGTCTTTGAACCAGAAAATGTACCATCATTAGTAAAAGAATCAACCGAAATAAGATAACATGCAAGTACACAGATGTTTTGAAACAGTTAATAGATTATTTTCTCCCCCTCAACACTTGATCGGAAAAATACTGAATTTGCAAAGATTAAAGTGTTGACGGAAGAAATGTACTTGCCATGTTGAAAGAAAGATAGATTAGGAGAATATTTTTGTTGTTTTATCGGATTTTATATTTTTGTATTTTGTTTTTGAAAATATATTTACAAAAGATGTTTTGGTGTTTGACAGGTTTTTAAGACTGTTTTAAGAGGTCATTCAATTCCTCTTGAGTCAAACACCTCATACCAATTTGGTGGACCAACTCATTAAACCTAGCGGGAGGCAAGGCTTTGGTGAGCAGATCTGCCAACTGGTATTCAGTACCCACAAAGTATAATTCAACGGTACCCTGTTCCACGTGGTCCTTGATGAAATGATAGCGTAGATCGATGTGCTTTGATTTCGAGTGCTGAACTGAGTTGCACGAGATTGCAATGGCACTCCGATTGTCGCAGTACATCGGGATTCTGTCAAATACGTAACCATAGTCTTTGAGTTGTGTTCTCATCCAGATGACTTGAGCACAACACGCGGACATGGCTACATATTCTGCTTCGGTTGATGACAGCGATGTACAATCCTGCTTCTTTGATTGCCAAGACACCAGTTTATCACCAAGAAATTGTAGAGCTCCTGAAGTACTTTTCCTTGAGTCTAAGCATCCTGCGTGGTCAGCGTCTGAAAAAGCGATTAGTTCAAAACCAGAATCCTTCGGATACCAGATCCCCAAATTAATGGTTCCCTTGATGTATCGGAGGATTCTTTTAGCCTCAGAGAGGTGGGTTTCAGTTGGTCGCGACTGATAACGGGAGCATAGATAAACGGCAAAGACAATATCAGGTCTGCTAGCTGTTAGATACATGAGGGACCCAATAATACTTCGGTATTTGGTAGGGTCAACCAATTTCCCATGTAAATCAGCATCTAACTTCTTGGTATGAGCCATTGGTGTGGCATAAGTATCACAGGTTGTCATTCCAAATTTGTTTAACAGTTCAAGGGCATATTGGGACTGACTCAAGAAAATACCACGGGGTGATTGATGAACTTGCAGTCCTAGAAAGAACGTAAGTTCACCCATCATGGACATTTCAAAATTTTTCTTCATTAGTTTTGCAAAAGCGATTGAAAACTTTTTATGTGTTGACCCAAAAATGATGTCATCCACGTAAATTTGAACAATTAAGATGTGTGCCCCGTGATATTGTATAAAAAGAGTTGGGTCAACCGAGCCTTTGGTGAAATTATTGGCAATGAGGAAAGATGATAGCTTATCGTACCATGCCCGAGGGGCTTGTTTGAGACCATAAAGAGCTTTGTTTAGTTTGTAGACATGGTTCGGGAACTCAGGATCAACGAATCCATCTGGTTGGCTGACATAGACCGTTTCTTTTAGTTGTCCATTGAGAAACGTTGTTTTGACATCCATCTGATAGACCGTCATATTCATATGAGCTGCGAACGCGAGGAATATCCGAACAGCCTCAAGACGAGCAACCGGAGCAAAAGATTCTTCAAAGTCTATTCCCTCTTCCTGACGATAACCCTTAGCAACTAGCCGTGACTTGTTTCGGATAACATTCCCTTCAGCATCCAATTTGTTTTTCCAAATCCATTTGAGACCAATGAAGTAGACCCCTGTTGGTCTTTCAACCAGTTCCCATACTTCAAGACGTTTGAATTGGTTGAGTTCTTCCTGCATGGATTCAATCCAGTTGTCTTTTGTCATTGCGTCTTTAATGTTTTTAGGCTCAGATTGGCAGACAGTGAGTGCATAAATGCAGTGTTCACCGTCTGTGTGAAGACGTTGTCGCGTAACGACTGGTTGATTTGGGTTGCCAATAATGTTAGCCAGAGGATGGTCTTTTGTCCATCTATGTGTAGAGGGTTGATGTTGGTATACGTTGTGCAGATTATGAGGGTTCAAATGGTTTGTTGAAGATTCCGCGACATCTGGTGCAGCAGTCTCATTAGCAAACGGGTTGAAGAACGCATTTGGATCAAAATCTGCAGGTGGGGGTACTTCATTCAGAATATCATCAGCTGGTTCATCATTGTTGGAAGCGGTGTGTTCAACTGTTGTGTTGGAGTCAACTGGTGTAGGTGCATCTTCAACAGTAGTTGTTGTAGCAGGTGTATCAGGTATATGAGTATTATCAGGTTGTGCAGCGGAAACATCGGATACACCTGGAGCACGTTCATCAATATCGTCACAGAACAGAGGAGCAAATAACCTTTCCATTTGTTGACGAGTTAGCTGGGGGCTTTGTTCAGCTGATGATGGGGTTTGGGGGAAGTTTAAACGGTTGTGTCCGGGTTCTAAGCTGTTATACTCAGAAGCCATTTCCGTGAGTTCATCGAAATGAGCATGAATCGTTTCCATTACCTCCTTAGTTCGACGATTCCAGATTCGGAAACCTTTAGAATTGTCACAGTATCCAATAAAGACTCCAATATCAGCTTTGGCTTTGAGCTTTCCAAAATCATCACGATCATTATTTGGATAGCAAAGGGATCCAAATACATGAAAATGTTTGAGGTTCGGTTTATAGTTGTGGACAAGCTCGAAAGGTGTTTTGTTGTGGCGTTTTGTGATCATAGAACGGTTTTGAGTATAGCATGCAGTAGATACAGCTTCTGCCCATAAGTAATCTGGAAGTTTAGCATTGATTAACATTGTTCTTGCAGCTTCCACTAACGTTCGGTTTCGTCTTTCAACAACTCCGTTTTGTTCAGGTGTACGTGCAATAGATGTTTGATGCTGAATTCCTACTTTCTCATAAAATTCACGAAGGGTTTTGTTAACAAATTCAGTTCCTTTGTCTGTTCTGATAATTCTGACGGTGTTGCGGAGCTGAACCTGTATTTTTGTGAGAAAGGTGATGATCATTTGTGGAGCTTGGTCTTTGCTACGAAGAAAGTAGACCCAAGTCCATCGGGAGTAGTCATCAACAATTACTAAGATGTAGCGTTTGCCGTTGATCGTTTGCACACGCATCGGGCCACACAAATCCATGTGAAGAAGATGTAGTACATGCTGAGAGCTGTGTTCCACCTTTGAAGGAAAATGAGCACGAGTGATTTTCCCTTGTTCACAGGCTGAGCAAAGGTGATCTTTTGAATACCGGAATCGTGGGAGTCCTTCAACTAGTTTGTGTCGAGCAAGGTTGGTGATGGTTTGAAATTTTAGATGTGAGAGACGACGGTGCCATAGCCAGGATTTTGTTGATGTTGCCTTAGAAAGTAAGCAGATGGGAGAGGAAGCAACCATGTCTTGCATAGAGATAGTGTAGAGACTAGAATTACGCGAGCCAGACATAAGGTCATTTCCTTGTAGATCACGAATGAAACAAGTTTTCTCCCTGAAAGCAACCTCCAAATCTCCATCACAAAATTGACCTATTGAAAACAGATTGTGACCGAGGCCTTCCACATAGTAAACCCTGCTGATTTCGATGTTCCCATTAACATAATCTCCGTAGCCCATGATGGCTGCGAAGTGATCGTTCCCGAATCTGACAATGCCAATGAACTTTGCAATAAAGTTTGATAACAGTTTAAGGTTGCCTGTCATGTGTCGGGAACATCCGCTATCAACAATCCATAGAATGATCTATATCACCTGCATTACACACAGACGACACAGATGGAATAGAAGTAGATGTGGAACCAGAAATGTTAGAGGGTTCCGAAGCAGGTATGTGAGACATACACACATTGATAATTTTAGGCATCCATTTAAATCCTAGTGTGTTATATATCCATTTCTGCCATCTATAACTACTCTTTGCTTTAGTCTTAGTGAAAGCACTAGGTGGTACTTCATTCTTAGGAGGTGAAGCGGGAGCTACTGTGATAGCAATGGTTGCCTTAGAATCTAAAGAAGGCGGTCTACCAAGCACAGACTTAGAATGATTAGTGGTCCTAGAGGTATTCCGATTCTTAGGATTTTGTAATCGAGAGATTATAGCTTTAGCAACACATTTGTCATGACAATCAGAATTCATACGCTTTTGACAAATAACACAAGGTGCATCAGACTGAATATCAAAAGTACTTAACGGTTTCGCATTCGTTACATCACTATTTGTATTACATTTGCCATACGCAACATCTATAGTGGAAGTAACATGAGTTTTATTCAGAGTCCTAGGGTGTTCTTCTACTTTAGCATTCCTTATTGATCTTTTCTTAGGTCGCAACTTCCTATTCTTCGATTGAGTGCTCCTAGGCTGTGAAGTGCGGACGTTTGGAAAAGATGCAACTATTCCTGTTTCAGTAGAGGGAAACACATTAGCAACTGGTGATTTGGCAGTGGGAATTCTAGGTTCACGATTACTAAGTGTGACTGGTGCTAATCTCTTAATCACAGTAGGCGGAAGTTGTTCATACTTTCCTAACTTTTCCCGTAACTTAGAGATGGTGTGAATCAGATCTTGATTTTCAGAACGAATATTACCAGCAAAATTCATTACTTCTCTAGTGTGAGCAAGATAGTGATCAATTTCGTTAGATGCTTCAAGTCGAGTCTTTTTGAGTAAATCAAATATGACACCATATTCCTGTTTAACTTTTAAAAGTTCTTGTTCATATTTTGAGATTTGACGTTTCAAAGACACGTTTTGATCATCCAGTAGCTCAATTTTAGGATCAGAAGATTTTGCACTCAACTGAGCGATTTTCTTTTGAAAACTAAGTTGATGATTGTGAATATCTTTTTCACACCAATGAAGACGACGTTTTGCATTGTAAATTTCAGTATGTAATCGTTTATTTTCAGCTTTTAAAGACTCGATCTGAAGCACATTTTCGGTGTTCTCAACAGTTACAACAGTTTCAACAATATCAGCAGAGATGTAATCAGATGCAAATGGCAAAGCATGAAGTAACACAACATTATGGATATCAGCACAGATAACATCTTCCAAGAGTCGATCAACATCTTTTCTCAACAGTTTCTTTTTGCGTTTTGTGTTAGAAATAGATGTTTCTGTTTTCTCGAAAACGTTTTTCATTACCCCAAGTTCCTTATGAAAATCCTTTTCCCAGGCAATTGCACAACTTTTCAAGTTTTTAACATTAGGTAAAAGATTTTTCTGAAAAATGTCTCTTTGTTCTCGCGCTAGAGGCGATTGAAAATGTTCAACTTTGATTTCAGAGCGATATTCTATCTCATGTTGTAAAATTTTGAGGTCAGCCATGAAAATGTCAAAATATCGAAGGATTTTTCGATTTTCAGGTTTTGAGTTTACTTCACTAATGGAAGGTAAAGGACCATAAGTTTGTGCAAATTCTGTTTTGGGATTAACATTTGAAGACGCAGGTGTTTTGATGATAACCCTTGGTGTGTTAGAAGAATCCGTTGGTGTGACGAAAGTGACCGCATTTTTATAATTAAAAGGTTTGTTGTAAACAACATTTTTTAATTTTGATCGACTCTCGTCTTCTGCATCTAATTCCTCTTGACGATGATATTCAACAACACTCATGACAGTATTATCAATTTTGTATTCTGCACTGGAAACTTCAGGAGTTGGTTTGAATGTTTTTAGTGAAAGCTTTGGTTTGTAATCAGCTAGATTTTTTCCATATCCTGTTGGATTGGGTTTTAAGGTAAACTTTTCAATAGCTGTTACGGATTCACCATGTTTGTAAACAACAGTTTTAAACTCTTTAAGTTTGTTTTGCAAGCCGAGAATTTCATCAAGAAGGTCATCTACCCGATTCGTTGAATGCTTTTTGTATGCGAAGAACTGTTTTTGACAATTTAACAACTCAGCCTTAGCTTTTTGATTTTCCAAGGTGAGAGCGTTAATTTGCTTTTTATGTTCGTGTTTCAGTTGTTCTAATTCAGACAACAAAGCATTCTTCGAGGCGGCTAGATCACGCATCTGTCTCTCTAAATATTTTTCGTTTTGATGAGATTTTGCAAAAGCGGCTTCAAAACCTTTTTCACGGTTTTCTTGAGTTTTGAAAAAGTTGAGTTGCATTTGTAAGTATTCAAAATCCTTGGTTAACAGTGCATTTTTACTTTTTAAGGACTGATTTAATGCATAACATTCCTCCATTTTGATTTTATGGTCTTGAATTAACCGAGCAAAATCCGGATGAGACAACAGATCATCTTGTTCAACGTGAGACTCAACATGATCATTCTTTAGATCCTCAAGTACGACCACGGAGTCAATTTGATTATCAAAGGAAACCATAAGGTCATCTTGATCGTCAAATGTAACTACAGGGTTAACTTGAAAATCATCAGAAAGAGATGTAGAAGACTCATTTTGAACAGTCTGATCCGTGTCGGATTCAGATATTGGCGGAGATATTAGTTCAGATATGATGATGGTTTGTTCGGGTACCTGAGACAAGCCATCAGTGTCATACACTGGGCCTGTATCACTCATGTGCAACTCATGCATATTAGCCATCAACATAACAGCTGCATTGGCCTGCAAGTCCTCCATATCATCATCTGAGTCTGCATCTGCCATAAAGCTCTGTTCTTTGTCTGTAAGAGATCCACCAGCTTCATCCTTAAGAGCCAAAAGTAAAGCCTCTTTGAAATAAGCACTGCCCCTAGTCCTTGGCTTTGGGCATGCATTAGCCAGGTGTCCCTTCTCATTGCAGTTGTAGCATCTAAGACCATTTAACCGATTCTGAGCATTTCCCTGTTCCACCACTTGAGCTCTGTTGTTATTCCTACCCACAGCATTAAACCCTTGACCACCGCCCATCTGACGACCATAATCACGATTCTGAACTTCAACATGTCCATTGTTCACAACAGCTTGAGTCCGTGTGTTAGATGAGGAACGAATACGATTGTTGGATTTGTTGGTGTAACGGCCAAAAGCATTAGCAATCATCACAAATCCTTGTTGCAATGCTTCGAATGGATCGATTTCCTCAGTAGCGTCACTTACATATGCTTGAGCATTGTTGCTGTATGGAACCAATTGATTTTGTTGAGGTTGAGGTTGTTGCTGTGAAGGTGTGTTTGAAGCAGTTGGTTGAGTTGCTGGTTGAGAGGGATAATTCTGTTGAGCGTACAAGGCAAGTTGTTGATTGTCCGGTTGTGACTGTTTAGCAATTTGAGCACGGCGAATCCTTTCCCGATCAACTTCCTTTTCATGAGGCTTCAAGTAATCGTACAACAATCCATAAGTAGAATGATGCATATTCTTCGCTTGACGGAGAAAAATGACATACTTCTCCCATTCTGGACCAAGACTACTCAGGAACTTAGTATTCACTGCAATTCTTGGCATGATGATGTTGTGTTTATCCAAATCATTGATGATATCTGAAAATCGATGATGATAGGACTCTAGTGTCTCTCCAGGTTCAATCATGAAGTGTTCATAAGCCAAGTAAATTTTGGATTCCAAATCCTCCTGATTGAGTACAGATCCTTCCATAAGAAGACGAATATGATCCCACATTTTTTGTGCAGTCTTTTGAGCATCAACACTACGAAGAATTGGGTTTGGTAATCCTAAGAGGATGTATTCCATTGCAAGTTCATCAGCTTCATAGTGTAGAAGTTCTGTAGGATTTAAATCTGCAACAGTAGCAATGTTGGTTTGTTCATCTCTTGGTGGAACAGCAGTTGGATCTCCAGGTACAATGACAGTAGGCATCTCAAATGGACCTTCCAAGATAACCTTCTTTAAGAACTTTCCATGTGGCTTCTTCAGATCACAAATCCTAAACAACCTTATCACCCATTGATCGTAGTTTCCTGGAGTGAGCATTGGAGGTCTATCAAGTGATCCAGCTTCATGAATTGATTGTTGGCTGCTTAAAGCTTCACACATCTTTGCAAACCAAGTGGGTTCCTTCATAGTGTTCCTTGATGGATGTTGATTGAAATCATTTGTGTAGGTTTGAACTTGAAGGCTTGGTGGTGGTTGAACCATTTGTGGTTGTGGAATTGCACCAAGTTGTGGAGTATGTTGCTGATTAAATTGTTGTTGATAAATAGCTTGTTGTTGATTCCATTGTTGATGTTGTGGAGTTAATTGTTGTTGTTGTTGATGATTATAAGTGTGAGGGAAATAGTTAGAGTATGGAGGTTGAGACATGATGATAAACTTGTGTGGTAAAAAATGGATCTTTGTAGTCGAATGAACCTTTGTTGATGAAGTGTCCTTAGGCGTAGAAAAGACAAGAAACCAAGTAGTACTTAAGCGTAAAAACACCAAAAGTTACGCGTAACAATAAGGAGTTACGCGTAGGATTTAGCTTACGCGTAAGTAGGATAAAAGCACTAAAGTTAGGCGTAGACAAAAGTTAGGCGTAGAAAGTTAGGCGTAGGATTACCTTATGCGTAGACCTAAGTTTACTCGTAAAGTGAATCTTATGCATAGGATTTCTACGCGTAAGCTTATGCTTATGCGTAATTTTATGGTTTTTGCCCAAATGATCTTTTACACTTCACAGTGCAAAAGATATCCAAAGTCGACGTATTTTCAGACTTATCCAAGTAAGAAAACACGGAATAAACCAGAAAATTGAAGATCAAACCAAGGAAAATCTTACGCGTAATTTTAGGGTTTTGATACGCGTAGGATTACTCGTAATTTTGATTTTGCCCAAAGTTGTTTCTAAACCAGTTTTTGTGTGATGAAATAGCTTCAATAACACCAAAATAACACAAAAGTGTGAAACTTGATGATCCAAAGCACTCAAAACAGTTATGCGTAGAAATACACACAAGAATAGAAACTAGTTCAAAAACAATGATCCACGCATAAAGTTTGAAACTTTTTGCCAAAAACAAGTATTTTAACACCTTAAAACGTTGAAAGTACAAGAATCTTGGATTAAAAATTGCAAAAAACAAGTTTTTAAAAGAGCTAAAGTATGCGTTAACCTTACGCGTAAGACCCAAAACCAAAAACTTCAAAAACAAATGAGTACACCCAACTATTTGGCGATTGATACCACTGTTAGGTCACTAGTTTTACAAACACAAGTTATAAGAGAAGAGATAAAGGCGGATGAACAAGTATCACACACACACACGTTAATATGAAGACCGGTTAGGCGTAGAGAGTATGTGAAAAGAAAACTTGAACAACCAACCCTCAAATGAGGGTTTACAAGAGTATTTATAGGAGGGAAGCTAGGGCAACACTCCTAGTTCCCATCCTTTCTTATGTGGTCTTGGGCCTAAGCTTATGGGCCTTCTACATAAGCTTGACCTTAAACAAACATAAAGGCCATAATAAAGCTACCTATTACATATGAAATATAAATACTTGAAATACTGTTTAGGAGTGATTCCAACAAATATCAGGCCCAAGACAAAGAGATATTACTACCCTAAAACTTCGGGTATAAAACACAATTTATCTCCACCCTAATCCCTAATATCACATAACCACCAAACATTAAAAGTTTTGTTGTACGCCTCCATCAGTTAACAATCATCCAAAGCCTCTCACAAAAATCGCCTCTCTCTTCACACTAATAATCAGACGCCTCTCTTCTAAAATATTCACACATCATCCAACCCATTCGAAACCCTAATCTTAATTAGCAAGCCTGCCACTCCATCTCTAAAGGATGTACGCAAATATCACTCACCACAGGGATGGTTTGAGTCGATAATGCCACAGGGATGGCTTAGAAGTTAATAACAACGTGATCTATGGACCACAATCACGGGTAGGTTTTATTAAGAACTTTGTTGTTTTGTTCTAATTATTACCGAATCGTGAGAGTAAGATTTGAAGCCCTTAATGGTTTAGAACTTTCATCAATTATATTCAGATATTCTAACAGTCATAGATCGATGATGATGATGTTTCGTACTTAAGACTCTTGGCAGTCTTGAAGTTACTTGTGAAAACCACGAAACATAAAAACTGAGATCAAGAGTCGATTCGTAGTAATTTTTTCCGTTTTGAGTCTTTGATTGATGAGAGTTGAGAGAGGGTCTTGGGGTGAGTCTAGGTCTTAGGATTAGATGATTGGTTTTTTTATGGAGTCGGTTTTGGTTTGGATCCATCGGACTGATGATGAGTTTTGGAACCGAGGTTCATGATGATGTTGGTAATAGGTATTTTGGTCTTGTGGTTGTGGTCAAAGTTTTCTCATTCTTCATTTTTGTTAAGTCGCTACATCTTTTTGAGTCAAGTCGCTACCTCGTTTGAGTCAAGACGCTATATTTTTTCATTACGAACCGCTACTTGTTAAATAACAAGTCGCTACATCATTTTCAAGTCACTACATCTTTTGCAAAACACAACTCACTACTTTATTTTCATCACAACTCGCTACTTGTAAAGACAAGTCGCTTAGAAGGACTGAATAATGACAAGTCGCTACATCTTGACTCAAGTCGCTATAAGGAACATACCAACTCGCTTATATGAATTGACAAAGCAGTTTTGTACATTCCAATAAAACAGGAAGCGCCTCCAAGGAAGTTCATCATAATGACCAATAGTATCACAAACCAGAAAAAACAACTTCTGAATACCCATTTTGACCATAAAAATGACATATTGACCAGTATAATTCACGGATATAGTAACAAGCAACAAATGACACAAAAAAGATTTTTGAACCAGAATATATTCAGGACTCATGGACTTAAGTAATTGACCAAGATGGATACATCATTTGTTTAAGACTGTTCACATCAACACGATAGAAAACAAGATAACAATCGTTGTGAAAGCAGTTAAACAAAATGATTTGAACCAACAAAAATCAATGTACACAAACCGCATACAAAACAAGATAAAAACCACATCAAATCACCAAAAACAACACAACCTAGTCTCTGGTGCCAATTGTTAGGATCCTATATTTATTGTGTTTGATGATTCGGGTGGTCTTGGATGATGGAAATACAAGTATGCCATGTTTTAGAGAGAGAAAAAGTGAGAGGGTGTTTTAGTTAGAGACTTGCTTTGCAAATAATGAAATGTTAGATTGAGAAGCACCACCCCTTCCAAGGATGGAAGGGGTATATATAGTTACAGACTACACGACCTCCTGACGGCCTGTGGATCAGGTATACAATGGGTAAAGACCCGTCCTTCCTCCACGGTGTTACTCTAAACTAGTCTACGCTACAAACTAACTAATTAACTACTAAATAACGTAAATAACTACAAGTCTACGAGCTAACATATGCTAGACCATAATTGGGGTGACTGACACTTTAACATGCAATTTTCTAATTCCTAACAGAATCCGTTGATGAGAGTGATACACAAGTTGCTAGTATGTAGGCCGTTTCATAGAGTTAGAAGCAGGGACAAATGCCATAAGCCGGACTTGTGGGTTATGATGTTGTTGGAAGAAACTAAGGATAGGAATGCGGCTTGGCTCATAGTTGAGTATTTATCTAGGAGAGCCCCGAGAATCAAAGGTAATAGAAACATTTGTGGGGGCCATTATGTTACGAGGTTGGCAAGGAATCTTAGGTATTCCAATAGCAATGAGTTGGCTAAGTGTGGAGAGCCAAAGATTAGTGAGATTTGGAATGCAATCGATTTTGGTAATGCTTTGAATAGGAGGACGAAAATGTTGGGAGCATGGATTGAACCACAACAACAAAAACAGCCACCACAGCAGCAGGGAAATGTGCCAATGGGCAATGTATCGATGGGGAACGTGCAAACGGGTACGTCGAGTAGTTTTGACTCAGGCTGGGGAGAGTGGAACCAACATTTGAATGAAATTGAGTGTAGGGATGTTTGGAGAGATTCGATGATTATTCGATTCCGATCTTTCAACACATGGCTCAAGAAGCCAATTACGAGTTGCCACCCTACAACCCACCTAATGTTCCACCATATCCTTTCCCCTACACCTCATATCCTGGACCATATCCGTACCCATATCCTGGCTATGCACCATTTCCCGACCCAGTGCCTGCGTATGGTAGATTACCCGAGGTTGGAGGATCTAGCTATGATGTTGGAGGATCTTCATCGAGAGCTGCAAAGGAGAAGAAGAAGAGGAAGGTTTACACAGTATTTGATGAGGAGGAGAACTATGAGACCGAAAGCGATGATGATGAAGGTGATGAGATGAGTGAGGATGACGAATGATCGTGGATCATTCTTGGATTGTGATTTCAAAAACAATGCTTATTGTGTGTCGAACAATATTATATCTATCTCTATCTCTTAACTATTTCTTTAGGATGATTATCATACTTTGTTTATTTTCATTTTTAAGTAGCGTTTGGATTGTTTGTTTGTTTTGTTTTGTGTATTGCACGTATTTTGCAGTTTTGTTTGCAGGATGGATGTGACGGAAGCTTATTGTTGGTCAATATTTGGAGTTGGATAACTCACATGCTTGCGTATGACCCAATATTCATATTGCATATTCTATCCCGTGGTATCTTTTTGACTATTTCTTTTTCTCATTTTCTTTACTTTGAAGTTCATTTTATTACATTGAGGACAATGCAAAACTTAAGTATGGGGAAGGGAAGAAAATAGGAAAAATGATACGTTTTTTTAAATTTTTAGTTTTTAGTCTTATTTTTTTTTAGGTAAAGTTTTTGGATTTAAGTAATTAGTAGGAAATCGCCCTTGGGTGTCTAGTTGTTTTCACACGTTATTAAGATATATTTAAAAACAACTTGGGTATTTCAATGGTAAAATGAGGTTTTTGAATTTTTTTGATTTGAACAAAATTACGGAAGTAATTCATTTTGGATTCGATAGCATTTTCTAGCACGCATTATAGCCCTTTTCCACTAAATTGTGAGGTTTCTTTTTGTACAAAACACATCTTTTGTTTTATATTTGCTATGAGTGTGCCGATGATTATGTCGATTCTAGAACTTGTACTTGTTATGCATTACGGTTAAAATCACTTTCGAGTGATAAAAATATGTTCAAATGATAAGAGGCATCGTAGGATTTAACCCAAATGGCCTTCCATTTTACATCTAATGTTTTTTGCTAACCACATCGGTTAGTTAACCACCTTATATGGACCCATTTGTTAGTGCTCATTTTTAGCACTAGATACCCTTAGTTACACCCTTCGAGCCAATCTTTTCATTCTTGTTTAAATCCAGAAAAATACAGAAATATTTTATACCTTAAACCTTAGCCAACCCATGTTGTGTCTATTGGTTTGTTGCTAGTTGTTTGGAGTGTTGGATTGTTTTTGATGATTATGAAGAAGCTACACTTTGTCATATGTGTGTACCATTCTCCAACAAAGATGAAGGAGACGTCTTTCTTGTTTGTATTTTTTGTGGCGTATGCTTATACCATGTGTGGGGAAACTTGTTATGAAAAAAAATGGTTATAGCCAATGTGCTATATGAATAATATTGATTAGCCAATGAGCTAAATTGAGTTATATATGTTTGGAGATCGATATGTGAAGAAGAGGAAAATATAATCATTTTCGGGATTGTGGTTTGTATGATGGCTAACAACATGGAGGTTTAGACTTGACTTTATTTTTCTTTTAACACCAATTTCATAAACCATCCCATGCCTTATCCATACCATTTATAAACCCAAAGCCTTAACGTTATAACCCGAATAAAAGCCCTCTTTGATGAATTTATTTTATTTGTTTTGATACTTGTACAAGCTTATGGTAAAAAGCATTGATCATGACTAGGCATTGAGTGATTTACACATACCCACCAATATATGAGTGTTGAGTGAATTCTTAAAATCATTCGTGAGGTGTTTAGTTGTGTTATCTAAAGTTATTTGGTTCATTTTAAAGTTTTCACATATTAAAATCATTCGTGAGGTGTTTAGTAGCGTTATTGTTGGTTTTGTGTATGATAATCGGCTATATTTACTCATAACTGTTGCAAAAGTGCAAAAGATGCATATTTTGTATGTGAATGTAGCCAGGTATAAAAATCTATATATAACCCTAAAAACGATTTCTCTCTAGGCCACAATCTGCGATTCACTTTCTTCCCTAAACTTTGATTATTAACATGCTCTAATCCATTATCCTTTGCGTTGATCTGCTCCAATTATTCAATTGCACTTGTGTTTTTGCTTGGTTGATTCATTTCTATTGCAATCGTTGTGGATTTAGGGTTTTTTTGGTATTGCTAGTTTTAGGGTTTCTTTTTTATCGCTACAGAACTCAATCGTTATTGCTATTATGGTGGATATTGGTTAGTGTGTTGTGCTTCAACTCATGCCTTAGCTCATCTAAGGTTATCGTGGTAGAAGATTGACAAGGATCTTCTTGTGTTTCCTGGTTTCTCTTGGTTTTCTTTTTGGTTTCGGTTATTTTCTGTGTAATTCGTTTTTTAGGGTTTTATTACTTCCTGGTTTGATCTCATGGACAAGGTTGGCGATTCAGAAATTGATGTTGATGCATTGAAAGCTAGGATGCAGCGTTTCAAAGACTTGGAAGCTGGTAACGTTGATACTCAGCCTAAGATGGCCACTAGGGTTTTGCGAAACCCTAGTTTCTCCTCGGTGCAAGAACACGTGACTACTGTTGCTATGGATGCGAGGGCTGGTTCATTGGATGCTAGTTCGATTCAAGGGGTTGTCCTAGGTGATGTTGGCGGTCAGAATGTGATTGGTACGGATGAAACACGGCTACCACCTTTGGAGATGTCTTTTCCAGCTACTATGGAGAATGTTGGTAAGTTTTCTACTAATTTGGCTACGTCTCTTAAAACTGTTGTTGATGCTTCTTTTTAGGATGTTGGACCTTCTGGTCTTCTATCTAATCTTAGTGAAAAGGAGTACCCATCGTTTCCTACTCATGCTAATACACCGGTAGATTTTCATGCAACTGGTACGTCTATGGCTAATCAAACTACATGTACTATTGTTAATTCGATTAAAAATGCAAGTACATCTGGTAATACCTCTAAGACAACATCGTATGTGCATGCCACTGTTGCTAGTAATAAAAAGGGTAAGGCGAATTTTCGACCTTTGGAATCTGATAATTTAATGGAGGATGTTGAACTTTCTATTCCGTTTAAGGTTGTTGAGGATATTAGTAGCCGTTTTGATAACACTCTATACGGTTATTTTATTGGTAAAAGGGTTGCTTTCCCTGTTGTGGAGTACTATGCACGTACCACATGGGCGAAATATGGGTTAAAGAGGGTGATGATGAATGCCAAGGGTTTTTTCTTTTTCAAATTTGATACGCAAAAAGGTTTAGAGGATGTACTTGAGGAGGGACCTTGGATGATTCGTAATATACCCATTATATTGAAACCTTGGACTATGAATACTAACTTATTGAAAGAGGATTTAACTCGTGTCCCGGTTTGGGTTAAGATACATGATGTTCCCATGGCTGTATTTTCTGAGGATGGTCTTAGTCTAATTGCTACAAAGATTGGTACTCCTATTATGCTTGACTCATTTACTACTACGATGTGCTTAGAATCATGGGGCCGTTGTAGCTTTGCACGTGCTTTGATTGAGGTGAATTCTGAGTCAGAATTGAAATCTAGTTTGGTCATTGGTGTTCCTTTGATGAATGGTATGGGTTATACTAAAGAAACTATCAGGGTGGAGTATGAGTGGAAGCCACCAAGGTGCGATACATGTAAAATCTTTGGCCATACTTGTGACCAATGTCCTAAGAAGACTACCCCTGCTGCTAATGTGGTGGAAAAGGATGCGGATGGGTTTCAAACCGTTGGTAATAAATGGAATGTTGGGAAGGGTGGTGCCCCACGTGGTGGTACCAAGGTGGGTCAGAAATTTATTTATCAACCAAAAGGTACTACTAACTCTAAAAATGTAGCTCCAGCTACTAGTAATGTGTTTAATTCGCAGGTACCTAATAAGTCTTCTAATTCGAATGCAACTACCTCTAAACCTCCCCATAATGCTAGTGTGAGTAATGCTAAATCTGGTACGCAACCTGAAGCTAGTAACAGTAGTAATCTAAAGGCTAAGGATTCTGGTATTATGTCACAATTCTCAATTTCCAGTC